>BSBK01003695.1:0-489899 GCA_027943335.1 Chamaecyparis obtusa | reverse complement strand
CATATATATATATACATATATACATATATGTATATGTATATATATATGTATATATATATATACATATAGTATGTATATATATACATATATACATATATATATATATATATATGTATCTATATACATATAGTGTATATATATATATATATATATATATATATATATATATATATATATATATATATATATATATATATATATATATATATATATATATATATATATATTGGAAACTACAATTGAAACAATTGTTATATTGTCATTGAGGTCAAACCTTAACTGGTAACAGTTGCTATCTAGGAGAGTACCATATATTTTGATTGATGAAGAGGATTTGAAAACAGGAGATAACAAGAGGACCTAAGGAAAGGTTGAGTTATGTGATACTTTAATGGGTACTTGATTAGTTGGCACATTGACAAGGTAATGTGTTGTTTATCTTTAACACCAAGTGGAGAAGAAAGACTGGAAACATAGGCTTAACCGATCAAAAGTGAAAAAATCTAGTTTAAGTCGAGTGATGTGAGTGTCGACCGAGCACCAATATATGCTGAGAAAATCTAGTGTCGATCGAGCATCGGTAATTTCTGAGAGACAGATAATTAATCGAGCAAAGACATTGTTTTTCGAGGAGGAAAGTTTTAGCGATGACAAAGATATCCAATAATGACTAAGGAGATGAGCACAATATTGATCGAGTGTCAATAATTTACATTTTGTGAAAGAATTGAGAATCCCAGCTGACATAGTTGAATTCCTGGGATATGTAAAATGTGTTGAAATTATTAATGAATGGTATGGAGCATTTAATACATGGTAAGTCATTTTCTTATGGATTCAAGGAGAAGTTTCAAGATGTATCTATAAGGAAAAGAAGGAGAACAAAATGATGGAAGGATTCAATGAATCTGACCTAAACCTAAGATCTACGGAAGAGATTAAGCGGAAAAAGATTAATCTAACTAATCAAGGAGGTATAAGGATCACCTAATTGTGAGGTTACAATGAGTGGAAGAGGTTGATGTTATTGACTGATGAATCTAAGCAGAAGGTTGAAGGTGAATGTGAAGAGCTGAACAAAGTTGTGGTGATTTCTTGAAGAGAATTCTGAGCAGATTAGAGATGGAGATGAAAATGAAGGTCAGACAGTAAATCAACATATGAGCGAAGTGGATCTGTATTTTCAAAGTGAGTTGTATATTTTAGATTAGAACCTATTGTTACTTTCTAACCATTGTATCAGTCTAAATCCTTTAATCAAGGTTGACCTAACAGTCATTGTGTAAACCCTTTAATTAAGGTGACATTCTAATGGAATGTTCTTAAGCCCTCTAACCAGGCCACTCTTAACAGGGTGATTAAATCCTTTAATAGGGTCACACCTAACAGTGTGTATTGTAAACCTTTAATTAGGTTGGCTTCTCACAAAGCTCACTTCAGAAGAGTGAAAATCAGTAGCATGTTACAAGTGGTTTTTCCCAAATTGGGTTTCCACTATAAATCCCAGTGTTATACTTATGTGAATGTTATTTGATGTGAATTTTGTTGAAAGTTTTATATTCTACAAGTTAATTACTTTTGGACAGTGGAAAACAAGTTTTATGTAACTGATATATGCTTTAGAGACCGAGTGAATTACTAATTAGATCTGAGTTTGTTGAAGAGCTAGAAAGTTGAATTAGTACATCTAGACCTAAGGATAAATGATTCACCCCCCTCTCAATTATTCTAAAATCAATTTAACATATATATACATGTAGATATATACATGTTCATATATATGTGTACACACACATACACACATATATACATGTCTATGTACATATGTGTACATATACATGTATATGTACACACACACACACACACACACACATATATATATATATGAATACATGCCATATATATGTATGTGTATGTACATATATACATGTTATATATATGTATATGTGTGTACATAAACATGCATGTATATATAAGATGTATATGCATGTATATATATGTACACATGATATATATATGTATATATATGTATGTATGTATGTATGTATGTATGTATGTATGTATGTATGTACGTATGTACGTATGTATATGTATGTATGTATGCATATATATATGTGCATGTATATGTGCACATGCACGTATATGCACACACACACACACACACACACACACATATACACATATGGGAGTACATGTGTGTGCACATGTATATATACATGCATGTGTATGTGTGTGTACATATATGTAGTGCACGTTTATTTACATTTAAATGTAATTTATGTAATTGATTTTACTTTGAAATAATGCAGCGAAATGTGTACTTTCATTTATTTTCAATTAAATTAGGAAAACATATATGTAGACTTCATTTGACAGTAAATAAAATCTTTCAAGTATACATATATAGATCTATCTGACATATTATTACACATCACATGGAAGATGCATTGATTCCCCCTGAGGAACTATTTGTACGCACTAATAGAGAAATTGAACGTTTGCAAGATTCCATAAATAATCCAACTAGCTCTAGTGTCTATAAGAGCACATGTCAATCCATACTTACTAGCTTGATTAGTATTAAAGATGAAATTCATGGTACCACTCCCTACGCCCCAGATGTTATAGAGGCCATACTTGAGAGAAAGAGACAAAAGGTTGGCTCTAGTCTTTCTCTTAAGGAGGTACAAGCTTTAGTGCCTAAAGCGACCCTGAAAAGGGAAGCTTTCCCATCTTATGTAGACTTATAGTATGTGAAGGGATATCAATTTACCAAGTGTCTAGATCTTGCTATATCAGCATTGATATACCCATGGTTTCTAGCTGCTCATGTTCATTATCCAAATAACGACTAGATTTCATTTTATTTTGCACAACAGATTTTTGTTGAGGTTCATTTAGAGAGGACCATTAATTAAACTAATTTTCTAGCACATCTAGGACAGGGGCATGGAAAACTTGCTGATAGAGATGCTTTTCGTCGAGCTGATCACCAGAGGCCAGTACATAGGGCCATTGTTGGTCAAAGGGCACCTACTATAGCTCCTTCATTGGGTGCTATTGCAGATAATGTTATTTGTAGCACCTAGCTTCAAGGTGTGATTGATAGTGTGGGAGACATTGCAGTAGCTACCGCATCCATATCTAGTGATTAGGTTGGTCAGTACTTGATGTCTCGATGACACTCCAAATCGTTAGGTGGAGCATCCTCTAGCAGGACCGCACATGACATGTACAGTGCAACAGGCATCCCTTCACTTTCCATCCTAGAGGGACTTACAAGAGAGATGACACAAGTCACATTGACTAGTTTAGCTAAGGATCTATTAGATGCATATGCATTTATAGTAGCAGAGCATGATATCCCCATATTGGATGTTAGAGCTTATGTGGGTACTGTTAGATACACTCAGCCACATCCTTCTCCTCACCTAGACCGTGGCCATAGTGGTAGTTCTCATGAGGATCCACCTACCCACTCTATTGCTGCAGAGGGAGAGACACAACATACAGACCCTTCAGTCAGTGCAAGGCACCAGTTCTCTAATGTTGGCCTTGATGATGTTGATTACAACATGACCACTACAAGTTACCTAGATTTTCTGACACATGATGATACACCTTTCATGCAATCTCACTTGGTTAGTCTATTGCATTCATCATTAGAGAGACGTGCGTGGACTACTCTTGTTGTAGATGCAGAGTTGAGCTTAGACCAGAAGCAACAAAATATTGATATCTTGGTTGATATGATCGAGGCTAGGGAGTCTGAGTACTATTAGGTGCCACCATCTACACAGGTATAAATCAGATTATATATTTAATGTTACAATTTAAGTTATTTATTTGCAATATTTCATCTAGCATGTAACTTTACTTCTTTTTTTTTTAATTTTCAAAATTTCAATACATGATATATATATATATATATATATATATATATATATATATATATATATATATATATATATATATATATATATATATATATATATGACATATTTTTTCTCTACCAAGATATGCCTCTTGTTACTCCTTCTTTGAGCATTGATCATGTACGTCGTCGGGACTCACTCGATGATGACATCAATAGTGCACAGGTGAGTTTTTAATTTATTGATGTGTGTACATGTACTATGTGTTTACACACTTTATAACATGTTTTCTTGTAATATTTTATCAAATTTAAAAAGATGTGTACATTTATATATTAATTTATATCTCTTTCTCTATAGGGATCTGCACATCCTTCACAACATGATAGACACTCTGGGTCTGACCACTTAGTGAGGAGTCGGCATGATGAGTCCTAGGCACTTTCATATTTGATCTAGACATATTACATACATACATGTTTGATGTTATATTTCATTTCCAAACTCTAGAGTCAATTGACATATGCATTGTACAATTTGTTATGATTTGATTTATAGGCCCTTTTGATAGAATATTTGACACATGATTGGTCCATATGTTTCATGTTTACAGTACTTGATCTATGATTGATGTTTCCTGCATGTTATATACTTTCACTCTATACGTGTGCATGTGTGATGAACTTACATACTTTCAATCTATGTATTTTTAATTTATATACATGTTTGATTCTACCTTAACATGATTTTTATATATAGGTATTTAATCAACGTGTTTTTAATATATAAATGTAAATTCAATACTTTCAATAGATTACATTTTGTTTAATTTATACATATACATGTTTGATTATATATGAATTTGATGTTTAATATATATACATGTGTTTACATACAAGCTCTTGATCTATATGTGTTTTTATTCTATACATGTTTGATTCTATGAATGATGTTTAATTACATGTTTATGAACTATGAATGATGTAAATGACATGTTCTATATAATTGAGACCTATGTTTGATCATCTTACGTATATTTGTACATTCGATAATATGCATGTACTTTTAATTTAATGTTGATGTACTTTAGATCTTATATTTAAAACACGTATCCTAATGTAATCAACTATAAAAATAAAGTACCCTAATTAAGTAAATTGCAACATGCAAATTCAAAGTACACATTCATATTCCAAAGTTAGAGTACTTGTATCCACATGACCTAATTAATCAACTAGATAATTTAATAAAGTAAATTACAACATGCATTCAATACACATTCATATTTAGGTAAATAAGTAATAAATCATATCCTTAAGACATTTTTTAGATATATTATAAATTTTTGAAAATTGCTACATTCACTATGGGCACCAATAGGAAAGAATGGAGCTAAGAAAACCTTTGGTCTCGCCCATGACAAATTTAGTACAAATCATATTTCTTGTGTGATTCATTCCACATCAAGTGGTTCATCTCTCTTGATTAACATTTAATATTCTCTCATGGTCATCAGTACCAAGTCTCCACTTGCGAATGCCACATCCTGTCAATGGATGAAGAGATAAGACAGTGGCAATTACAAGATGGCTATACTAATAAACCTTGTTGTTAGGTTGATAATCAATAAAATGAATCCCACGTTTAAGTATTTTATTTCCTTCAAATATGTTCCTTACACAACAACTGAACCTGCATAGACAAGTTCAACAATGTTATATATAGATGTGAAATCAACCATAAACAAATGTATAATTTCATCGCAATTTGGACCTCACTCAAGTTTAATAAGGTGAAACATAAATACACTACTAACCTGTGGGAAACATAATTTCATCTCTTGTTTCATTCTTTGTTAGCTTCATCCTCTCCTTGTTGCAACATAATAAATAGTAACTAACACCTTCCACATTTCCAAGCTCTGCTATTACTGCAAAAAAAATGTCCTACAAAATGTGAACTTTTAATTTGACCTGTAACTATAAATTAAATAGACTTTATTATGAATTGAGTTTATGAATCCTTTATATATATATATATATATATATATATATATATATATATATATATATATATATATATATATATATATATATATATATATATATATATATATATATATATATATATATATATATATATATATACCAATTTTTATCAAACCTGAAATATGGTCATAATTGGTAGAAAACAATAGAATGTCATCAAATCTTTCATCCTCAACTTCATCATTTGTGTTTGTAACATCTAGTGGAACCAAATTCCATTCACTAACATATCCACATTTTTGGTTGACACATTTGCCATAGTTTTTAGAAATGCAGTCATAACAAAAGCATGAGTAATCTCTAGTGTGCAATGACCAGACATTACTATATGTACTCATAACTGAATACATGGATCTTGTTTTGTCTACTCTCTTGCATCCATGGATTGATCTTCTATCAACACCTGATAGAGACACACATGCAAAAATTGAAGACAAGTTAAAATCATATATATATATATATATATATATATATATATATATATATATATATATATATATATATATATATATATATATATATATATATATATATATATATATATATATATATATATATATATATATAATGTACATATTCTTCAATGATCAATAAATTTAAAGCACATACATAAATTTAAACTAAAACAAGTGATGTTGTAAATTTATGTACCTGATATCTCCCAAAATACTCGAAAGGGTATGACTCGATCCGATCGTGATGATGTGTTATCCTGATTTGGCACCACAAAATGCATCTTGCACCACTCAACTACATCATGAGCATTATTTATATGATATCCCTAATAGTCCAGTTGATACTTTCTTAAAGCACATTTGATACAAGCTCTTGCACCATCATGCTCTCCCTTTCCATATCCACTCTCAAAGAAAATCCAAATAATCTTTTGGTATCGATGATATCTACATAGTGCATAAAATGGCCTTGTTGATTTAAATTGTGCTGCACATCCATCTGACCAAACAAAATACTTTTCAATTTTGATGCCTTTGTTTTCCAAATATCCAAAAAAATTCTTAAAGCAATGCTCGACAAAATGTATGTCATGCTCTTTATCATCACTAATGTAAAAGTGATATTCTTTCTTTATGACATGTTCTTGATATGTACTTTCAACACCAGCCAAACCTAATTTTGCATGTCTATAAGACACATGTACCATGATAGTGACCTACTCTGTATAGTAATATTTTGCCTGAAGTTGTTTTTGAGAAACAAAAGAGTAATTCTCTGCAAAATCAACAACCGATAAAATTGTTCCAACTAGAAAAGTTTCTTTTAGTATTTGGAACTGTTCTGCTTTCCATTTAGCAAAAAAACATGACGTATGTATGGTTGAATTAATTTACAAAAATTCTCTATAAACGTTGCAACAAGTATCTCCTCATCTACATATTACAACCTTGTTGATTCTTTCCTGACTTTTATTTCAGACTTTATGTACTTGTATCTCTTACATTTTACCATCCTCGTCATGTCAATATCTTCAAGTCTCAAAGGAAATTTAGCCAAATCCCCACATGTTTGACAAGTTCCTCTTATGCAATCTATTTCAGGTATTTGATGATCAATTGATTTGTTACATAAGATTGATGCTATGAATTGGCTTGGACATTTAGGAAAATCATTTTGAGAACTACCACTTTCTTCTATCATCTTTCTAAACCCTTGATAGTAGAGATCAAATTCAATATGATATTGACAATAACAATTTTCAAAAGATTTATTTATCTTTACAAAAAATGGCTTTAATCTTTCAAACATTGTTTGTCCAATCTTAATGTCAGGATTGGAGTTACAAAATGAGAGATACAACTCATGTTGTGTTGGTGTCCAACCAATGTTTTGTGTGCTGGAAATATTCCTTAGGCACAGTCCTCTTCTTGACAACATCTCTTGTATTTGGTGAAGGACGAGTATGATTAGTCCAAAATGTCATAACTAAGTTCCTAAATATTTCATTAATCCTATCAGACCGAGGAGCTCTACACATTAGTTGCCAATTACCTTCTAATGTAGTATCATCCAAATTTCTTATTTTCAAATAATGTGTCATTGTCTTCCTGCTATACCTGATATGAGATGAAAGTGAAGAAATTTGTCTTCTTTGGGACACGTTTTTATTTAAAATAGATGTCAGTATCACTCTCCTTGAAATGGACCTATCTACAGATCTATTTATTTTCCCAATGGAATGAAAACCTTCCTTAACACTTTCGATAATATTTTTTTGTTTGTTACACGATTTTAACTTTTTCAAACTTGCATCTACACCCAACAATTTTAATGGCTCTTTTAACTCTTCTCTAAGAAGTAGTTGGGTTTTTTCAATTGTAGCAAGATTCTCAAATTGTTTCATTATTTTATTAGACTTTTTATTCAATGCCCTCTTCATAATATTTATGGGTTGTTTAGCATAATCTCTCAATTTTTCCACATCCATTTCAATTAAATGATCTATGCTTTTACAATTAATTTTTCTCTTCAACTGTTGGAGTAGACTAACATTCTCATCTATTGCTTGCACTTCCGCTACAAACAAAATAAAAAAATCTCTTAATATCTCATCTTAAGGGGACCTTGATGAAATAAGTAGAAACAAGCTCATGTCAAAGGTAATAATTTATAAACTAATGAGAGAAACACGTACTTATTTGAACTTGGGTTGACCCTTCTCTAAAGTCCATTAATTTAACTTGGGATGCCCCTTGTCCAACATTTTCATCATCAAAGGCTACATGTACACAACAAAAAAATAGTCTTAAGGGGAAAGACCCAAAATGCATATTCGCCACTAAGAAACTAAAGCAAGACAGTGAGAGAGTCTATGAGAGAGAGAGAGAGAGAGGGAGAGAGAGGGAGGGAGAGGGAGATGTGTACTTGTTTGATATTCTGAGAATTGTGCTTTTGAGCTTGCGATGACCCTTCTCCAACTTCTAAAGCTTGTGCTTATGGAGCTTACGATGACTCTTCTCCAACTTCTGAAGGTTGGTCTCATTGAGCTTGTGATGACCCTTCTCCAACTTCAGAAGGTTTTTCTTCTTGAGAATTTCCTACATACGAAGTTAAAATTATTAAACAAAAACTTTCAAATGAAATTGGGTCTAATTAAGTCATTTTTTAGGTGTAATTGGGTTTAATTAGGCATCAAAGTGTAACTAATTGGTCCTAATATGTCTAATTAGGTCCTAATAGGTCATATTAGTCTAATTAGGTACTAATAGACCTCTAATTTAGTCTAGTTAGGTCATAATTCTCTCTAATTATGCCTAAGGGGTCATATTGTTCATATGATGTCTAATTGGTCTAATTAGGTCCTAATAGATCATATTAGGTCTAATTGGGTCATATTAGGTCCTAATAGGTTCATATGATGTCTAACTAGGTCTAATTAGACATCAAAGTGTAACTAATTGGTCCTAATAGGTCTAATTAGGTCTAATTATGTCCAATTAGGTCTACTTAGGTCCAATTAGGTCTAATTAGGTCCTAATAGGTTCATATGATGTCAATTGGTCTAACTAGGTCTAATTAGGCATCAAAGTGTAACTAATGGGTCCTAATAGGTCTAATTATGTCCAATTATGTCTAATTAGGTCCTAATATGTCTAAATAGGTCATATTAGGTCTAATAGGTCATATTAGGTCTAATAGGTCCTATTAGGTCCTAATAGGTTCATATGATGTCTAATTGGTATAACTAGGTCTAATTAGGAATCAAAGTGTAACCAATTGGTGGACTAATAGGTCTAATTGGGTCTAATTAAGTCTTAATATGTCATATTAGGTCTAATTGGGTCTAATTAGGTCATTTTGGGATCTAGTTAGGTCATAAATTAGGTCATTTTAAGTCTAATTGAAACTAATTAGGCATAAAAGTGTAACTAATTGGTCCCAATAGGTCATATTGGTCTAATTATGTACTAATAAACCTCTAATTTGGTCTAGTTGGGTCATAATCTAGGTCTAATTATGCTTAAGGGGTCATATTGTTCATATGATGTCTAATTGGTCTAATTAATATCTAATTAGGTCCTAATAGGCTATATTAGGTCTAATTGGGTCATATTAGGTCTAATTAGGTCATTTGGGGATCTAATTAGGTCATAAATTAGGTCTAATTGGGAATAATTAGGCATCAAAGTGTAACTAATTGGTCCTAATAGGTTATATTAGGTCTAATTAGGTCCTAATAGGTCATATTAGGTCTAATTGGGTCTAATCAAGTATAAATATGTAATTTTGGGATCTACTTAGGTCTAATTAGGTCATTTTAAGTCTAATTGGAACTAATTATGCATCAAAGTGTAACTAATTGGTCCTAATAGGTCATATTGGGTCTAATTAGGTCCTAATAGGTCATATTAGTCTAATTAGGTACTAATAGACCTCTAATTTGGTCTACTTCTAGGTCATAATTTAGGTCTAATTATGCTTAAGGGGTCATATTATTTATATGATGTCTAATTGATCTAATTAGGTCTAACTAGATCCTAATGGGTCCTAATAGGTCATATGAGGTCACATTAGGTCTAACTGGTCCTAATAGGTCTAATTGTTCAGGCTAATAGATCCTAATAGGTCCTAGTTAAGTCTAGTTAGGTCTAATTGGTCCTAATAGGTCTAGTTGGGTCTAATTGGTCCTAATAGGTCTAATTGGTCCTAATAGGTCCTAATAGGTCCTAGTTAGGTCTAGTTAGGTCTAATTGGTCCTAATAGGTCTAGTTAGGTCTAATTGGTCCTAATAGGTCTAATTAGGTCTAATTGGTCCTAATAGGTCTGGAGTTAGGTCTAATTGGTCCTAATAGGTCTAATTATGTACTAATAGACCTCTAATTTGGTCTAGTTAGGTCATAATCTAGGGCTAATTATGCTTAAGGGGTCATATTGTTCATATTAAGTATGTATTGGGTCTAATTAGTTCTTAAGGGGTCATAGTACAAGCATATTAGGTATTAATTAAGTTTTTTAAATTACTTATGTCATTAGATATTAAGGGGTCACAATACTGACATTAGGTCTAATTAGTCCTATAATTATGCCTTCTTAGTCTTATTAGGTCTAGAATTAAAGTCTTGTCTATGTGTTATTAGGTCTAGTTAGTCTTATTAAGTCTAATTAGGTCTTCTTTATCAAATTAGGTCTAATTAGGTATTTCAATATCATGCTTACATGTTCCATTAAGACAAGTCCTAAACATCAACTTAAAATATCCACACACACACACACACACATACCTTGTTTCCTAAGATAATATCTTTCTCGTGCTTCTTCATGTAGTCTTTGTTCTGTCTCTTCTGAATATTGTCGTGTACTCTTGTTTAGCCTTCTCTTTTTATTTCCCATCACAAGTTGAAAAATTGTTCCCAAATTTTGACAAAATTTGAAAAAATACAATTTCAAAAGTCTTCCTTCTCCAAAATGCGAATTATTTTGCAACTTTCGAATTAATGAGATGAGAAAAACATACATTTATTTATATGTAATCGTTATTAACCCGAAATGACACCAAATAGGCCGACATGAGTATCTATTGAAAGTCACTAGTTTCTATCAAAAGTGACTTAGTTAAGAGTTAAATTGACCCTAAATCGGAAAGTACTTTCAATAGAAAGTAGTTTTGATCGAAAGTACCTGATTAGGTCATGTTTGCAAAGTTTGAAGAAATTCTAAAAATTTCTTGGCTTCGGGGCTCATTCGCAGGGATCAAATGGAACAATGAGGAGATGTCCTTTTGCATAGCACAAGTACTTGGAATGAGCTTTCAAAAGATTATAGATTTGACAATTTTTGAATTTATTATGTATATAGTTTTTGACATTAATCGAATGTAGGTTTTTTATCAAATATAAACCTTTGAGTTTGACGTTCAATGAAAAATAGTAGAAAAAAGTTGTTTTTTTTGAAAAATAATAGTGCCCTCTTCTTCGAGTCTACTTTCTTTTTTTTAAATTAAATAAATACACAAGTTATAAGCTATGTAGTTAAGGTATGTCAAAATTACGATTTAGTCAACTTCAAACGTTAATAAAATATGCAATAATCGTGAAAATGTCATCAAACCAATTACATGCCCTCTGTATGGATGTTACGAAACTAAATTCGAAAGAAGCACATTCATATCTATTTTAGAAAAAAAAAAAATTATGCTCTATGAAAACAATGTAACTCTTTGAAAATGACGTTTTTGGCAACATACTAGTTTTCGTGGGAGAACGAAAAAACTATTCAAATCAATTTTTAAAAAATAAAAATATATATTTGGAATCTAGACAAAAAAATTTAAAAGACTCTAATTTACTTCATCCTCCGATTTGAAACGGTTCAACGGCAATATGGATCTAAATCTGAAAGTTTTTTTCAAAATGTAAAGTTCAGTGTCCGTTCAGGCAAAAAAGTGTAACCCACTATTGTCGGTTCACCCATATACAAAATTTGTCACAAGGGCAATATGCATCCAAATTTTAAAAAAAATTTCAAAATGTAGAGTTCAGTGTCCGTTCAGGGAAAAAAGTGTAACGCACTATTGTGGGTTCACCCATATACAAAATTTGTCACAAGGGTGTAAGATTCAACAAGGCTTAGGATGACTTAAGCCTCAAAATATATCACAATTTAATAACCTATAATGGAATTGTATCTACACATTCATAAGGTTGTGTATAGGGTATAGGGAAAATAATAGCATAATGTATTTTAAAAGACTCCCATAAGATATAGTGGGTTTGCAAGGGAGTCAAACCAACACACATTTTATGATATACACATTCAATGAAAAATGACACATCCTATACAATTTCCAAGCAGCTTCCTCCCTTGGCCCTCTCTCCTATAAAAATCTTAACTTACCTCTCTCTCTCTCTCACACACACACACACTTAGGTTCCTAAGGCTATGTCTCAAAAGTTAATAACATAAAATTGAATAGTATCTACACATTTATAAGGTAAATTACTAAGGCTATGTCAACCAAGAACAAAGTACGAGTATAGGGAAAATAGTAGTATATGTAATAATTCTTCTAATATCTATGTATCAAGACACTACTAAACAAAATTTAGCATAGTAAAAACAATTAACATTTTCTCTCATTACAAAAGAAGTGCCTATTTTTTCCATTACAAAACTCTATCAAGTTGAAATGTACAATGCAACGTACCTTAACACTATAAGTGTCTCTCCCTCTCTATCCAAGTTATCTCTCCATCTCTAGCTCTGTCTCTCCTCCCTCCTCTCTCTCCCTCTAGCTATCTCTCTTCCTTCCACTCCCTTGCTCTCTCCTATCTCCCTTGATTCAAAGTTTTGTTTCAGCCATTTTGTGATCCTTATAAGTGGATTCATAGTCAATTTGAAGCTATACTTCTCCATTGAGACCTTTGTTGCACAAACAACATTATTTCCTACCTAGCCTGCCAATTGACCTCATGTACTGCATATATGTATGCAAAAAAACCAAAATTTTCCATAAGCAACCTTCCACACCTCTTCAATGTACACATTGACACCAAGGTGATTGCTAATTTAATCATGTGAGGGAATCATTTCATTAAAACTAATAAATAAATTTAAAAAATTCCTGGATCCAGTTGCAGGTTTGATTAGTAAGGCGATCATCATCCAGCTTTACTTTAGTGAAAGGCTGTGAAAAAATTAACCCTCTACAACAGTAAGAATGATCACTGAACCCATTTGAACAACAAAGGAAGGTTTGAATTCATTTCTCTTCTCTTGGTTTCTGATTCCTGATGATGGATCATGGATTTTGATCCAAAACGTTGAGAGAAAAAATGTAGACAATCAAATGCAGAAACAATTCATACCCCATATTATGGGCTGTGGATATCATATGTCTGCAAACAAATTATGGATTTCACAACCATTCAAAACCACCAAATATGCTAAACATTAAATATGAACAGAAAGAATGATCGTTGAATCCATTTTTACAACAGTTTATGGACTATTCAAGAATCAATACCACCAAATACACTGTTAATTTTGTCATGGAAACCAAAATCAATCACAGACAACAAATAATTCAATATAAAACAGACGGACTAGAATAATTGTAGTTTATGTGGAGAGCAATAATATACGTTTGTCCAGCTGAAAATAATAATACATAAAATATATATGAGATTTCTCACAGAAGGATAATTCACGTATTCAGCAGAACTGTCATTGTAAGTAGCCCGGTGTAAAAATTACCAGTTTTGAAAGAAGCCAATGTAAGAATGTTAAGAATTATCTGTTTTGTTTGTGCTGGTGAACAAAATATATTTCTACCAAGCAGTGCTAAGAGTACACGGCCTATTCATTGTAAATATTAGAGAACAATGAAAAACAACTGATAGAATTCAATGGTATTTGAATGCAAATTTGAATCCAATCCAACTCCATGATATCTAAATGCAGGGATAGAACCACTCCAATCTGGGCTAAAACCAGCAAAGCCTGTAAAATTGTGTCTTTCATCAAACTGCATCTTTGAGATGGATCCACTTTAGCTCCTCGTTGCAGATATCTCTTGTGAGAGAACTCTTGATTAGGTCATCAGTTGATAGACTGTCTATGACAAGCAAAGCCTGGCTGAAGAATGTAACCAACCATTGGAGGCCCCACAATTAACATGAGCCAGAAACATGAATAGCCAAGCTGCATCAGTTGCCATTAGTGAATCTTTTCTGATAAAGCTTTAAAGAAAAGCAAGACATTAACACTTAATTTTGCTACAATATTAACAAATTTACCTGCAGGAGCATAGAGGGGGCGTCATTCACGTGAGTCCTTGTACTCCTGATTTGTGCAGCAGAAGGGCTGTTGACATTGGTGATATCCCAAAAGGTTCTCTTCCTTCCTACAGGTGCAGGACCCGGAGATTTAAATCTATTGGATTGACGGGGACTCTTTAGACTACCACATTCACCAGGGTATTGAAATCTTCTTCCCATCCTAAGTGATGGGTCACAGACATTTCGTGCTAAGGAGTTAGTATTGTTGCCTTCTGGCACTAGGGGTATAATTTTTCTTAGCCTTTCTGAAGGGAGCTTTGCAGAAGAACTGGATATCAGTATGGTGGACTTCAAGGCATTATTTTTATCATTTGGCTGCGTAAAACTCAGAGTTTCATCTTTCTCTTGTGGAGAGGTTTTTTGTGTGGACTGGTTAAAAGAGGATTTTTGACAAAGCTTACGAATAAAATCTTCCTTCTGTTTGAGCTGTAAACTGTGCTCACGCTTGAGATCTGTTATTTCAAATTTTAACTTTTTTTCTTTAATAGCATACTCCTTGCTTAAGGTCTGATTATCCATTTCCAGGGTTCTGATTTTTCTTTTGAGCTCCTTAATAACCTCCTCTGCAGCTTTACCACCATCATGATAAGATAATCGCCTTGAGGTTGGGTCAGGTGCTGAGCATTGAGTAATCTTTGAATGGTACCTGTCAGTTATCTGGGTTTCTATTGCAGCAGGAGTTAAAGGTGAAGAAGGGACAATAGAAGAAGAGGACAAAGCAGGGGAAGATGTCACACATTGGCTTTGCAGTGTAAGTATTTTCTGTTGATAGCGAGCAATCTGTGTTCGCAATTGTTGGTTCTCCTTCTGTACTTCAAGCAGCAGCTTTAACTGTTCAGTCTGGGATTCAGGATGTTGAAACTCTTCATTGGCAACAGAAGCCTATAAAACAGATAAAGAAGAATCTGTCATTTAATGCCTGATCTCAATGCCATTCTCTACAAGACCTTAAATGATTCATCTCAGTGCAAATCTTTATGAAAGTTTTTGCACTCAAAACAAACTATGATTGATAAATTACCTTTGTGCGAATCTCCTTTGCCCTATCAGCCCAGTGAAGAGTATTTTGGGTTTCTCCAAAAGTCTGAATACTGGGACTTATATTTGCAATCATTACTGTATGACAAGCCCCTCCCAACGAATCCTGCTATTCCATTTGTTAATCATCAAAAGTATCCCCTCTTATCTATCTAATGTACAAACAAACAGGAACAGAGGCAAAGAAAGTAGTACTTCTTCATCATTCAAATGAATCATAAAACCTAGAGAACCAGGATTGGATATGTAATTTTAAGATCCAAGCAACGAGTAAAGCCTTCTTGAGTTCCCTGTAATAATTGGATCTCGCCCCAAACGGTGAAGTAAATCTGTGGATGCTTAATGTCTATGCACATTTATGTATATTTGGTGAACTGAAAGAATTCAGCAAAGACACAAACCTTAAGTAGTTGTGTGAGTTTAGAGTTTCTATATGGTATATGCTTTTTGCCTTCAACCAAGGCATTTATACAGCTGCTAAGTGCAAGAAGTGATCTATTTATGTTGGCTCCTTCCAGAGATCTAACAGTTCGGAGATCTGTTGCAAGAGCTCTCTCAGAACCAGCCAAATCTATGAGAGACAACTTGCCAACACGGGTAATAGTAGCTGAACCCTCTTTCTCTGTGTACTCCGCTACAACCTACAAAGTAAAGATGATATGAACTTGGATCTAGTATATTGCTACACTTAGATTCCAACTATTCATGAATGTGAAAAATGTCATACCTGCAAGATAGCATGTGATCGGGATGATGTCTCATTCATTCGAGTGGGTTCAGTTGTTCTGTTCTGGTTACCTTGTTGAAGTAATGCCATGACCTTTGACAATAAAGGAAGGCAAAATTTTAACAAAAGTTCTATCTAATTGAGTAGAATGATAAAACATTCGAAATTGTGAACAACACAGAAACATACCTCATCAGTAGAGTAGGCCTGATACTGAGTAAGCCCAGCTGCTACAATCCCCTGAACATTCCATGGTAAAAAATGGGTTGGAAAATGAATGCAATTGAAAAATATGAGATCAAGCAACAAATGACCTGCCAAACATTCAATACCTGCTTATCTTCTCTAAGAACAAGAGGCCTGCCGGGAGAAAGCAAATCTCTGACTGTTTCATTATAAACTTCTAAATAAGACAAGCGAACAACATGGTGACCATTACAACTCCGTTGTCTAAGCTTCATAAACAAATCTTTAATGGCTAAAACCATCACTCCTGGATTCTGTATGGTACCCAACATTGTATATGTCTTCCCTGCACCAGTCGCTCCATAGCAGAATACGGATCCATTTCTCCCTTGTAAGACACCCTCTACAAGGTCTGCCGTTCTGCAACATAAATCTAAACATTGGATTCATGACATTGCAATGAGATGCAATATGCGCAAGAAACAATCTGTAGGTAAAGCAATTAAATATTGATTTTGCTCTTCTGGTTCAGTTTCAACAACTTTGAGTTTTTTATTTCTTTTCTTGAAAACAATTGGGTTCCTGATATGGTAAAATTACTAAGGAATGGGAAAAATGAAGAAACTAAGAATGGGAAAAAGGAAAAACTAATTGTTGAACTTAATAGTAAACACATCATTTTAAAACGCAAATTCATATACCTAATCTAACCTTTAACAATATTTAATCATCGTGCTAAAAATTCAATGAAACTATAAGCCAAGTATTTAAATGATTTTCTTTAGTTGTGAAAATGCCATCCGCTTTTTGTTAGAGTTGAATTCGTACGGTGAACATGGATGAATTCACACTTTTGCAGATTGATCTAAATCTTGATCAGCATTACTTTGTTTATAACAGTGAAAGAATTTACAGAAGAACTCTAGAGGCCTTAATAGTTTGCCCCAATGTCCCAAATTACTCTGAGTCTATTGAAAGGGTTAAATCAGAATTTAGGTTCAGAACCTAGCTGATCGATGCCATAAAATAGTGAGGACATTATTCAGAGTTTCTTTCTTTATATTGATTAAATGAGCCAGTGAAAATGCCATCCGCTTTTTGTTACAGTTGAATTAGTACGGTGAACATGGGTGAATTCCAACAACACACTTTTGCAGATTGAACTAAATCTTGATCAGCATTACTTTTTTTATAACAGTGAAAGAATTTACAGCAGAACTCTGAAGTCCTAAATCACTTTTCCCCAATGTCCCAAATTTGAGTCTACTGAAAGGGTTAAATCAGAATTTAGGTTCGGGACCTAGCTAGTCGATGCCATAAAATAGTGAGGACATTATTCAGAGTTTTTTTTCATTATATTGATTAAATTAGGCAGTGATCAAATTTCCTAATCTAAAGTTTTATGTGTAGAACTATAAACCAACCAGGGTGAAGGAGAAAGCTACTTACGTGGTACGGTAGACTTCCTCCTGTCCAGTTACGTCTGGGAAAGCTACATCAAATGCAAAATGCCGTCCTTTCACCCTCTTGAGCCTAAGATAATCAGTCTCCATGCCATATTCTGTGATATATACATCCCTCTTGTTAACAACCCTAACGCAACTAGTGGAACCAGCTTCTTTCTCCTTTCTTGACATGGGCCTCAATCTGACATAAACCATTATCCGAGCCGCCTGTTCCCCGCCTTTGCCCCCACCACCTTCTGAAATGGTCTCCAGCTGACCACCAACAAGCCCACCAAAGCACTTGCTCTCCTTATGCCCAACCCCAATCATGGTGAGCCTTCTGGCCACACCTATACTGCCTGTGGAAACTGGCTTAGGGCAAGACATAGCCGAGCGATCCAGATTCGAATCCCTGGCCCTCTGCTCTTTGATCAAATTGTACTGGCCTAGTACCTGTCCTGCGTCTGTCTTTCCTGGGTTTTGGGATACCTTTGATTTCCGCTTCTCTGCAGTCTGGGTCACTGAAGTCGTCTGCGGGCTAAGGAGATCAATGCTTGCATGAGTGGTTTTAAAGGGCTGGTTTACGGGCCTTGTACTAGAATTATTATTACAGCCGTTCTCATTGTTCTCTGCAATGTATCTCATTTTCTCCTTGAGTTTATAATGAGGATTTCTCATGGCAGAATTATGATCCTGTTCGTGTTCATCCTCTTTGAGACGCGTTCGAAGAGCTCCGGGACTCGTCACTGAATGTGACCTTGTGGCAACTGGCATGGCGGCTGAATGTGACCTTGGAGCAAAATTAGCCCTTAGAATTGATGTGGGTAAGGAAAATTGTCCTCACCCATTTGAGATTTCTACCCGAAATGGCCAGAGTGATGGAATAGAAGTAGAGCAATATCAAAGCAGTAGGAAATCAACTAGTTTACTGTGGAAATCAAATGATCGCAAACAAATGGGAGTTATGAGGAGGGATTGAGATCCTATCTTTCCTAAAACTTGGGCTGATCAAATGAAAGGACAGCTGGCATTTGGGTTGCTCGTGTGTTGATCTCAGCTGTCCGTTGCAGTACGAATCGACGGTGGAGATTGGGTGGTTTTGAATTCAAAAAGTGTCAACGGTTGTATTTAACGGTCTTATTAACGTTGACTCTAACGGCCAGTTTCTGTACCTATGGGGCGTGCTTTTCCCCACCTCATCCGTTGAAGTTGCAATGATTTCATGTTCGAAATCTTGCGTTCAGCATTTTGATGTAATAATTTCATGATGGGGTTTTTACATTTGCTGTTTTGCTTTGCGGATGTTATGGGCCACTTTTGTCACTAAGTTGAAGAGGGAGGGGATTTCAAAACACACATCAACAAAGATTTTACATAAATAAATTAATTTAGATAAATGAATTGGGATTTATTTTTTAAATGTTGAAATAAATTTAAATATTGATATTTAATTTAAATTTCGATGTAGATGTTTGGTGCTTTTGGATTTGATGGTGTGCATATTTTTGCATCAATGTTTGAATCACACTCATGATCTATTGTCATGATCATCCTTATGCTCTATATTGTCTTGATGATGGATCGCAGAGTGTGATCCAAAACGTTGATGCAAAAATACACACACAACCAATTCTAAAAGCAGTTGATCTCATGGATTGTAGAAATCTACTCACTCTTATTGTAAATGGTTGACCTTATAGTTGTTTGAATTTTTAAGGATTAATCAAACATTTAATTATAATATGATATTTAGTTTTAATTTTGATTTTGAAGGTGTTTAAGTCTTAAGATTTGTTGAATTATAAATCTAATTGTGTACCACCCAAATTCATTCCTATGAGTGTAGATCTAAATTATAATTAATAAATATAATTGGTAAAAGATAGATAATTAGAATTTCTTTACATCGGGTTTTTTTTTATGTAGCAATGTACAAGACCATATTTGGGGAATTTGTTAAATTGCTAGGGTTAAGTTATCATAAGTTCGACCCTTAATAGATCAACTGCATGGCTCTAAGAGGCTTGGGGACAACACGCAAGCATGTAATAAACCTAAAATGATGTATTCTAATAAATGTTGCTAGAAAATTTCATATATATTCAATAACAAGTCCTTACATAACTTTCCAATGATCTTCATCTTGGAATATTCAAATAAGAATGAATGACTTTAAATAAAATAACCAAGCACATAAATCAACACAAAACATGCACTAGGTTGGTTCATAACAACTAATAAAAGGTGTTGAGAAACAAGGTGAAACAACTATAGTAAAAACTTCTTCAAAGTGTATACAAATTTAAAATAAATTTATTTCTATAAGAATAACATAAGAGATTATTATGTAGATGCAAAAATCAATAATAATAAAATCAACACACCATATAGACACGTTGTTTAAATGGAGAAACATTTTGAATAAAAAAACCTCACTAGAGAAAGAGGACAAGTATGTATTAATCTTCAATGTATATGATATAATATCAACGTAATAACACTATGACCTTTGACAACATTGTGATGACTATGGAAAAAATTCAATGAGAAATAATATTTGATATCTCCAATATAGAGGATAGGAGAGAAGCAAAAATCATACATGATTTTTACCAAAATAATGTACACAACATCTGGCTTTATGCAAACACTTCAATCTCATCTTGAAGAACAACCTTTGAGAATAATAACTACATCGGTGACTTTGCATTGATGTCACGTGGGCTTAATTAGTGAGTCCCCAAATAGGAAATATAACTACAAAGGAAACTTTGACCAATAACTCCTTGGCAAATCACATCCTCAAGTCTAACACTCAATTTGCAGTGCACGAACTCATGTGAGCTTCATCCATCAATACACAATTATCCCCTTCTTCCTCTAGCCCCTAGGAATGGAAAAGTGTTTAAAATGAATTCAAATCCAATGTTTGTTGGAGTAATTGAAAATTTATCTAATTATTAATTAATTATGTCCTTTAATTACTTTATTCACTTAAGCTAAATTTAGTTGTATTTTTCCTTTCTTATAAAATTAGGCTAATAATAGCTTAAGTTGCTCAATCATTATGATTGTGACTCTTGGTACTAGCTAATTTGATTTTTCTTTAGGGGTTTTATTTTATTGTTTTATTCATCCTTTTATAAGGATTCATTCATTCTTTTGTGCAATCAATAAGAAATCTTAGGTTGTTGAGCATATTATTTTGGTTGATCTTTGTTATTGTGACAAGTGGTGTGCTTGTATCTATGGCTCTAGGCTTGTGAACTTGGATCGTCAACTTATACAAGGTATAAAATCATATCTACTAAGTTCTTATTCATATTCTTGAGGACCTAGGCTTGAGAGAATCTTTGTACACTTTGGGCTCGAACAAAGGTTGTTATGTGTTTGTAGTGTCCTAAAACCTATAGATTAGCTATTGTTTAATCAAAATTAAGTTGTTCAAGTTTTGGGTGTTTTTTGTTGAAAGCACAAATATTGAGACAAAATCAAGCAACCACAAAAAAATATAGGCATTGTGTAGAGAATTTGGCCTCACCATCACGCTTAGAGTGGCCAAGAACCCTAGAAACACCTGTCAAACACGAAAATCTAAGATCAACAAAATTGGGGCAAGTTTTTTTAAGGTGCACAAAAATTTGAACGACCTTACTATACCTACAATAGACCTTAGCTCCTACACAAGAAGCTATTTTTCGCAAAATATTTGGTGATTATATTTTTGTATGCAACATCAATTGTTCGTCCCTATGTGGGTTGTCCTCACCCTAACGTCATTATGTAGCAACAGTTAACAAGAGAATGTTCCTTAGGAAATATTTTGATTCCAATAACCATTTGCATAAGGCTTCGACATAATCTTTGAAGATTCTAAGTACATATTTTTGTATAAATATTTTCAAGTGACTATAATACTTTTATGGTGATTGCTAATTTTTTCCAACCATGGGGAACATTCCAAGGATATTTTGTTGACAACATGCTAACATCAATAATACAACCCTTGTTGCAAGGCTATTCAAGCCTCTAGTTTCCAATTTGCCCTCTCTTTAGTTTTTTGGCCATAACTTGGTCATACAAAGCTAAAATAGAGCAAATGAGATACCATTGGAAAGGTAAATCCAATGTCGATCTAGTGGTGCCAATTATTTTCTCATGTTCTACTCCAACTTTTTGTACCAAGCCTGTGAAGTGTGATCTTCATTTGTGTGCTTCTGGGCCATATCTTGGACATCAAGGCTTTGACTTTAAAAAATGAGTAGGGTTTGGAAAGTTGGTTTTGTGCTCTACTCAAAGCTTCCATTTATTTTTCTATAATTCACACCAAGTACTTAGATATCTCAATTAAGTTAATTTCTTAATTTTTTCATTTCTCATCTTTAAAAATTGCAAAAGAGTTTCTTTAAATTCCTATTGTCGAGGGTAGAGTCATCATCTTTTATATTTGCATATTGCCCTAGCCCTTGCCTAATATGAACACCAATTACAATGCCAAAATCCCTTATTGAGAAACCTACACCCCATAACTATCATAGTTGGAAGGCCAAGATGACCAAATTGTTGCGATATAGGGATTCGTGGTGTTGTTTAAATGAGATTCAACCAGATTGGGCCTATTGGTTTGAGATTCTTCAACATAGGGGTGAGATGGTTGAGGGTACGGGTTTGATTGGCCTACATGTTTTGGATAGTCTCTAGTTCCATATTGATTCATATGACACTCCTTGGACTATGTGGCTTGACATTTAGGAGATTTTTGGGGGTATGAATGAGTTTTGTACACTTCAACTTGAGTAATTTTTGACATCATTAGTACTTAATTCCTTACCCTCCATTGAGGACTTCCTAGAGAAATTAAAATCCATCAAATCATTTTGACAAGGTTGTAGTAAGGATAAGAGTGCATCTTTATGATTATGTCAAATCTTTGAGTACCTTTCCAATTCTTTTCTTCCTCATTTATTCCACCATAGATGCTTTTGGTCATTTCCACACTATGCATTCAGTTAAGGTGTTTTATGTACCTAACATGGGAATAGGCCAATTTGACATAGTTAAATTCAATTTTTTATTTTCGATTACAGATTTTGGTTTCTTGATCATCTATAGGGAACAAAATAAGTAGAAACCAAAGGTTAAAATTTTTCTCAACCAACTTTAGAGTCTCATGTGTAGGATTAAAATTCTTCCTCCTCTTACAAGAGGCCTTCATTTAAGAAGGACAAGCTTAATTGTGCTTATCGCACCAAGATCTAAGACATGATAAGCATTATTGTTATGAAAAGAAAATTGACAAGTTTAAAGATCTTCTTTAGAAGAATCATAATCAATCACCCTCATCTAGTTCATCATCTTCTACCACTTGAGGACCTATACATCACGGGTCAAATATTATGACATGTGGTGAAGACGTAATGAAAGGTCATGTTCTCATTGCATCAACGCACCTTCACTCTACTAGGTGGCATATTGATTCATGGACCTCTCATAATATAGCATCATTTGAGGGTGTGTTTTCTCCATATGATCCTTGCAATTCACCAAAAATCTTGATGGATAATAATACTTATATGAGTGTTACTAGAAGGGGTTCTATTATGGTTGATGATGGCACATTCAATAATATTCTTTGTGTTCCCTTGTTATCATCTAACCTCCTTTCCATATATTAGATTACTCATAGAGGGAAAGGTAAGATATTTGATTCCACACCAGACTTAGTGCTCAACAAAGATCAACATCGTAGAGATATTATTGTAATTGGTAGTGTTGATCATGCATCACAGCTATATGAGTTTGCTTATTTTGGTTCACTCGAGCCTACAATTTCATTGATTGGTCCTAGCTCTCACACATCTAGAGTGGAACAAATATCTTAGGAGAACTTTGGTACTTCCTAAGACTCATGTTGTGTCTCCTCTACCTCTTGCTTCTTTAGAGAGTAGTTTAGTTTAACGGTTTGATTGTTTCCTTCATGTTTCAATAGTGTCTGATGAATCCTTGCAAAATATTACAGGATTGTTTGATACAACACACATTCCAAACATTGGGGACACGATTAAGCATATTTCATTCATCTTCAATGGCAACTTGACTTTTCCATTCATCTCTTATTTAGTGCCTTCAAAGTTGTTTCATCAAGTTTCTTTGTATTTTTTTGGATTTGCTTCAATTGATTTGGCATCTTTTGGTTCAGACATATGTACAACTAAGTAGTCTTTGATGGGACACACCATGAGACTATTCTATCCATCTCCTTTCTTGGAGTTCCTTCTACCTTGGTCATTGGATATGTTTCTTCCTAAGTAGAGGAGCATTGTTTGTCACTCTTGGATCTTCATCATCATTCATCTTTGAGCCTACAACTTCGCCATTGGAGCTTCTCTCTTATGGGGGGACATAATGTCTCTTCTTTTCTTTCCTATAGAGGGATATTGATTGCACTTATGTGATTGGTTTGACACTTGGGGGAACATCTTGAGTTCCACATTCTTGTGAGATGTACAATTTTGTGTTTATTTTTCTCTCTTTTGGAGAGGATTTTTCTCCAACTAGGTTTTTCTCTTTTTCTCCATTTGTGAGAGTTGCATTGGCTTGTACATGGGTACCTAATTAGGCCTCATAGTGAGGACCCATTTATGGTTGAAGCTTTATATTTATCCTTAAATTTTTAGTTTCTCCCTAAATTAATCTTAAAGGGGGCAGGGAGGTGTTGGAGTAATTAGAATATTGTCTAATTATTTAATTAATTAGATCCTTTAATTATTTTATTCACTTAAAGCTAAACTTAGGTGTTTTTTTCTCTTTTATTAAATTAAGCTAATAATAGCTTAAGTTGTCTCATTCATGATTGTGACGCTTCACACTTGCTAATTTAATATTTCTTTATAGTTTGCGTCTAGAGATTCATTCACCTTTCATAAGAATTCATTGATTCATTTGTAATATATTCTTTTGTACAATCAATACAAAAGTCTCTGGTTGTTGATCATATTATTCTTGCTTGATCTCCATTAATTATAAGCACCACTATTTTGTCCACCTCCTTCATGAATGTAATCACCAACTTATGACAAGAATCTATATGAATCAAGATTATGAATTATTTTTCAACTACACCCAAGCCTCTGGTTGTTGATCATATTATTCTTGTTTGATCTCCATTAATTATAAGCACCACTATTTTGTCCACCTCCTTCATGAATGTATTCACCAACTTATGACAAGAATCTATATGAATCAAGATTATGAATTATTTTTCAACTACACCCAAGCTATCCAAGAATAGCTTCCAATAGTGTTCAATATACATAACATATACATAGGATAACAAGATAAATGGTATACTAATCCTAACATTCTCTCGTTTAAAATTATACATTGAAAATGCATCCATAATGATAAGCATGAGTTAAGTACAAAATAGGAGTCACATGGCCTTCCTACAACAAGAAAACTTATCCATGGTCATTGGCTTCATTATAGAATTTACAACAATTTCACAAGTCTTTTGCAATGTGACCTTACCATTCTCTACCATCTCTCGCACAAAGTGATACTAAACATTAACATAATAGTATGAGCATGATAGACAATATTCCTATCCAAACAAATAGCATTTTGACTATCACAACCAATTGTAATAAATTTTTAACTAAAACCAATACATATATAGTCTTTATAACCAAAGCACCTCTATAGAGATATGTATAGTTATCATATACTCTACTCTCACAATGGGAAAAACAACCATAATATTTATCTTACTCTTCCAACTCACTTCACCACCAAACAAATAACATATATAATCACTAGTGGACCTATAACTATCCAATTTTCTTACCAAATATGCATTTACAAAGCATTATTTATCCAAGAACTTATCCACATTATTAATACCATGATAGCATAAATAATAATTATAACTTTCATATAAATATTTAAAAAATTTCTTAAGCTAATTTTAATTTTCCTTGTGAGGGTTAGATATAGACCTACTCAAAACTCTCTTTTCTTGGGCAATATCTAGGGTAGTGTAAATTATTTCATACATCAATCTAGTAATAATAGAACCATATGTAGTGCCTCGTTTGAAGGATGAAGGGAAAACTTAACAAAACAACTTTTTTTGCAACAACGATGACAACACCAAAGATATGACAACAATAGGTTGGACATGCATGATAACATGCACACAAGTGTCAATGGAAACACTGTGACAAAGGGGTCGAGACAACACAAATGAACTTATTGTTGCATACATAAGGCGAAAAGAAGACTACAATTGTGGGATACCATGAGAGAGAGAGAGAGAGAGAGAGAGAGTTCTCAAAAACCAATCCTAATAACGAATCATGACTCCACTCACAATGCATTCAAAATATCAATGCCAACAAAGGATGCCTAGGAGCCAACGTTGCTTGACTCTATGATGATACTATCAATTTTGGAGAGGAGTGGGATGAGGGAATAGTCACCTCCAATCCCCTTAGCAAGACCAAAGATAATCCTCAAACCAAAAGGCTAACCTATGCAAGAGGTTATCTAACAAAGAGGTACAAACTCTCTGCTGCATAGAAAGGCGAGAAGCCACTTCCAAGAAACTTTATCCTCCCAAGGTAATCAAATGAGCTAATTCCTTATACAAGATACTCATTAACATCAAGATATCTTTGGAAGGCTCTAAAGACCAAGGGGACCAATTTTTGTACATAAGTCACTACGAAGAATGATTGATACAAATATTTTCAATGATTAAACTATGAAATTGGGCAACTTGGGGATGTATTAGCACCCAAATGAGATACTAACACATAGCATTGGAATCCCAGTGTAGCCCTGGTGTCCAACTTGAGTGTTGGAGCCTTGATTGAGCACTTTTGAGAGCTATGGGTGCTATAGTCCATTTAGAGTGTTGTTGTCTTGGCCAATGGGCATTGAAAAGAATGGATTGGCCTCTAAGA
Organism: Chamaecyparis obtusa; assembly: GCA_027943335.1. Classification (NCBI taxonomy): domain Eukaryota; kingdom Viridiplantae; phylum Streptophyta; class Pinopsida; order Cupressales; family Cupressaceae; genus Chamaecyparis; species Chamaecyparis obtusa. The sequence continues at coordinate 462,822 of BSBK01003695.1, read as the reverse complement.
CACCACAATTGGTATGGACCTCCCCAAAGGTGTCACTAAGGCTCCAGAAACTCAAAAATGCCAAAAGTTAACTCGAGGAAGAACTAGGAAAACATATATGCTTGCACTAGACACCATCGACATGCAAACAACAGGATGGAGTAATGTGTAATGACCTAACCTATGCTCATAATACCTTCCTTAAGCTAAATGATGCAAGAGTCAAAATTTACAATACTTTACAACTTTTACAAAACCTTACAAGATGCTACAAGAGAGTCCAAAAACTTCATAATACTCAAAAAAACACTAGGAGACAAGAAGACAACATGTGGATTCACAACACCGCCCAAGACAACTCCAAGACTCACTAGATTTTGTTTAAGCCCAAAATACAAGTCCCTACATTCATTTTACCTTAACAAAACATAAGCATTAGGTATATGAATCAAGATGGAGGACCTCAGAAAGAAAGCTCAATTAAGGACCTTTGCAAGCATGTATATTTTTTACTTCTACAAGTTTAACAATTTTTTTCTATTAATTTTGTCAATTTTATTTATGTTGTTCAAACTTTTGATTTAGGATGGAGCTTTATTGTGCATTTAAAAATCATGATTAATTAACATTTTTATAAATTTAAGATTTTCAAAAAGAACTCTTGAAATATTACAAAGAGATTTTTTATTACATTCTCATGTTTTGTATTTTGAATCACATGATACAATTAATTAAAATTTGATCCAAAATAATGTACATATCTAACCTTGATTATTTCATTTTACCATCATTTATATTTTTTTTTGTCTTTTCTAACTCAAACTAATACATTTTTTTTCTAATACATTTCTAATTATATTGTAAAAAAATTATTATTTGAGAAATATACACAAAATTATTTTGTAAGAATATTAACCTTTATAATAGTCTAAACTCACATGACATAGGGAAGAGTCTAGGAGTTTAGTACTCTAATTTCACACTTCTCAATATCCAACATAATAATTTCAAAATGCTTCCAATTTTTTAAAGCAACCTACTTAGAAAGTTCTCTACTTAGAACACAATCAAATATGATGTTGCATCAGCATGCTTTTTGCCAAGGTATTAAAAAAGGCCCAAAAACAAAGTGAGATTGATACTTGTGCACTAATCTTATTTTGTTGGTGCACAAATGTTACATCACATGATTTGTTACTTTTTTTATCTAAGGGATTCATTTCATTAAATTATATGTAGTCATCATCAACATTAACAAATTTAAAGTCAAAATATTGACGCGATATTGTCAAAAATAATAAACATTAAATCAACAAATGTTATAACTATTGGAAGGTGCCCAACTACTAGATCCTCTCCCTATATGAAAATTATTAACATCAAAGATAACTCTCATTATAATATCTACTTTATGTATCCTCTTTCACATTTATTTTTTTAATCACAACCAATAGTAAATTAACATGCAAAACACTTTAAAAGTCGCATGTTTTCTTCATTTACTTCAAATGTTTCTTAGGTTTTGTATCCCTAAAATTTAACCTCACGGGCAAGCTAATAATATTATAGTGAAATTCCCTTCTATACATGTATGTAATCAACTTAAACCTTCAATATCTTTTTTTTAAAGGTATCTTCTTAAAAGAGGTTTCCATGTGATTGGTTAGTAAAATATATCAAATTAACTCTTGAATTGTTATTGGTTAAAAGTTATTATTGTAATCTGCGTCATGAAAATTTATCATTTTATGACATATATGATTATCCTTATTTTTCAATATTTATTAATTTAAATTCTCTTAAAAATTATTTCTAAAGCATAATTTTTTCTTTTCCACATTTCTTCCTTAATTATTTTTTTATTTTATAAAATATGAAAAATTACATTACTCAACCATTAAAAAACGGCTACATATTTTTTTCCCCTAGACTGCACTCCTTCCCTCATAATATGGGATTAATAAAGCATTGAAAAGAGGTGACTTGCCTTCTCTTTGATTTATATTATGAAAACATGCTCTTATAAACTTGAGAAGCCTTATTATATGTTACATGGTAGAGACTGTTCTCTTATGAATTAGCATGTAAATTATGCTTCTATACTTCGATATCCACGTTAAAAAAAGACTGGGACTAAATTCTAAGGGTCTCCTCAAAATTGTATAAACCAAATTAAGTTTTAATTGTATTGCCTTAGGTAACTAGTTTATACTTCTCTCACAACACAAACAAACAATGAGTTGAACTGTCAGTATGGGTAGTACACAAATTATGTTGAGTGGCTACAAAGCATTGAATGAAAAATAAAACTAGTTAAAACCTGAGGTAAAAACAGAATTAGGTACAAACAATTTTCTCCCAGAAGATATGTATCCATTCTGTTGGGATGCATTTTTAAAGATTTGTCCCTCTCAAACAAATTGAGGAAATACTTGCACCTTTCAATACAAAAAGAAAAATCTCATTTGATTTATCAATTAAATTATACAATGACGTCTCAAAAGACAAAAGTCTGGTGGCCTGAGCCACTAGAGGTCATAGGACTTAATACTCGAAGTCAAAACTTCACTAATTGAATCAAATATAGCCTGCGTGAGATTCACCACCAACAAGCAGAGTTACGTGCTATGAAATTGCACTTTAATTTCATCAGCACTCAAGTTTGAGAAACACTTGATACTCAGCAGTACCATTTGCACAAGGACCTACACCTGTTATCATACACTCTTGACTGCATCTCAACAAAACACATTCACTCCTCAATGTAGCCCAAAGCCAAAGGTGAAAGACTAAAACTTACTTCAAAGAATCTAGGAAAAACAAAAATAAAAAGAATTCTAACAAAGAACTAGCAAATTACACACAAGATACACAAGCTGCATACAATCAGAGAAGTTTTTTCCCAGGGTACAATACAGCTCCATTGGGCAGTGTTTCGTCTGGTTGGATACCAGGAGAATTCCAGAAAAGGCCATTCCATTCTAAACTTTCCTCTGAACCCCACATATTATTGACCATTTCTTCCACAATGTTTGGATTCTCAAGCTTATCAGCATCGCTCAAGGAATCCTTAGAATCTTTGCATTTCCAATCAGGTTTGTGCAAAAGCTCAGCCTGTTGGAAGGACACGTTTGAAGGAACATCCAAGAGCAAATCCTGTTCAAAGCTTTCACTGCCAAGAGTTCCCATGGAATCTAGCAGAATAGAAGTCCTCCCTATAGGTGATGCAAATAGGCTACTAGGACTAAAGCAAAACTCGGTCTTTGGTTCAACATCAAGTTCCATTGCACCGTTGGAAGTATATCCTGTCTGCATGTTCTCATGATATAGATTTCGAATTCTTTGCCTGTTCCCAGGGCTCTTCACACTATTATCCGATCCTGTGATTGACATTCAAACTGTCAAAATAAATCAAAACAACAAGTTATGCTGCACATATTATTATACAGGTATGTGTGTATACACATGTATGTATGCATGCACGCAAGTGCATCATGTGCGTTTGTGCATTTAGGTGTATTTGTCTTTACACATACTTCCAAACTCCAGAACCATAAAATCTAGGACCCCTTCTTTATCCACACCTGCACCCAGTCTTCCTATTCCTTTTCTTTTTGCACTTATATATGGATACATTAAAGGTCTAATCTCTTCAGTCTTATCCCCTCTAGTTTTGTTTACATTCTCAGTTTTATTAATGCTTTAATGTTATGTTACTTGCAGATCCTGCGGTTCTTTTTACCCGGGCACTTTTCTGAAGTAGCTTATGCTTTTAAATCCTATTGATCTGCTCTGGTCATCCGTAGGCATTCAATTTACTTATCTATTTTCTTACATAATTATCAAAGAGACTAAGTTACAGTGTACACAGATTGCAAGAACTCTAGTCAGCAAAATGTTGGATTATCAATGCCCATTTGTGAAGATGGCGATGTTATACCCTAAGTTGTGCACACAAGCATAGACATTTATCCATGCAGATCCATGATCCTAATCTATGCAAGAGAACTAGATTTACAAAAGCATCTGAAGATGGTTTATTTCAAAAAATTGAAGTGCAGATTCCAAAACTTCTTAAGGTTTATTAGATCATATTATATCCCACAGGTTAGTTAACAAGAATCATCGGAGTATCACCGAAGCATCTCTAGTTTAGAAAACAAAGGAACTTAAGCCATTCACAAGCAACCAATTACCATAGTCAATGGCATTCAAGAGACAGATCCCCTTCTATTTTTCTCAGTCAGACTTGGCGCTAGCTGTTATTGCTTGTCAGACTTACCTATGACTTTGTAAATAACATTGGTAAACTTGGGAACTTATAATATTATCAGACTTCATAAACCTTATGTAGTCTGTCTTATGAAACTTTGATCCCCATACTCCACAATCTATTGCTACCCTGCCAACCATTGTCATTGGGAATAGTACCTAAAACAGGAAATCTCCTGTAAAATAGTCTTCTCCTGGAAGTTCAAACTCTATACTTCAGATATGAATTGACAAGGGATAGCTACCAACAAAAAGACTGCACTACAGTCGAGAAGATCAAACTATTTATTTCCTTCAGTAACAAAAAAAATCACTAAAATCTTTATAGAGATACTTTTATGCAATCGCCCATGAAATGAGAAAATGAAGGAGAAATTATCTGTGATATACCTGTAACAACTTTACAAGGTTGCAACCCCAAAGAATTCTTGACTGTTGGATGCATCCCACATTTGGAATGTAAACTTGATTTCTTTGTCTTCAATGTTTCTTTACTCTGTACAACCTGGCATATCACATGACTTTTGAGATTTGCAACTTGAACATTCTTGCTTGAATCAATAATTTCATTCATATCATGTGTAATATCTTCTAAAACATAAGAATTCACACATCTAACTTAAAATTCCTTCTGCAGCATCATCTTTCCTTACTCTGTACAACCTGGCATATCACATGGCTTCAAAGATTTGCAACTGAAACAATGTTTCTTAAATCACTATTATCATCCATATCATTTGTGGTAAATATTATAAAGCATAAGATTTCATACATTTCCTAACTTAAAACTCAAATTCCTTCTGGAGCATTACCCACTTACTTTTGTGGAACATAGAACTCTTTTACGCTTACTACAGTTTGCCAACTGGGAAAATCTTTCTATCCATTTAGATTTTGTCAGATCTGTGAGTATCAGTTTTTGCACAATCTGCTGTACTTGAGGGTTTAATCCCGATGTGTACATGTCAAAGATGCCTTCAGAAAGTAGGTCCTGAAAGTTGGTTAAAGCCTCTTCAAATTGGACACTGTTAAACATGCACTTTAAGCTGCAAATATAAGACAGAAGGTTATATATCCTCAAGAAAATCTAGAGTAAAAAGGACAGAGATTAAAAGGATCCTTATGCTTGGAAGGAATCAATGCCACAAATCCTGTCAGCCAATTAAGATGATGAAGTCACTAACCTTTCTGGAACTTTGGCAGCATCCACTGAAGAGACATACTTCATTAAGTTTGTTTGATCTTGTGCCGTCAAAATTTCCATAAATGAGTCAAAATTTATTATATCCTATTATACCAATGCGAACTGCAAACAAGTTAGCTTCATGGCTTCCTAATTGAATATTATTTAGATAGAAAATAAAGAAAGGAGATTGTAAAATTGCTGGTAAACAAAGTAATATTATAGCTATTAGCATTATCTCGGCCCATAAGAGTAACAATCATAAATCCTGAGCAATATGGTAATACAAGAGAATAAATTTAAATGTCACATTAAAAGTGCTGATCATCATACTGGCCTTGATTTCTAAAACATTTTAAAAATTATATTGCTCATTGTTCTCATTACAAGTGTATAACAAAAAGCCGAACTTACTTTCAGTTCTACAAAAACCAGTGGTGAATGACAACTTTGCAGAACATCATATTTGCTATAAGAGAAATTGTCCCTACAGTACCAAAAGGAGAAATATTAATGTAATAAGCAAAACAATAACAATAAAAGGAATGGGAAAAAAAATGTGACACAATTTGCAACCATTTTCATATATACACGGAACTTAGAAAAATGTTTAAGTGTGTTGACATGAAATTTTCAGCATCCAAATATGTAGTCGCTTACAAAAGTCCATTGGGCGTTAAACAATTATCTGAATGCTCCTGATACACTTCTTCATTATCCATTCTATACTTCAGCTTTTTCTTCTCTCTACCAAGCAAAGAGCCATCCTCATTCTGAAGCTGTGTGGAGGAGGCTACTACCTCAGAATCAGCCTGAGATACAAAACCAAATCTATTATGCTTATTTTCTACCAAAAGTGAACTTGCCTCTGATTCCTCTTCACGCATTTTTGATTGTGGCTGCCTAATAAGCACACTGCCAAGCCCTATCTCAGCAGCAACAATTGGAGTTTTACATGCAAAGAGAAGATCCTCTGAACACAATGATAGATAAGATGTATCTTGTTCGTGCAATATATAACGAAGGCCTTTGGTAAGTTTTTCAACTGAAGAAGGTCTTTTACGATACATGCATGTACGCTTTCTTGAAGGAATGGGTGAATCCCACACAGGAGTGTGTGCAGAACCTGCATAATTGTACAAGTTAAAAATCATAAAAATCCAATAAAAGAATAATTTTTATTTTGATAAAAATAGAATATTGTACTAAGTCGCATCAATTATTTCCTACTAAGAGGTCAGTAGCTAAAAAATAATAAGCAGAGAATATTAATTACTGTGATTTCAAAGGTAAGGTTGTGACTGCATCTCTCTTCTGCATGGCAAACCTACAAACTAGAGCAAGGAATTTGACTATGTTCATGCTCGCAGCTAGGGTTGTATGCACCACTCAGAAAGAAATCAAATAGTATTATCTAATCTAAGCATAAACATCAACAAGAACCAGTTTGAAAAAAGCTTTCAGTCTATTAGGTGACCACTCACCAGGAACATGGATAAGGGGGAAGGGATGCCAATTTGAGAATTAGGGAATCATAAACAAAAGTTAATTTGTTCTTCTCAACTACCATGTAGTGTGTCATACATTTCCTTCAATTTCGATGCCACCCAAACCTGCTATTTAAAAAATCTTGCTACTAGTTTAAAATGCAATTTCATTTCAAAAGAAATGGTTAAGAGGGTTGGTATTAAAACATATTACTATCCCCATCCAAATCCTTTGCGTTTGGTAAAGAAGGGTATAAAAAATAGGTTTCAAAGAAGTGCAAATGCAAATGTAATTTCTCTTGATGTTTTTAACAAAGTGCTCAGTAGTAGTTACATGTTAAGAGATGCAACTTTTATGAGTGGGGCTAACTAATACAAAGTGAGAACTGAATTTGAGTTGAGCCTTGTGCTCTTTGTTTCCTATTTTCAATCTTTCAAACCATTAAGAGTTGCCCAAAAAAATTCGCAACATTCTGTTTTAAAGTTTAAAGCATCCTTGCCAACTGATTTTGCTCCATCTCTAACAAGACCCCTGATTTAATTTTTTTTGTAGAGCTCCACTCTCTGTTCACTCTTAAAATCCGTCATCATTTTGTTTTGTCCTTACCTTTCTTTTGCACCAAGTCTCCAACTCTTATTTCAGCACATTATTTGGTTTCAAAAGCTCAAATTCGTTTGGCTTATTTCTGAGGTTCATAGCTATGAAATCCCTTCAGTTTTCGATTTGGTATAATTATTTCATTAAGGAATCCCATTGCATTTTCACAGTCAATGCTCCTTTAAATCAGCAGTCTAGGCAATGCCTCAGGACTTGCCAGAATAATGAAAATAAGAATTGTGCCATTGGTTGGAGTTTCAAGGTTAGTAACATAGTACACAGTGAATCACATCTCATGGGAAAGCAAGGAGTTGTTTAAGAGCAAAGCAATACCATGGATTCAATGCTCAAGGCAAGGCGGAAGCAGAGCTTGCAACTTCTAAACTTTGCTCAACTAACAAATTTATACTGTTGTGTTATTGGTTGGGCAATACAACCTGGCATCTACTGTAGATCCCAATAGCTTTCAAAAGGTTCAAACAAAGAAACTACAATGACTTCACAAAGCTACGTGGTGCTTTATCAGAACATCTCAAGGTTGTCAATAAGGCAGATCTCTAGAACTAAACTGTTGTTCACAAAACACTAGATTGTCATGGATGTTTGCCCTCACGGGGAAACTAGGATTGTTGCCAGAAGAGGAACAGCCTAGTAGTTTCATTGTCAGAGTCCGGACAACAATGGATCTATCCCTTTCCTTTGAATTATTCAGACCGATCCAAGATTAACAAGAACTATTGATCATTTCTCAGATTAACAGCTCTTGTGACATAAACATTGTCAATATGACAACTCTACACTATTGTTTAAGGATATCCATTTTAACCTTGCAAGTGGGTGTAATTTGCAACCTTTTCTTAGTTTTGTTGTTTGAATATGTTTAGAGAAGTAGACAGAAATGCAGAAATAGGTTTTACAATAATCTAATTTGGAACAATAAAATAACTGAAATAACTCTTCAAACCACCATTTTCAGAAATTCCCACATTCAGCAATAATTTTCAGAATTATCTTCAGAACTGAACAGAACATACAATATATCAACAAAGTTTTTGATACCCAGATGATCAAAACACATTTAAATCAGAGGGCCAACAAACCCATTTGATGCAATACAAGAATAAGCTCGATGTTAAATAAAAGAGGTAAATTGGCACTTCTAGTCTTGGATGTCACTTCTCAAAGACTCCTCGAATAGCTACAAAATGATAAGCTCTGATATTTGTGTGGAAAATTTGTGGTCATTGATGTCAAAGGAGTGATCGCAAAGGAGTCTCAAACAGAACTCAGCAAAATGTAGCCATTGATGTCAAAGTATCCATCCAGAGGGATGCAAATTACTTGTCTCGTCATGTCAAATCTGTTTATGCTGTATTTTGAATTGCAGCAACACTGTGGATTGCTATGACAGTGGAATCAGTTGGATTATACATAAAATATTATCATGTATCTAGTCCAGTTGGTAGAGATGATCCAGAAGTTTTTTCTCGAGGTGTAAAAAGCAAGTTACCCAGACAGTGAGATTGTTGCGATAGCTTGTTATGATCAGAAATCCCTCATTGTTAAGAGTTATGATCTGCGGTTTGAAAGAACATGTAGACACATTTTTTATCATATTCCAGAGCATAGTTGAAAAACTCAGACTTGGCAATGACTCGGCTGGCCAAAAAATTTCAAAAACTTGGGACTCAGGAAAAAATGGGCAATAACTCGGCAAATTTATCTAACATTAAAAATACCTTTTTTTTAAAGTAATATTTAGAAACACGTGTAGATACTGAATTTATAGAACATATTATTGATTTTCATGATATATATAAATCAAAATTTGAGTTTAATACATATAGATTTTAAAACAAGCTCTCTCTCTCTCTCCATATATATATATATATATGTTTCTCTTAATTATATAGATCAAAACATATTACATATATATTACTAATAATAACCTTTATATAATCTCTATAAATAATCCCTATGGATAGTAAAAATCTTTATAATGTCTATATATATATATAAGCTTTATAAACTTTGAAAATTTAATTTATAAGGAATATTTTAATTATCTTATAACAATAAGATATTATGAGAGCTCTGAAAATTTAATCCCATTGCCATTTTGCATGAACAAGCATAACTGAATAAACTCGTCGCATAAAAAAGACATACCCTTCTCTATCGCCGAAAAAGAAAAGGTCCGAGAATAAAACAAAACCGTTGAAAAAAATATATGTTCGAATTTAACACCCTTCTCCATTGCATGCCCTTCTTAGTCGAAAAAAATGTGTTTTTCGGGTGGTACTAGCGATGAGTACAAATTGATTAACTCAAGCACTTTTGCATTTTTTTGGTCCAAAACCACCACGATTTCCCTTAAACTCATTGGTGAGTTTACCTTTGAGTGACTCACATAAGATTTTCCACTACAGGTACTCATAGAGAATTGCAACTATGTTGCAATGTTTCCGAAGTTGGCGTTTACCAAACAAAAAGATTGAAGTGACAAAAGTCTCCCTATGCTAGTAAAGCAAGTAATAGTTGTTTGGATCAACTCAGCAAAGGCTTGTAACATGTGCCTTTTGGAGGTAGCATGTGGATGACCATTGGAACCAGATAAGGCTACTTTGGGAATAACATAGCCTCTTCTTTCTTCTGGACTAGTGTGTGGGCTTTTGGTCCTGGCCTACTAGATGTTTCATTAAGGTTAATTGGTGTGGCCAGCTTGCAAATGAACTAATTCTATTCTAGGTTGACATATGAATGAAACTATATTTGTAATAAATATATATAGGGTTCTAGGATCTATCCTGGAAAGTTGGAAAGCTACGTGAATGTACATAAATGTAATTGTTTGACAAGTGTTAATAATTGACGAATAGTAGAATGTGAGCAATTTGAAATGCATTTCAATCATTGTAAGGGTTTTATCACAAGATCATTTTTTGTGTAGGAGAGTGCTCAAAAGATTGATCAAATCAAATGCAAGTGGAGTTTTATGTTGAAGATCCTCAATTCATATCTTTTGTTATTGTTGAGATTGACGTTCTAGTTCCTAAGTTGATGCTCAGATCTGAGCATAGGGGATTGGTGTCTCCAGTAGGTTGGCACATGCAAATACAATAGGTGATAGGTGTCTCCAATAGGTTGGTGCCTACTTCATGATTGTAAGTTGATTCATTATTTTGTGAGGCTGGATTAGTAGATCCAAGTGTAATGTCCCCTTTCCAGAGCATAATTTAATGATAATAGAAATTAAATATAAGGTTAAATAATTAAATAATTAAATAATTAAGTAATGAGAAAATATATAATTAAATTATGTTAATGAAATAAAATAAATAATAATACATTATAAAATATAATTAATTAAATTACTATTATGGAAGAATGTATTATTAATAATATTATATTATTAATAAATAAAAATAAAATATAATTATAATTATAAAATATATAATTATAATTACGCTGATAAAATCAAATTATAAAAATTAATACTTTAATATATATATATATAATTTCAAATATATATAAATATATGAATAAGAATTTAATATTATTACATTTTAATAAATATCCCAATAATCATATTAAAATATAAATAGTAAATGATAATCATTATAAAAAATTAACAATTAAAATAATAAAATTAATAATAAAAATCTTTATTAGTAGTCGTGACTTTAATATTGCAAAAGTCAAGCGACGCCTTATATGGGTTCATCGGATATAAAAAAAGAGAACTACAGAGAAAACGGGGATCATCAAAGAATGGAGATAATAACATGGACGGAAGAATACAATTGGAAGAAGCGGCACAGTCAGCATTAGCAGAGGAGATCACAGTCAGCAAATATGGTCAGCGTGAATCATCGGTACATAAAAAAGAAACAATATACAAGCGACGATAAGAACCAATCCAAGGAAAATCGATAGGCAGAGAGATTCAAAAATATAATTATCATTCGCAGACTTAAGATGGAAGCGGATGAAGAGACAGGGGATCCCAAATGAAAATCATTCGAACCTTCAGTCTACCGTTGAGAAAATATCTGGAGACGTGAGTTGTATTAACCTTACAATGGATTGCGACAATAATAATAAATAATTGGGTAACAATCAATCTGTGTTAATACATTAAGAAGCATGAGACGAATAACAAATAGCATCTATTTTTAAGACTGGCAACCACAAACTTAGCCATCGATACTTAACAATATCACCGTCTGTTTTATGGTTGCACAAGAAGGATCGAACTATTAATCATTGATCTCCATACAATATCGATATTGATACGGCAAAGGTATTGGAGATAATTTAGGATAATAGAAGCATCTCAAATCATTGAATAAAGAGTGAAGACAGCTGTGCATGAACAATGCATAAGCAATAGCATCTCAGAAATAGTAAATAAATTAATAGTGTAATCTGTTGGAGTTTAGGATGATCTCTATTTGATAGAAAAGTACTATTATCAATTTGAGAATCATATTAATGATTGACTGTGAAAACCCTCGATTAATATCAAAGTAACATTGATTTGAATTCTCCATTTGTCCCATTCAACCAACTAAGAGTATTGGAACATACCCATTTCCAAACCATATTTGATGTGTATCCTTGAAACAAATAAAGAATCACATAAGTTTTAATAGAAATAAGTCTTTGAAATTGAAGTTCAGAAATCAATCACAAATTTGGGAAAGGGTTCTTAAAGGGAATTCATGTGGTTTTCATAATCTTGTTTCCACATATATTTGGTATTCATGTGCGTGAATGTGTGTTTTCATTCATTGTTTAATTGCTTCATCTAAAGGAGATTGTTAGAGCTTCTCTGATGTTTTAAGGATCATGTTTGGAGAAGTTATTAATGATAATTATTGTTCAATTAAGTTGAAAATTGGTATATACTAATCCACCTCCCCCCCCCCTCTCTTTATATTGCGTCCTTCAGTTTGTATGCCCTCAATGCCTCCAAAGCAGCAAGAAAGACTCCCAAAACCTAGCTGCTAACACCCACAAACTCCACGCCAAAGCAAGTAAATATGTTGCTTTTGAATCCTCCAAACCCCAACGCCAAAATCTCCTGCAATCCATTGAAAGAGCCCACACAAAGAAATCTCAAATCTAAAAGCACTATGAAATACCTATAAGATATCTCTAACAAAGACCAGCTAGAGTAGATCTTTCACTATTGTAGCTAGTCTTCTTCAAGAGGGTTTTCATCCTTAGGAATGTTGCGATGGACCGAGACCAAATCTTCAAAACCACACAAAGTTTTCTCAGAGAGGATTATCAGAGCCATTCTAATGGGACCCATCCACTCTATCTCATCCCTCAAGTTTATCTCTATCAATAGTGGGATTTGAAACCAGCGAAAAATCAACATGCACAATGAGCTCTCCATCCTCCTTTTGAAAGCCTTTTAGAAAACCTTCCAGAAACTCCCTTTTAAAATCACTTTATTATTAAGCCTTTTAACTTCAAAAAGCGATTTAATTCACTATTTAAACATTTCCAGCATTTAAAATCACTTTAAGTGTTTCAACATTTAAAACTATTTGTTCTCTTTCCAATGAGCTATAAAACTAAGGTGCCTAATAAATTATTTTAATTAAAATGGCAACCTTAGTAAAATCAATTAAGTATAACTTAATAATACACCCAATTAACGACAATGGTCAAAATGCATTGGAATTGATATCTAACTATGCAGGAGTGATCCCAACGATGAAAGATGATAAACAAACACAACTAGGTGACTTACTAAAAATAGGTGCACCCTCCTTGAAGCTTGGAACCCAAACCGGAAGCCAAAAATAACATTTAAAAGCATCATATAACTCCTTTAAACAAGCTAACATAAACCCAAAAAGTCGCCAACAACTACACTTCTAGAGAACCTGAAAATGGGGACATTACAGTATGTCCTTCCTAAAGATTGCTTATCCTCAAGCAATGCCAATACAACCCCACAATCATCAAATTGATCCAGACTGAAACCAAGAATGATCTCAGAGTTCCAAGTAAACCTAGGAGATCTGTAGCACCAACCTCTCAAAGCATTAACCTGTAGGTTGCCAATGCAAGGGACCTCCTAAAAACCATCAGTAAGAAGGGATATCAAATATTGAATAGACTTACTCAACTCTTCAAAGAATTGCACTTCAAGAGCCAAACCAATGCACCATAAGAGTAAATTCCTGAAAGTCAACACTAGATCCCTCATCCTTGACAACTGCTGAATTGCAAACTAACTTGATCCCAAGGTTCCAAGTCAGTCTCAAAAAAGACCCACCATGCTGATGCTGCACTAATCTTATCAAAATTGCCAAACCATTTTGCCTAAACTGCACTCCTTTATCATAGAACCCCCAAAAGGAGACATCATTAAAACCCAATCAAAAACCCTTGAAAGGACTATAATCTATACCATAAAGCATATCCTACAAAAGCATCTTAGTGAAGTCCAAAACAACAATCCAACTACCAAACTAAATCCTATGCATTGAAAAAGAAAATCTGTTGAGTCATAAAGAAGAAAAATCAAGATATCCCCTCATGACATCCCAAAAATGAAGCACACAAATCACTATCACAACTCTGCAAAATGCCAACAAGGGAATGCCTCCACTATTGCCAATCGAAATCATATCATCGACACTTGACCTCCAAGCATCCAAGGAACAATTTTGAACACATCAACACCCAAACCACTGCAATCAATAAGTCGTCATCTAAAAATATGCATAACATCTTCATGTAGTATCGGCGGTGACCATCACTCACTAGAGTGGAAGCAATAAACAAATGAGTTGTGTCTGAAGAAACACTCACAACCAGCTAACCTAAAGTCTGCCAAGGTTAAAGAGATGTCACCATAACCAACATGGAAATGTAAGGACAACACCAACCAATCTGAAATCCTACTAAAAGCATAGGAGAGATGAGGATGGAAGGAGCTGAAAAGTCATCTCCTATGATTAAATTACCTCTACCATCAAGCCTCAACCATGAACTACCCAATTGTTGAATCAAAGAAAACATTCTATTCATCTGGAGATCAGAACTTGAAGTCATGTAAAGGTTGATTGGAAAGTGGACACAATACTAATCCTAGAAGTTGACCCACTACTCCAATCCTGAGACAGCACCTCATGGCAGGAAACTTGTAATGTCCCCTTCCTAATTTGCCCCAGAAGTTGCCCTAAATTACAACTGCAACAGATTAGGGTTACGGTTTACCAAATAAATGTTTTTGCTAATTGTGTAATCCTGCATTCACCACATGAACACAATGCCAACATATATATGTGTGTGTGTGTGTGTGTGTGCGCAAACATCATTCATAAACAAATCAAGGGTTAGAGTAAAGAGAATATATCTTCGTCGTTATGTAGTACTGAAATTATATGTAAATTCCAATTATAGAAGATATGGAGTATGGAAGCATAGTAGGGTGCCCTAAGATCTCAGTTTTCCCTCCATACATCCTCCATTCTTCTATAGTTGGAGTTAACTATGATTCACCAATAGTCCCCTGACATAGGAGTTGGGAAGGTACTTCCAATAGGGTGCCCTTAGTGGTTCTCCCTTAGTGCAACTTCCTTCTTTACCCTAGCAATGGACTGTTGCAATGCTGTTATGTATATTTATTATTTATTAACATATAACTTGTTGAATCTATTTAGTTTCTTATAACATATACTCTAATCTGCCCGTTCATAAGTGCCAATTTATGATTGAGTACTGATTATTTATCCCTTGATTCACAATACAATGTATCCCTTTAAATGCTTGGAATGAATCCTCCTTTATACTTTATTGGTGGAAGGGTCACCACCTTTCATAAGGATTGAGTTGCCACTTTTCATTTTTGCCTTTGAGAATAATATAGTATTCCTCAAATTGATCTCCCTTGGATGTCCTCAAATGAAATCTTCTCCCCTTTATATCCTCCAATGTGAGGGAGAGTTACACCTCTTCATAATGGTTACACCCTTTCACAATTACCACCCTTTAAAAGAGTCACACAACCCTTCATCATTGTCCCTCTATGAAAGAGTCACAACCCCTCATATTTACAACCCTTTTTGAAAGAGTCACAACCCTTCATAATTACAACCCTTTGAAAGAGTTACAGTCCTTCATCATTGCTGTCCTTTGAAAGTGTCACTTCCTTATTTTTCTTTACATTCCTTTCTTCTTCCATTAATTCTTCTCTAATTTTTATGCTCTCCTCTTTCTTCCTTCCTCCATTTCAAATCAACTCTTTCTTTTATATTTTAAGCTGAGGAAGTCGCAACTTTTCATTGCAAATCTTCAGACCTTTCATTAAACTTAATTAACTTGCAATTATATTATGTTATAATTTTTATTTTTTATTTATTTATTATTTTTATACTTTAATTTTATTATTATTATTTAATATTAAATCCTATTTCAGAAAGGGGGCATTATAAAACTACACCCGAGTCCCAAATCTTGTAATCAATTATGCTCTCATCACTGAAATTGGTTAGGTCTCTGTCATCAAATTTGAAGAATGGCTTATATCATAAATCAAATCAACATCCAACTCAAACAAAGGATTATCAACAAACTGAATATTGACCACAACTCCAAAATTAGATCAATCCTCCTGCTGTTCCAAACTCCTATTTTCTGATTTTATGGGACAGTGTGCAAGATCATAATCCTAAATGCACACCCATACTCCTCAATTCTTGCTTGGCCATTCTCTATTCTCCCACTTTCTCAACTATTTGGCCTCATAGAGCTGTTCATTTGTTTCAAGAAGTGCCTCTTGGACACTTTGCAAAGCAAGCCTAGTGGAATCAAGTTCAATGGTCAGCTCACTAACCTCTCCCCTTAACTACTTAGTCATAGACAAGGCCCCATCTGCAAAATTGATGGCAATATCTCTATCGTGTATCATGTATAAGAAAACTGATTTATTCCCTTCATAGTGCTTTTTATCATGTACAAATCAGCAAAGGAAACATTCATCTCAAAGTGGTCTCTTGGTGTCATGAAGATGAACTCTTCAAAAAGGGTGCTAATGTCATCCATCCTAGCTAAAGTGTGACCTTCATTTTCCATACACCAAAAACTGATTCTTCCAATCATGTTCATGCAAGATAGAAGATTGTTGTGATGTTGCATGCCAAAATCAAAACCTTCACAACCATCATCAAAGTCTCCAAAGCTGTCCCAAATTATTTGTGCCTCCTTATCATCTTCAAATGTGAACTGTGGATCCAAATCAACAAGGTCACTAGGTCTTAGCTCATGACCATCTACAAGCAATGGGAAATCAAAATTGTTTTTAAGGTAAAAAAACACCATCAATGTCAACCTCCATATATAATTGTAAAGATGAAGTTAGAACAACACTAAAGTCAGAAAGAAATTCATCCCAAACAAGATTCTTGTCATACCTAAGTGCCAACATGCCTATTGATGTGAGTTTTGACCACTCCAACATGCAGGATAAAACACTTAGTATTCCAAGATGAAACACCAAATATCTAATCCTCTCCTGAACAAAAACACCACATATGCTAAGATTGCAAAAAGATCACAGAGGTCACTCCAAGACTCCTATTCTTGTTGGACACAACTCAGTTTTATGATGTGGTTTTCTGGTAACCACGCGAGGACTTATGCTATTCATTCAGTGGATGATCTATCAACTTTGCAAATTTGAATGATTGGGCATTGATGGCTCTTTAACTACTTTTGATGAAATAAATTGCAAAAAGATAAAGGGTTAAGAAATCAAAACTACTACTAACAATGTAAGAAACCATTAATGGTGAGATGAAACTAAACCAGTCCTTGCTTCACCAAATCAGCTACGTATAGGAGGGTGCAATCTTCTAAAGATGCGTGGATGATTTTCATATTGTCAACACTCATTCAAATATCCAATGATGGCACAATCCAAATGAACATTTCTAATTGAAGATAAGTGCTTGCAATAAGTTCAGACCAACCTTACACTGTTACTTGGAATTAACATGTAACAAAAGGTATGAACATAAGTTTCACCATGATTTGCCAACAACAATATCTTCCATTCATCTACTCAACTTCTACGCAACATAAATGAAATCCTAACCTAAGTGAGGAAATGTAGAAACCATACAAAGCTCCAAATAACAAAAGTATTTGCCACGATAACAACAATGAATTAGGAATAATTTTGGTAGTATTATAGCAACAATTTCTCTAAGTCTCCCCTCTACTCTACTCTAACTAATTTAACTAATGAATTACAAATGAGAAGGCCCTGCCTTTTATAGGGAGCTCAAGTACAATGAATGGCCAGGATTGATTCAAGATCAACGACCAAGATTATGCCAACACAACCCTAATGTAACTACCAACTACAAGCATTAAATGTTGTCCAATTACAATAAGACACCAATTTATGGGTCGATGAGAAAATTACATTGCTTCTGAGTAGATATCCATTTGAGGAAAGACCAATGAGAAAAATTCATTAGGTGAAGTCATTGAAAACAATCCACATGTACAATTGGAATAACGTGATTGCATAATCTTGGACATGTGAGATTGGAATCCTCTAATTGGTTGGAAATGAGTGGGCGTCACCTCAGCATTATCTTGCAATCTTTGTTTCAACCCCACTTCTCCATCCTCTTCATTTGGAAATCTTCTCATTGACATGGTTTTGAAATTGCTTGTTATGGTTCAACTTCAAGTATTGGCATTGATCTTGCTTTATGACTTGAACTAGAACTTGATTGGCATCTTCACTTCCGCATTTCATGAGATGTGTAGATCAGCAATTTGATCATCATCCTTGGCAGAAGTTTCCAACAAATCTGGATATACATTGATCATCCTGATGGTGTCTTCTTCTTCTTTCATGTTGCCTTGATGATGCCTCCATGCTCATGAAATATCCAGCTCTATGTTGATATTGGATCTCCTCTTTCACTTGAACTTGGAATTACTTGTAGTTGTGTCTTGAGCTTGGCCAATCCAATTCCTCCTTGACATCGAAATCTTCATCTCCATTTCCTTGGAAAACAGGAAAGAAACTTATGTTAAGTTGGTGAAATATATGAACAAAATCAAGATATTCTTATGATTAAACAATCCTTCCTAACAATGTGATTCAACTTAACGTGGGAGTTACATCTGGATGAATCCTTGCAAAACAATCTCCAATTCTAATTTCCTAAGTTCAGATCATTTGATTTCCATTTTGCACACTCAACAGACATCTGATTAACATATTTATGCAATTTTCAGTTCTTCAAAAGTTCTATTTTCTGATTTTATCACCTCCTCTGATTTTGGCACACCTAATGATCTGCCTTTGGAAAATTGTTTTGAATTACACGTGTTGAAATGAAGACCTTCCCCTCTTTTTATATGCTTGACCTCCTAAGGGAATGATTAAGGGCAAAGGCGCTGACCTGATCCATGTTTAACATTTAAATGGAGAGGTGATCAAACTTTTCAAGATGCACATTGGAGAGCATGTCCAAGGCAAGGTCAGATTCCAACCTGCCTTTGGACAGCAATTCCAAAGGTTGCAACTTGAGATTTACTTAAGACACCATCCATTTTTCCAATTGTTTGTTTGAATCTTATACTTGCTTTTGCAATTTCCTTCACTTTGTTCATCAATTTCATCTCTTGATTGCATGTTTTCTTGTCCCGATCAGATTACAAATGTTTGCATTTTCATTACTGGTTTGCCCAGATTAGTTAATTGTAACAGTTGAATTCATTCAAGGGACAATCTTCAACTTGGCTTCACTTAGACAGCCTCTTCTCATGTCTTAAGGTGGAGATTACAAGTTTTGGTCATCCGTCCAAGCCAAGGTCGGGATCCAACCTGATTTTGGACATTCGTCCAAGTCAAGGTCAGGATCCAACCTAGGCTTGGACAACCTTCAAAATACAATTCGATCAAGCGGCACGTATTTGCACTTTCGGCCTCCTTTTCTTGTTCAATTTATTCTCTCTAAATTCAAATCAGACCTCCTTCATGACTTGGTGATTGTTGAAGGTATCAAGATCAGATCAAATGTGTTTTATGACTCCCTTGTTAAGCTCAACCTTAGACCTTTCTTTTGAAATTATTTGCAAACTTGATGGTTGGAATTCATGGGCTGCTTGGAACCTTGTGCAAAGCAAGGTCAGGTTTCAACCCGTGCTTGGACATTTGTCCTAAGTCAGGTCAAGATCCGACCTGGCTTTGGACAGCCACTTCATGCTTCTTCAAAATTTTCCAAGTGTAATTTCATGACACTTCACCTCTTGTCTTGGGTGTTATCTTCAGCCTTTTCAACTAGCCTCCAAGTTAGGATTCATCAATGGTTTGTCCAAATTGCCTCCAATCATTCACTTCTATGTTTCCTTTAATGCTTTGGACCAGGATTTCATAATTCACCTTCCAATTCTCTATCTTGATCAAAATTTGCCTAAGGGTTTGCACAAAGTTGCATTCTTGTCAATATGAAACCAAAACAACACTTAAGCATTTATCAAGCATTTCCATCATTTTGCAAATTGCAGTTTAGACAAGGGTTTGGATTTGCAAGTGCAAGGAACTTTCATTCGAAGGCAACTCAAGATTTCACTAAGTGAAGAGTCCTAGCTCGACAGCATTATCCACCTCATGGTTCAAACCAGCAGTTGGGCATTGACTTGTTCAAACTTTACATTTCATCCACCGGGAGACCTCAAAATTGCCACCAAACTAGACTACACTAACAAACTACTCTACCCATAAAGCAAAAAAAGTGGGGGTCCCCATTTGCAATGGCGATGGTGTGAAAATGTCACAACAATGCTTGAATCCCAAGGGCTAAAAGGATGATATCTATGTTCAAAAAAAATGTGCTCATTGTGTTGCTCATGAATGGTTGCCTCTATGAATTAATCACTCTCCAACTCCATAGTACTAGCATCATCATAGTCATTCCTCTCTGTAGGTTTGGTTTGAAAGTCAAACCAAAAACCACCTGATTCATCATCACTGAAATAATGTATGGAATCCTCATCATCAGCTAGTAAAAAAACCATCATATCTGCTCCAATATGCCCATCATCTGAAGGTCTATTAACGATCTCAACAATCCCAACATTTGCAGTAGTGTTATCAGCTTCATTGGATAGTTCTAAATATGTAATCTACATCCTCATCCTTAGTAGCTGCGTGCATAATCAAAGAATCATCTTGAAGCTCTGTATCATATCCCTCATGCTCCAAAGGAATCTCTCCATCAATTTTTTCTGCATCCGCCTCCTTAATATCCAAGAAATGTTTCAGCTTTCCCTCACATTGTTTGAACACTTTGTTGACCAACACATAAGCACCTCTAGAAACATCTTGTTCTTGCCTTAAAATAGCCAACAACATAGAAATAAGGGGCTGGGGAATAGTAAAACTCGTTAATAGACAAAACCATAAGTCTTCATGGCTGCAATAATATCTCAATCGTGTTCTTTCAAAGTTTTGTGATTACGACCAAGAAATAGTGAAACGTGTTTATAGATCAAATCATGTAATTCCAAATCTAACACAAGGTTACTCAATCTGATTTTTTCAAAAAAAAATTAATATGGAAGCCCTTCTAGAAATGATGACTTATGATGTCCCCAAGTCCTGGAAGTTATTCATAATGTCATGTCCCCTCTTCCTTAAGCAAGGCCTAACTGAGATTAAGCCTTATAGCTCATATGGTCACCGTGAGCTAATAATTGTATGTGAGGGGGCCCAATTTGTGGTGTACTTGTGGTGCCACTTCCCTGGCGCGGACCTAATCGCAAAATTCATATTTGGGTGCCATCCTTTATGGGCCAACTTGATGATTTGAAAGATACTTTGACATCATATATTATTGGCGTCTTTGGAGAATCATGGATATCATTCAACTCATATTACTCTTTCACTTCTGCAATTCCAGATTGGAATTGGCTTCGTAAGGCTTGTGGTTTCATAGGTGCAAGATGTTGTCCATAGAATTGTATCACTCAGTAATAGTTAAACATGTTAGGAAGTTGTTAGTAACCGACGGGCAATCTGTTATGTCGTGATGGTTCAATCACACCCCTTCGGGTAGTTTATGTATCCTCTCGGAGGACAAAGATGGGACAAAATTGATGATGTTATGTTTACACTAGATGTACTTGGTTATTATTAATGAAACATGTGGTAGTTATCTGATATCATTGTGCATTTGTTATATGTTATCATTTCCTTCAGTAATATGCATTGAACCCAATTTACTGTAGGCGGTAAACATTTGGCGCCGTTGCCCTTAAAGGATTTTTGGAAATAGTAACGAAGCATGAATGGCGGAAGGAAAACAATGGTTCACACAATAGAAAGTAGCCAAGTAGAGGAGGACCAGAACGGGGAACTCTTCGAAGGGGAACATGCATTAACTACCGACTTCATCTCACTGCTACAAGCATCCATCGAGATGCACGTCCGAAGGGAACCCGAATGAGAGGACGTATCGAAGGGTGTGATGTGGGATGCCCTCCGCGTGAATCGCGCAATAGACCAATTGTTGTCTCATCTTCTTGGGTTATTAGCGCAAACCTTCCTTGCCCTTCAGAGCCCACGTGAGGAGGTGCACCGTGAAACCAGACGACAACAAATTCTGAGTGACTATTATTGCCGAAGGGAGGAAGAACGTGATGAATCCTGTCGGAAGGGGAACATGAAATAAATCCTGGGAGGGGAGAATGAATAAAGAGAACACGTTATGACTGTCCTAAGTGACATGAAGTATGGGAAAAAAAATTAAATAAATAAATAGTGTTCTTTAAATTTTATCATGTGTTGTTACTTTCTTGTGGATAAATAAGTGAAACATTTATGCCAAACCAATTGAATAAGAATACGAATACGAAAAAGGAAGTAGAAAAGTGGGAGGCTATTAGGAGAGCCGTACTATTGCAGCAACAAGAAGGCAAAGATTCTAGAGGATTGTGGAAGGACGATCAAAAGAGGTCGAGGGTGAGGCCGTTGAAGATCGAAATTGGGAGGATTCCATCGAAGAAACTAGAAGTTTACTTGGAAACCTAACCTTAACTCCACATACGAAGGCAAGGGAGGCCCGAAGGAGGGAGCGAAAAGAAGCCGAGGGTAGAGAAGCAGAGGATACTAGTGCCGCCATGGGTATTGAAGTGACAGAGGGGCACAGGGATCAAGGCAGCCTACCAGACTTAGACACTCCCAGTGGTTCGGAGACGCCAAGTGGAGTACAAAACACTTCAAGTAATGGGACACCGAGTTCGACAGTACCAACACAGCCTGTGGTGTCAACACATTATGCGGTACCAAAACAACTGAATGTACCAATACAACCAGCCACCATGGCGAGGCAAAAGCAAAAACTACCCAAGTTCACGGGTGACGGGAAAGAAGATCCTGTGTGACATTGCAAAACTTGCGAGACGATTTGGACAGCCAACGAGGTGACAGATCAAGATGACTAGGTAAAGTAGCTCCCAACAACCCTGAAGGGAGTAGCCATTGACTAGTTTTTTGATGTCGATAAAATGAAGGTGGCCATATGGGCAGACCTAAAGGAGTTTCAGGTAGAATTTTGACTACTCAGAGACAACAATGAAATAGTGGCTGAGATCTATAATACAAAGCAAGCAAAAGATGAAACAGTCTGGGGATACGAACGATGACTCAAAGAATTGGTGGGAAAAATGGAGAGCCCACTAGTGGATGGACTAAAGAAAAGATGGTTCATTGAGGGCTTGAAGCCTTCTCTTCGGAGAAAAATGAAGATAGTGCCTCCAACATCATATAACGATGCTTACAATAGAGCAATGGATCTAGAGAGAGAGAGCAAAACAACAAAGAAAAAGAAGAGAAAATCATCAGATGACGACGACGACAATTCTCTCAGAGAAAGTAGTGGTGAGAATCGAGAAAGAAAATACAAGCTCTCCAAAAAGATATGCTCTGTATGATGAAGGAATTTAAAACCATGAAGAGCAACCCCACCCGAAATGACGAAGGGAGCTTGTGGTGTACGGACTGCAATGAAGGTCACACGAAGGGCTCCTATCCGAAGAAGTAATTTTGCAACATCCGTCAAATTGTAGGGCATTCCGCTAATTTCAATAGATCTTAATGACACGGGAAGCTTCTACCTCAACCGCGGGGGCGGAAAACACAAACACCAATACAGCATCGTCTGGCGGTTTCAGGAATAATCGACGTGGAGGAAGAGGTGGAAATAATGGAAACAACAATAACGGGGGCAATAGTCGTATCCAATATGATGCAAGTGGACGACCAATGATACAGTGTCGTACTTGTAACCAATGGGGTCACTTTGCAAGAGACTGCACGAGGGGAGAAGTGCCACAATTTCTATGCAGATGGTGTGGTCTTGGAGACCACGACGACGCGAAGTGTCCAAAGCCTGGAGTAAATCTTTTGAACATTGAAGGTAACTAGGAAGAGATTCTCGTCGTCACCCGAGCGCAGACAAAGAAGGCTACCTACCCAAACCCCAAAGTTGAGAAAAGGAGAATGTAGGAAGCGAAGGAAAACATTGAGAAAGAAATGATGGTCAAAAGGAGGGAGACAAACGACACCGCCAACACCTCTCTAAGGGGTTAGGCGGAACAAAATATCGTACGGCGGGTGTTGCAAACCGAAATCCCCATCAAGCTAAAAGACCTTGTTGCTATGCTACAATTGAGAACAACTCTATTAAATGTGACACCATCCCCGAAGGCATCAAGTGGGCCAAAGGCGACGGCAACCCACAATGAAGGTGAAAACTCTCTCAGGAAGGAGAATCCTCTCAGAACAGCAGAAGATCCCATGTTACTCATGGTAAACACTGGAAGACACCCGACAGTGGTAGAAATGGACATTTTGGGAACCATCTTGACAGACACTATTGTAGACGGAGGTTCTAGTGTCAATGTACTACCGAGGGAAACATGTAGATTAGGACAACCTACATTGTGGCTGCCAACGTTCCAACTCGTGGGTGCCAATCAGCACGACATCAAACCCATTGGGACCCTAATGGCACAACAGGTAATGATTGGAACACAACCCTTCGTCTTGGATTTTGTGGTGATACCACTAAAACAAAAAGGGTATGATGCTATCCTAGGAAGAGGTTGGTTAATGTAGGCGAAGGTAAACCACGACTGGAAGAGGAACACTCAATGGAAAAAAGGTGGTCGGACATTCAAAATCGAACTACACACACAAATGGTGAGTGAGGACATTGCATCATCGTCTGAGTCCGAAGCTGAGGAAGAAATGGACGAAGGGAAGTGACGGATGGAGCCAAACAAGGAAGGAGTTTTGGAAATAGAGGGATGTTCCGACGATGATATGGACTCGCTGAATGGACTTTACCATTGGTAAATGAAAGATTATGATCTATTACACTGCAACATGTACAAGTGGATGAAGGGGAGGAAAAGCCTACATTCCCTTCATAGTACGGAGAATACAAAGGAGAGGTTCCAATAGTGGAAACCCCTGCACACTAATTTGCAAAGGAAAAACCAATAAAGTATGAAGAGCCTTCAAGGAAGACTATGAACTTGGGGGACGAGGCCAATCCAAAGAATATTTTTGTAGGTGATGACTGGAACCTCGTTTTGAAGGCAGTCGCATTTAAAAATTTTATGGAATACAAAGATGTATTCGCTTGGACCTATAAAGATTTAAAAGGGGTGTCGCCAGAACTATGTGTCCATCGGATTCCACTAGTAGAAGGAGTCGTATTCGTACGAAAGCGTCCATACAGGATGAATAAGAACTATGCAACCCGCATCAATGAAGAGATTGAAAGGATGCTTGATGCAAGCATCATATTTTGGGTGGAGACAAGTGAGTCGATGTCCCCAATCGTGAATTCGTTGAAGGACGCCAATCAAATCAGAATATGTGTAGACTTCAAGTGTATGAATGCAGTCACTATCAAGGATCCGTTCCCAATACCTTTTACGAATAGTATTCTAGAGGAAGTTGCAGGACATGAGATTCATTCATTTATGGATGGATTTTCTAGGTACAACCAGATATCCATCGCGGAAGAAGACAAACTTAAAACAACTTTCGTAGTGGAAGACGAAGTGTAATCATACAACCGAATGCCCTTCGAACTCTGTAACGCTCCGACAACGTTCCAAAGGATCATCCTGCATATCTTCGACAAGATGTTTGCTGGAAACTTTAAAGCTTTCCTCAATGATTGGTCCATTTGCAGTGTCAAAGACACGCACATGATACCCTTCCGAGAATGTATGGAGAGGTGTCGTCGGGCTAGATTGGCACTCAATCCTAAAAAGTGCAGATTTAGTGTGCCTCAGGGGAAACTATTGGGACACATCGTATCCAAAGCCGGATTGAAGATAGATCAAGACAAGGTGAGGGTAATTCTGGAGATGGAACCTCCTATGGATGTGACCGGGGTGAAATCATTCTTGGGACACATTGGGTACTATAGGAGATTCATTAAGAGCTTTGCCCAAGTATCCTACCCACTAGACAGCCTAACCCAAAAGGAAGAGCCCTACACGTGGGAAGCAGAGCAGGAGAAGGCATTCAAGGAGCTCAAGTCAAGGCTAGTGGGAGCGCCTATCCTCGCCTACCCTAACTGAGACAGGGAATTCCATGTCCATGTGGATACATCGAACTTTTCCATCGAGGTAACCCTAGCACAAACAGGGGATCATGGGTTGGATCACCCTATATACTTTGCGAGCAGACTCTTGTCGAAGGCCGAGAAGAATTATAGCACGACAGAGAAGGAAGCCCTCGGGATGGTCTATGTCGTGCAGAAGTTTCGGCATTACTTATTTGCGACTGCATTTGTTTTCTATGTAAATCACTAGGCTCTGATGTACCTGGTTAACAAGCTAGTCATTCAAGGGCGGGTAAGTAGATGGATACTCCTATTGTAGGAGTTTACATTCAACATTATAGTATGGCCTGGGAAGAGCAATGTATGTGCAGACCATTTGTCAAGAATCAAATCCGAAGAACCACCCAAAGGTGTGAATGATGACTTTCCAAATGCACACCTATTTACAATTGTAGTGCATTTGAGGTAGGGTAGTATGGGGCTTGTTGTCCTTCCTTGGCACACCTCCGAATAAGTTGACCCATGTACCCATCTTCGGAAATAAACAGATCATCTGTTTTTTTACCATCTTCAGGCATGGTCCAAGGGTGGCACCATACTCCTCTAGGTCAATCTCTTCTTCCAAGTCTTCCTTTGGGGTCTTGCCCTTGGCTACCTGCTCCTTTTCGTATTCTTCTGCTTCCTCATCATTGTCGTATGCTACAAACCCTTCTCTTCTCCCTTCATAGGGCGCCTTCCATCTCCAATATGTATTTATTCTCATCCACAAAGTTGGAGGCCCAAATAGTGCATTTGTGAGGTGCTTGTCCACCCTGGGTACTGCAATACCGTCCACGTGCTTCATTGCTAGTCGCTCCTCAGGAGCCATCATGGGCTTGGCCCAATCCAGGTCTGGCCTATATGGTTCTTCACTTATTATTGGATCTTCTATCTCCTCTCAGCCAATCATCCAGTCTCCTTTGGTTGCATACCCCAACATGTTGATTTTCATAGTGTGCACTTTCCTCTCCTAATAGATTTTCAGCTTGGACCCATTTACTAGTTCCTTGATATGTCTATCCTCGAGGGTTGTAAGTTTTACAACCCCATTGTCTCCTACCTCTCTCACTTTATAGGGTCCGAGACAACGAATTTTGAACTTACCAGGCTTGATCTCGTTACAACAGTTATACTTCAAAACTAATTGTCCTGGACGGAAGTTCATTCATCGGAGGTGTTTGTCGTGCCAAAATTTTCTTCACTGTTGAGCCACCTCAGTAGCCCATTGTGCTTTCATCCGTCGTTCATCCAATTTCATCAAATTGAACAATCATTCTTTCAGGCTTTTGTATCTCCCAATCGATTCTCTACTACAACTCTTAGACTTGGTACGATGCATTCTGTAGGTACCATGGCCTCCGGCCCGTACATGAGTTGGAAGGGTGTGTGCCCCGTTGTCACCTTGTAGGTGGTGCAGTACGCCCAGAGTACGGCTGGAAGTCTTTCTCCCCAATTTCCCTATTCCACTCCGCAGGTCTTATACAAGATAGATACCAATACTTTATTTGTCAACTCCACCTACCCATTGGCTCGAGGGTAGTACGAGCTTGACAAGTTATGGAATATCCGCAATTATGTTGTCATGCTCTGAATGACCTAGTTCACAAAATGCACTCCTTGGTCATTGGTGATGGATATGGGTATGCCAAACCATGTCACAATTTGTTCATAGAGAAATCGAGTTGTACTAAGTGTCGTGTTATCGAGAAGTGCCCTAGCTTCTACCCACTTTGTCAAATATTCAATGGCTACCACTATATATGATGCAGTCAAGGATGGAGGATCCAATTAAGGACTATCCAAACTTGCAGCCGAACCACAACACAGCGAAATTCAACAACAATAACACCAAATCTGATACAAAATTGGAATCTTTATTCATAAATTCACTGATTACATGCAATGTGTCAGGTTGTAAGGCCTTCCCAGTTACGGCTAATTCCAAAGCAAGTAACAATCTACAAGATCTCGCAAGATCCAAATCTTTCCACCACTTCACCACTCAGCTAGCCCAAGTCCGCAACACGACAGGACACTGGTAGGGATCCCAGAAAAGATCTAAACTTGTACTCACAGCTTCCAAGCAATCTTCCTGTGCCTAAGCTCGCAAGCTACTAACTTCCATGTTCTGATCCCCCTAAACAACTACCCAAACATCCTATAAATACTCATCCTCAGCCACAAGTCAGCTAGATGAAACAATTAACTCCTACGAACAATTATTAATTTCCAAAACATCAGTCGGCTTACAAAATAGCCCTACAATAAATTACATTATCCAAGATGGCCCCAAATTGTCATCAGATCTGCATAGAAGAATGCAATACGCCAGATCTAGGTCCCCACACGTCCAACGGTCAATCCATAACACGAGGAACGCGACCTAAATTAAATGCACCAGTCGGCCAAGCCGATTCATCCAAATAACCAAGTCGGTCTACAAGAACACCGAGTGCCAGAGAAATAACCGAGCGCCAGTGAACCGACCATGCCAAGCATCACCAAGCAACGTAGTTATCGTCGAGCGCCAAAAGTAACCGACGCCTTCAGTTACCGAGCATTCTTCAGAGACCGAGCACCCCGGTAACCACAGAAACTGAGCAACCAAACCCCAAAACCGAGCAAGTACTTCACCAACCAAGATCAAAACTACTAATCTGACTTTCAAAACAAACATATTTTTTATTGACATAGGATTGCCAAGAACCCTAGGATGCTCCTGCATCAGACACCCCAGGTTAAGAAGATTTTCTCGTAAGGAAATCAGGAATGCCTTAAGGGAATAAGAACAAGTATGCCATATCTGTTCTGAACCCATATCTCCTCTTGTCCTTCATTCCAAGTTGCCTTCACTTCATCCACTGTTTCCTGCAGCAAGTTTTCCTGCTTCCCACTTCTCTTATCTTTCCTGTTTGCAACTGATAACAACCGACTCTGATCATTCCTTCCACTACTGACCACATCAGTACCTCGGTAAATACCATCCTCTCCGGACTCCTCAATCAACTCGGCATCATTCGCATCTCTCTGTGTCACAAATGTCATCATCTGTTGTACTATCTCTGTCAGAAAGACCATCTGCCTTTTAATCCTCACAAACTCTTCAAATATATCATTCTCCTCTTTCACACTAGACTTTGTAGGACTAGGTTCATCAATCCTCTGCTCCAGAGGTTTGTCATAAGGACAACACCTGATAACTCCACATCCCTTAGCCCCTGTCTCCTGTAAAGGTAACAACTTATGTCTAGATCCTTCATGCCTAACCACATAGGTGTTTTCACGACCATCAAATAAAACATTTCTATCAAATTGCCAAGGCCTACCGAGCAACAAATGACAAGCATCCATAGGCAATATGTCACACAATATCTCATCATGATAAGATCCAATCTGAAAATTAACCAAGCATTGTTCTTCAATCCTAACCTTAGACACATCTTGTATTCAACTAATCTGATAAGGATTAGGATGTTTCTTCCTTTCCAAATTCAACTTACTAACCATCTCTTCTAAAATAAAGTTCTCAGAACTGCCACCATCAACTATAACATTACATACCTTATCCTTGCACTTACATCTGGTTCTGAACAAATTTCTTCTTTGTTCCAGTTCCTGGACACATGTAGCCAATCTCCTAGTGATCAAAAATTCACCCTTCTCTGCAACATTCACAATGTCTTCCTCAGCAGTCAGTGCAACTCTTTTCTTGGGACATTGAAAACTTCTATGACCTGCTTCACCACACTGATAACAAGTATCAGTGAACTCATTCTTCCACCTTCCTCTCTATCCAGTATTGAAATTCTTAGTGACATGACCACTGCCAAATCCCACATCAGTATTCTTAGGATTCTCTACCACATTACTTTCAGCAACTGTTTCACCAGTCTTACCACCTCAGTTCCTATATTTTTGTCTTCCTTCAAACTTCTTATTCAGCTTCTCTTTAATATTTAATGCCATCTGATAAGCATCTCCTATTGTTGTCATCCGAACAGTAACTCTTCTTGAATACTAGGTCTCAAACCATAGAAATACCTAGCAACCTTCTCTTTATCAGCTTTAGAATGACCAGTCCTAATCAGGATTCTGTAAAACTCCTCAATATACTCCTGCACCGATTTGTTAGTCTGCTTCAAGGCTTGCATCTTCTTAAACATGTCCAATTCATAATCCACCGGAATGAATTGCTTCTTCAACTTGTCAACCATTCGGTTCCATATAGTGATCTTTTCCTTTCCTCTCCTACTTCTTTCCAACTGAACTTCCCTCCACCAAATATTTGCATGACCCTTCAACTTAGTCTTTGCAAATTTGACCCTATCAGGATCTTCTATTTCTTCATACTCAAAGTATTCATCCATCTCATTAATCCAATCAATCAACTCTTTTGGCCTAAGGCTTCCTGCAAATGCAAAAACTTCAATCTTAGGTCTTTTCCCAATTTTAGACATAGCTTTCAGGATTCTATTTTCTTTAGGATCTCTAGCTTCTTATACAAGTTCTTCAAAATGATCTTCTTCCTCAAATTCATCATCACTACCTTCCTTCGGTGTAGTCTTCTTCTTTCTTAATTCCTCTTGCAGATCTTGCACTTGTTTTTGCAAAGCTCTAAAATCATCAAGACTGAATTCTCCAGTAGCTTCCTCAGTTGAAATCTCACAAGCTCTCCTCAGAGGCATCTTCAATCCAAGATCCTAGTGCAAACTGCCAAGATTTGTCCACACATTCAAGATCAACTCGCTCTGATACCACCTGATGCAGTCAAGGATGGTGGATCCGGTTAAGGACAGTCCAAACCTTGCAGCCAACAATCAACACAACGGAATACTCAACAACACAACAAGAAAATAATTGTTTAACTCTGATTTTCATTAACATGCCTGACTGTAAGGCCTTCCGGGTTAGGGCCAATTACAATCAAAAACAATTCTGCAAGATCACAAGATCCAATACAACACTAGCTAGTTCAGTTCTGAAAACAATCAGCAACTGATGGAAACCCTAAGACATATCTAAACTTGTACTCACAACTTCCAAGCAATCTTCCTGTGCCTAAGCTCGCAAGCTACTAACTTCCTTGTTCTGATCCCCCTAAACAACTACCAAAACATCCTATAAATACTCATCCTCAACCACAAGTCAGCTAGATGAAAAAATTAACTCCTGCGAACAATTATTAAATGCCAAAACATTAGTCGGCTTACAAAATAGCCTTACAATAAATTACATTATACAAGATGGCCCCAAACGGCCATCAAATCCACATAGAAGAATGCAACACGCCAAATCTAGGTCCCCACATGTCTAACGGTCAATCCATAACACGAGGAACGCAACCAAAATTAAATGCATTAGTCGACCAAGCCGATTCATCCAAATAACCAAGTCGGTCTGCAAGAACACCGAGCGCCAAAGAAATAACTGTGCACAAGTGAACCGACCACGCCAAGCATAACCAAGCAACATAGTTATCACCAAGCGCCAAAAGTAACTGACACCTTCAGTTACCAAGCGTTCTTCAAAGACCGAGCACCCCAGTAACCACAGAAACCAAGCAACCAAACTCCAAAACCGAGCAAGTACTTCACCAACCAAGATCAAAACTACTAATCTGACTTTCAAAACAAACATATTTTTGGTTGACACAGAATTGACAAGAATCCTAGGATGCTCCTGCATCAATATACCTGTATTGTTGTGCAGTACTTACCTTCAAGGGTCCCACAAAATCCAAACCCCACCTTTCGAACAGCTCCTGGGGCTGTGAAGGAGACAATGGCATGAAGTCTCTTTTTAACGACTTACCCGCCCTCTGGCAAGTGTCACATTCAAGCACCCACTCTCGAACATCAGTGTGCAAGGATAGCTGCCATAGCCCTGCCAGCAATACCTTTCGTGTGGTGGCATCCAACCCCATGTGCCCTATTGCGAGCTCTTCATGAGAGTCTCTCAGCACACTCAAAATTTCCTCCTCCATGACACACCTGCACACCACATGGTCAAGTCCCATCTTGTATAGCAACCCGTTGACGAGTTGGAATGTTTTACTTTTCAACGCTAGCTTCCTCCTTTCACTTGGTGGCATCTCCCGCGGGAACATGGAAGTGGACAGGTATTTGTTAGAAATAGGAAGTACTGAGAGGGGGGTGAATCAGTATTTCACAAACTTTTACTTTTGCCCAATTATGGATATAACAAATTAACTTGAAGCTTGCATAAGAAACTAAACTAAGTAAACTGAATAACAAGCATAGCAATAAAACAAATGAACTCATAACACCATGTTTGTTCTCGAGGAAACCCTGGCCAAGGGAAAACCCCGGTGGGGATGATACCCACAACTGATCCACTAATCAAAAGTATCCGGTTAAGGATGTTGACCCTGTTAGGAGTCTATTACATATATATAGTGTCTCTGTCCTGGTTAAAGGACTCTAAGCCTTTTTAGAAGCCTCAACCCTGTTAGGAGTTGCTATTACAAAACAAATGTTTGCAAGATGAGCTCACTGCCCAAACATGCAATATACAATAATAGCTTCTGATACAAAGGTAAAATATAAAAACCTTTTACTATTGCCGAATAGCTTTTCTATTCTGATGTAGCTTTGTAGGCTCTTCGCTTTCACATACAGATATTTCTTTCTTCCTTCTTACAATATACAACTTCGCATCATATGTCAACTTTTTACAATTGCTATATGTATCATGTGTACATTTCGCATTACATAATTCTTACATATATACAAGTTATTACAATAAATAACTTCCAGTCGGCTTACAATACATATACTCTTCCCAAAATATAAAATCAATTCATGTTGTCTTAGGGTTAACATCTAGGATGTCGTCCCTACATGGTTGTCATTATTTTGATAAAAAAAATAATCCCTTAACTTATTGTGATCATATTCTGTCTTCTACTCTGTTCAGGTCAGCTCAACACTATCTCTGTAAATCTTTAATATCTTCTTTTGTACATGTCATACAGACTTGCGCTCTCATATGTGGCTTTGATATATATAGAATGATCCATGTTCAAGTGAGCATCCACTGAACCTTCTTCTGTGAACATCGCTAATCAAAACTGTCTCCGATTAGACTGGTAAACACTGTTGTACTTAGACAATTTTCTAGTGCGCTCATACGAGACTGCTTCTATCTATTATGCTATCTTCATGCTGAGTATAAGTTGCCATAATGACAACATTCTGATATCCTACTTAGCCAAATTGCCAACAACCTCCCCCTTTGTCATTGGTGGCAACATATGGGAAAATTGGCTAAGTCCCAAAAACTTAAATTACAAAATTGTGGCCATACAAAAATGTGGATCTTACATAACTACTTATTTCTCCGAAATACTTATTTCTCCAAAATATTTATACTCCCCCTAAGAGTATACTTCATGTTATACATATAATATCTATACATACAATTTTCAACTGATACTACTCCCCCTTTGACAACAATGACAAAGGTGTCAAAAAAATGATGTATCAAAAACTATTTTACCTCGTGATTTCAATATTGCAAGGTCGGAAGGCTTGCAACATAATCTGCAAAATTTACTTTCAAGCTCTCTATTTCCTTATCCCATGACTTCTTCACTGCATCAGAACACTGAGCAATGCGCATAGGCCAAAGGATGCAATTTCAACTACCTTAAGATTTGCATAAGCAAATTTTCCATAAGATGTCTTCGAAGAAAGACTCTCTAAAATATCCTGATTTTCAGTGATACATGCTCTCTGAGTAGAGAAAATCTTTTCAATTTGTTCTCCTTCTCATCATTCAGAAGTCTCATATCATCAAAAATCTTGCTTGTTTTCCTCTCAATTTCTGAGATCTTCGCATTAGGGCTTTGCAAAATTGTTACTACCACTTGTAGTTCTGCTTCTTTGATCTGCAGCTTCTCTGATATCTCAGATGTGTGGATTTGGGATTGTGTACACTGAATGTACAGTGCTTTCCCTCTCTCTATGCATCTTCTCAACTCTTTTATACATATATCCAAGTTGTCTAGATCATTTATGATATTCTGGCATACAACTTGAAATACCTATGCATCATGGGCTGCTTGGGCTTTGACTGTTGCAATATCAAATAGGTTTGTGAATTCCATGTCAAAGGCTTTCATAACCTCTTTTAATTTTGCTTGGGGATCAGCCTCACTAAAGTTGACTTGATATTATACTTGACTTTATACTTTGCTAATGATTTCCTTTGAACTGGGGTAAAGATAGTCTTCTGTCTTTTACCTGGTCCGCTCGCCATTTATTTAACTCTCTTGTTTGGTGTGGTGGAGGAGGATCTTGTGGATTTCCTTACTTCTTGTACTTCCACTTCTTCAATTTCTTCATCTATGTCCTGAATTTCTTCAGTAGGGGCTGCAATAGATGTCAAGGGTAGAACCGATAGTATTTCTTTTTGTCCAATGTCCCTAATTGCTGCTGTTGTCTCCTTCGCAATGACAAACTTGTGTTCTGTCATACCAGTATCTTTCAATATTTTCTTGATGGTACTGTCAACTCTTTTCTTTGCCATTTTCTATGCTTGTGATGATTGTGCGGAATTGAAGTTCTCTTCATGTGTCCCAAATCTAGGACTCTTAGCATCCAAATTACTCTTAAGTAATCTGCTCACATAACCTTCAATCTCAACTTCTGAAACCTCATACTCAAGAGGATCTACAATTCTACTCTTGGCTCAACTGCTTCAACGTAGGTAAAGTCTGTATCTACCAAAAGCATATCTCATCTTTGTATTTTTCCACAATAGATGGTGGAATCCTTGATCTTTTCTTAATTTCATTCTGAAAGGTTTTAATCACTAAAGTGGCACTTTCATTCACTTTGTCAATAGGGTGTCTCAGGTACACTTTGTTGATTCTGTCCATAGAATTTTTGTTGTCATTCCAGTCAACTCCTATAGTGCATGGGATGTGATCAGAGATGAAAATCTAAATTGTGAATTCTTGGTCTTTCTGATCTTCTCAAGGTTTTCAGTCAATTGAATTCTCAAAATTTCACACATATCTACCTGTACTTTCTCTACACACATAAGATAAGCTACATGTACCATGCCAGTTGCAATATCATCTTCTCTAGAACTTGCACAAAACTTTGAAGTCAAAATTTTGCATACATATCTAACATCATCCTGTTCAACCTTACTTATAACAATTCCTCTTCCATTGTATGAAGACTTGGTGTTGTCTAACACTGTTTTCTTGACATTCTTCTCATTTAAAGGAATCACTCCTGACTTAGATAAACCAGTTACCTCATGAATAAGGTCTGCGGTGATGTCTATGACTCTATCATCTAACCAAAACTTTCCATTGTGAATTATGCTCAATATTATCTTGGTCCATTCATCATTCTAAAATTCATAGTGAAGTGTATACTTGATAATATCAATCTCACCCAAATGTTCAAACCCTTCTTTATATGACATATCCTATTTATAGATCTTATCATATTCCATGATTAGGCTACCATCTCCTATGGTCTCAAACTTACATTTCAGATAACCTCTTACATCTTCCAAATGCAAAACTCCGTCTGGAACGGATGACAAGGCTAAACTAGGGTCTTCTTCCAAAGGTTCTATAGGTTCCTTCTTCATTCTAGATCTGACTGAATCTTTGATGTGGTGAACTAGTGATGCATCCATGATTCTGTAAAAACACAACTACTTTGATAGTGAATACTTAGCAAAATACCTCAGAATCGTGATTTAGGGTTTCAGAATCGTGATTTAGGGTTTTGCGTAGATCTAGCAAGAAATTCGTCTCCAAATCCTGCAAACTGCTCTTAATCTCCACTGGCTAGCTCTCTATATCACTTGTAATCGCTTGAATGATCAACTAATACCGATCATAGACTTTTATCCTTCAAATCTTTCAAGATATTGACATCACATTAAATTTCTTTACTGCTTCATGCCAAAAAGTTGTTCCTGGTTACCTGCAAAACTTCATTCTTTTCGTGTACTCGCATACATATTCATAAATTCATGCACTCTTAACCATAGCTTTATTATATCATATACTAGCTCATATTAACTTTGCAAGACTCAATTCAATCTATTCAAACTTTTACACTATTCTAATACTTTTCTCTAATACATAATTCATGAAATAAATGTTTAAGTTCTTTGAGATGAATTAGGAAATGACTCACACTTACTATCAGGTACTTCACCTATCTAATTTCTTGGTATACTGAGTGTGCTCGCTTGATCTGTGGCTTTAACAAATTCAACTTCTTCCAAGTTACTACAGCATCCTCTTTGACTGTTGTTGGTGCTCACATTTCTCCTTGTATAGTTTCTAGGATTAGGGTTTCTCATGTTGTTCATTCTACAAAATCTCGCTGTGTGACCAAAATTGTTGCATATCTAACAAACTACTCCATTGTTTCCATATCTCAGTCCTGTCTGATTGATTTGTGATCTGCAATTTCTGGCAATATGTCCAATCTTGTTGCATCTATAACACACAACTCCGTTCCTTTTGTTCATGTCTCCAATAGGTCTCTTATCTACAGGGTTAGTATCTCTAAACATTCTACTACCATTGTTATCATTAGATCTAGGTTTCTTACAATCAATAGCTCTATGTCCAAAACCATGACAATTATAACAATAACCAGAGATGGGTTTAAATTGCTTACCTGTACAATCTCTTTTCATGTGTCCAAAAAAATTGCATGAAAAACATCTACCTTTGAATTCTCTTCGCATATCTTTAGGCGGTTCATCTTCTTTAGGTGGATTAGGTATATCTTCAAATTTGTTAGCTTCATCAGACTTCTTTTCATCTTTGCTCTCAGACTATTCCGGATTTGGTTCTTTGCATTCCTTAATCTTCTTAGGGAACTTATCTTCAAGATATCCAAGACCGGTTTTATCATAAGATGGTTTCTGATAAGACATTTGTTCATCAATCTTTTCACTACCGGAATACAGTTTCTCAAGATGTTGTTTAGACTGAGTTAGTTCTCCTTTCACAATTGTATTGTACTTCTCAAGTTTAGCATACTGCAATTTTGTTTTCTCAAGTTCAGATGTTACTTTGGTAAGTTCAGATTTCAGACTTGCATTCTCAGATTTCAGATTTGATTCATCTTTGCTATTTTCATCTTTCAAGCTTAACTTCAAATCTACAATCTTTAACTCATGTTTAAGGATCTCATTTTCTTTCTACAGTTTTGAAACTTCATCACAGTCCTCGACTTGAATTGTAGTTTCTTTCTTTGATTTCAGATCTTCCATTTTTTCTTTTAGTTTCTCAATGTAGTTTTTCACATCATCATATTTCTCTTTCAGAGTATCTCTTTCTTCAGTACAAATATCAATCTGTTCAAGAGTTTCTTCAAGATTCTTCTGCAATTGATCCATATCCATAGAGATCTTACTCAAGTTGTTAGGCTTTCTCCGAATAACTTTGTTCTAAGTAACCTAGCTCTGATACCAATTGTTAGAAATAGGAAATACTGAGAGGGGGTGAATCAGTATTTCACAAACTTTTACTTTTGCCCAATTATGGATATAACAAATTAACTTGAAGCTTGCATAAGAAACTAAACTAACTAAATTGAATAACAAGCATAGCAATAAAACAAATGAACTCATAACACCATGTTTGTTCTCGAGGAAACCCTAGCCAAGGGAAAACCCCGGTGGGGATGATACCCACAACTGATCAACTAATCAAAAGTATCCGGTTAAGGATGTTGACCTTGTTAGGAGTCTATTACATACATATAGTGTCTTTGTCCTAGTTAAAGGACTCTAGGCCTTCTTAGAAGCCTCAACCCTATTAGGAGTTGCTATTACAAAACAAATGTTTGCAAGATGAGCTCACTGCCCAAACATGCAATATACAATAATAGCTTCTGATACAAAGGTAAAATACAAAACCTTTTATTGCTGCCGAATAGCTTTTCTATTCTGATGTAGCTTTGTAGGCTCTTCGCTTTCACATACAGATATTTCTTTCTTCCTTCTTACAATATACAACTTCGCATCATATGTCAACTTATTACAATTGCTATATGTATCATGTGTACATTTCGCATTACATAACTCTTACATATATACAAGTTATTACAATAAATAACTTCCAGTCAGCTTACAATACATATACTCTTCTCAAAATATAAAATCAATTCATGTTGTTTTAGGGTTAACATCTAGGATGTCATCCCTACACGGTTAAGTCATTATTTTGATAAACAAAATAATCCCTTAACTTATTGTGATCATATTCTGTCTTCTGCTCTGTTCGGGTTGGCTCAACACTGTCTCTATAAATCTTTAATATCTTCTTCCGTACATGTCATACAGACTTGCGCTCTCATATGTGGCTTTGATATACATAGAATGATCCATGTTCAAGTGCGCATGCACTGAACCTTCTTCTGTGAACATCGCTAATCAAAACTGTCTCCGATTAGACTGGTAAACACTATTGTACTTAGACAATTTTCTAATGCGCTCATACAAGATTGCTTCCATCTATTATGTTATCTTCATGCTGAGTATATGTTGCCATAATGACAACATTCTGATATCCTACTTAGCCAAATTGCCAACAGTATTGGCCAATATGCATGTACCAAGAAGGTAGGACTACTATCTCGAACAAATGAGCATCTGAAAAGTCATCATTCACCCCGTCGGTAGGCTCTCCTGATTTTATTCTAGACAATTGGTCTGCAATAACATGGCTTTTTCCAAGTACATCAGTGCTTGGTGATCCACGTAGAATATGGTGTGGCAAGGAGGTAGTGTCAGAATTTTTGGACGGCGTACACCATGCCCAGCACCTCTTTTTGTCATATTAGAATTCCTTGAAACCCTTGACAGCAATTTGCTCGCAAAGTATATTGGATGGTCCACCCCTCCTATGCCAACTTGTGCTAGCGTGGCACCGATGGCATAGTTCAAGGCATACACATGTACATGGAATTCCCTGTCCGAATCTGGATATGCTAGAATAGGTGCACTTACCAATCTAGACTTGAGTTCTTTAAATGCCTCTTCTTGTTCAATTCCCCATGTGAATGGTTCAGCTTTCCACGTCAACTTGTCTAATGGAAATGAGATCTCGGAAAACCCTTTGATAGACTGTCTGGCATCGGTAATAACCAATATGACCTAAAAAAGACTTCACTCATGTCACAGCCTCTGGGCTTTCCATCTCAATGATAACCTTTACTTTATCAAGGTTTGTCTTCAATCCCTTTTTGCAAACTATATGCCCAAGTAGCTTACCCTGTGGCACCATGAAACGACACTTTCTTTGGGTTAAGTGCCAGTCGTGCCCTCTGGCATCACTCCATACACTCCCGCAGTGTTGTGAGGTGGGTTTCCTTCCCGCTGTATATGGACGAATCATCCAAGAAGGCTTTGAAATTTCCAACCGACATTTTGTCAAGAATATGGAGTATGATTCTCTGGAAGGTGGCAGGAGCGTTGCATAGTCCGAAATGCATCCTATTGTATGCCTACACCCCATCCTCCATGACGAATGTAGTCTTCAGTTTATCCTCGTCGGCAATACTAATCTAGTTGTAGCTAGAAAACACATCCATGAACGAGTACATCTCATGCCCTGCCACCTCTTCCAGTATGCTGTCAGTAAACAGGATGGGGAAGGGATCCTTGATTGTGACAGCATTAAGAAATATGAAGTCTACACAAATTCGGATTCGGTTGGCTTCCTTCTTTAAAGAGATCACAACCGATGACACACGGTCACTCGTCTGCACCTTGAAAATGATTCCCGCATCCAGCATTTTCTCAATTTCTTCCTAAACTTTCACCGCATAGTTTTCATTCAAGCGATACGATCTCTTCCGTACGGGACATTGTTTGATGAACACACAACTCAAGTGGTACGCCTTTCAAGTCCTCGTATGTCCATGCAAACACGTCCTTATATTCCAAGAATATCCTAAATGTTGTCGCTTCAGTACAAGGTCCCAATCATCCTCAACCAGAATCACCTTTGGATCCTCCTCCTTCCCCAAGTTTACCTTCTCTATACTCGGTTCCTCGTACTTCAACGCCTTATCCCTTTCAAATTAGCGTATCGGGGTATCATCCACTCGAGCCACACCTTCCTTGTATTCACCATACTCAGGAGGGTAGGTGTCCTCTTCTGCTTCAAATTCCAGAATCTCGAACATGTTACAACCAAGGTGAAAGACTTCATAATCTTCCATCTGCTAGTGGAACAATCCATTCAGGGAACCAGTTTCATCCTCTGAACAGTCCCCTAGTCTCAATACCCCTTCATCGTCGGGTTCCATCCTTCCATGTTGAACTCCCCCCCTTCAGACTCGGAGTTCGATGCCAATTCTTGGTTTATTGTCTGGTTTCACAGGTCGACATATTTCTTTCCGTTACTCTGAATAGAGAACGTGTTCTTTTTCCAATCGTGATTTGCCTTTGTTGTAATGATCCAACCCCTGCCAAGGAGGGCGTCATACCCCTTCTTTTCTAGCGAGATGACCACAAAGTCAAGGACAAACTACTGGGTCTCAATGATAACCTTTTGGGCCATAAGTGTTCCAATTGGTTTAATGTCGTACTGGTCGGCACCTACCAAATGGAAGGTTGGTGGCTATAGTGTTGGTTTGCCCAGGACCTTCCATGTCTCCTCTGGTAATACATTTACGCCAATCCTACCATCCACAATAGTGTTGGTCAATGTACGCCCCATGATCTCCATCTTGACCATTGTAGGGGTCCTTCCAACGCCAACTACCAAAAACATTGGATCCAAGGTACCATTTCTGGGAGTACCCCTTGCGGAGTCGTCTTTTTTTGTCTCATCAATAGGCTTGCCTTTCTCTTGACTGCCATTGGTATCACGTACATGGGTGATTGAAACCTTTAGTTGTGGTAATGTCTCCAAGAGGTCTACCACCCATACTGGTACGATTTCTTGCATCATGTGTTGTATGATATTTGCTTCGGATGCTAACCGATGAGGAGTACTAGCAGTGCCATGTGACAATTTTCGTTCTTCTTCCATTGCCCGTTCAATATCCATTCTAGCTTCCTTCAATCTTTCTTTCTCCATGTGAGGGTCAAGGTATGTGGTTTTTTTCGCCTACAACCTTGTGATTGCCAAAACTTATTGCTTAGGGCCTGTAATGTCTATCATGTTTACTCCCTTCCCCTTAGGGCAATCAGTATCCTCATGGTTGCCTAGACCACACCACTTGCACAACATACTTCTGCCTCCTTGCTTGCTCTGACAATCCCTTGCGAAGTGGCCCCACTCATTGCATTTTCGGCATTGTATCATGGTTCGCCCCCTCGCATCGTACTAGATGCAACTTCTTAGTGTGCTATTATTGTTGTTATTGTTGCACGAGAACTCCTTAATGGAGTTTCCCAATACTTGGCAAATGTCACAAAATGATTTCTTGGGACAATTGGCCTTGGTATGCCCTTCAATTTTATATTTCGTACACCATAGTTCTTTGCCTTCCTTCATTGTTTCTTTTTATGCTCGCATTTCTTTCATCATTCGCATCATATCCTTCCAGAGTGCCTATATGGTCTGAGACTCCCCCTCACTATCACCATCCATACGTTCATCATCATTGATTTTTTTCTTCCCTCTCGAAGTCTTACTTTCACTCTCAATATCCATTGCCCGATTGTAAGCCTCTGCATAGTCAGATGGAGGAACCACTTTCATTTTCTTTCGAAGGAATAGGGTCAATCCTTCGATGAACCACCTCTTCTCCAAGCCATTTGCAGGCTGGTTTTCCAACTTACCAATGAGTTCCTTCAACCTACGATAGTAGGCCCGTACGGTTTCATTTTTTTCTTGTATATTGTAAATTTCTGCTACTACATCATCATCACGAAGTAATATGAACTCTTCTTGGAACACCTGATGTAGTTCCTTCCAAGTTCTCCTGCTGTCAACCGGGAAATCCATGTACCAATTAATTGCAACTCCTCGCAAGGTAGCTGGGAAAGCCTTCAACCTGTAGTCCTAGTCGTCTTGGTAGTTTTCTTCCCATATGGTTACACGTTTTGCAGTGGCGGGTCGGGTCCTCCGATCTAGCCCCACTAAATCTGGGAAGTTTTTGTTTCTCCGAGGTGTTTACCATTTTTATCCTACAATCGGAACCATGCGCGTTATTAGACTCAGGTGTTTTGGTTCCCCCTTCGCGTCCCTGTGCTTCTCTTGCAGCTTCGACTACGCACGAGTCCTCTACCCTTCCACCTTTGTCGGCCACGCCTTGGTTACTTCCCTCGTAGTACCAATAATCCCACCTCCCTGGAATTTCAAGTTTTGTTCTCCCTATCCTTGACTCTTCTGAAATAACTAGGTTTCCAATGCCACTCAAGGTACTCCCAAATAAGTTTGCTACCTCTCCTTCAAGGTTCCTTTCCTTGCTATTGTCCTCAGAGTGTACAGATGGTTCGGTTGGTACCGAGTCACCCTCCCAACTCTCTGCCACAGACCCTCCTTGTCCCTAGGAAATGCCCGGGAGTGGTAATTCTCTTGCAATCTCCTTCCCACTCTTGCCTCGTGGGTTGTATTTCACCTTCAATATTTGTACGAGTGCCACTTTGATTGCGGGGACAGAGATTTTTACACTAGTTGTTGTAGTCGTCATCACCTCACAGCCTGTTCTTGAATCCGTAGAGACCTCCTTACAACAATTTCTTCCTCCTTTTCTGTTTGTCTCGCTTCCCTCGTACGTTGCCTTCTATCCTTATTTAGCAAAAGGGGCATTAATTATTGGAGTTGTCGAAGGTGCAACGCCTACTTGTGTCGCGTGGTTCCTCCTCCCTCCAGTTCCTCTCTTTGTATTGTTTTAGTAGTTGTTGCCTAGTTCTAGCAATGCACGAACCAACAATCTTGGAAGGCTACCTAGAAGATCATACACAGGGGTGCTCACAGAGAGTTTGACACGTACTGTGTCAGTCGGGACCAATCTCTCTCCGAGCCTCCCGCTACACGTACTCGTCCACCAAAACGTCCCACACCTGAACCAGATCTTGTGTCAATTGGTCTCCTCAGGTCACTTCATTATTGTCCTCAATGTCATTGTTAGTTACCACTACTTGTTGGCCAAAGGTGCGACCCATTATTCCTCCATCCCACCTAATCTCACTTCCTTAGACCTCCAGGTTCGAACTTAGGCAATGACACCAAAATGTTAGCTACCTAATTGTAGATGAGTTGTTCCATACAATGCAATAGTAATCATCCAACAGTCATGGATAAACATAGATCACAAATGACATAACATGAATAAACAGAGATCTCACAAAATCACATAGTAAAACAGATGGTAGAATGATATATCTTTCCTAGCATAGTAATTCCATACATTCAACAACCGCATAACTTGTTCCAGGCTGAATACAAATAGACTCAACGGTTGGTTAAGTCCACCAACCATCAGCAACTAACATCCCTTTGGAACAAGGTTTTATTATACTTCTTATTTAAACTTAAAAAAGCACTATTTGACTACTAAATGAAATAATTGCCACCTACTAGGACAATATACATACAAGGAATGGAAATAGCAAAAGGGTCCATTCAAGTAGTAGTAACCCCAAGTGGGGCTAGGAGGTCCAATGGCA
The DNA here is from genome assembly GCA_027943335.1 of Chamaecyparis obtusa. Classification (NCBI taxonomy): domain Eukaryota; kingdom Viridiplantae; phylum Streptophyta; class Pinopsida; order Cupressales; family Cupressaceae; genus Chamaecyparis; species Chamaecyparis obtusa. The sequence continues at coordinate 418,980 of BSBK01003695.1, read as the reverse complement.
GGTGTCATTCCGTGCTCCTGAGCTTGATCGATAGGCTCGAGGTGCCTTGTATGATCTCCCATGGTGCTTCATAATGTAGATGGGTTGTTGTGAAAAGCCTTAAGGGAATACAAATGCACATTACAATGGAATACATAAGAAGGGATTCAAGTAGCACATTAGTTCCATTCAAGTAGAGCAGCACCAAGTAGGTCTGGGAGGTTGAATGGCAGGTGTCATTCCGTGCTCCTGGGCTTGATGGAAAGGAATAAGCTTGAGGCACCTTATATGATTTTCCAAGGAACGCCAACAATGAAATTAGATTCATCATATGATTGAATTAATGTTCCTCACCCTAGTAGGAGAGGTCTATGCTTTTGAATGAGACGATGTTTCTAGTAGAAAAGATATATTTTATGGATTATGCTTCAATGATTGCCTAACATAATTGAAGGTCTCAACCAGGATCTATCGTGTCCCACAATTGGTAAATGATATCGCTAACTCTATTCCATTTCTTGTTTTACTTGGAATTGTAATTTTAGGGCAAAAAAATAGGGCGTGGGAATAGGGGACATTACAAGTGTCCTAAAATGGTAGGGATCTAAAACTTGCTTTTGCCCAGCTCTTAGCAGCTGATTGCAAAGAATAATAGCAAAGATACTCATCATTTTACCCTATTGTGACCTTGATCTAGAGGAATATGACAAGGTTTAGACAATCTTTAATGTTGCTTAAGTTGTCAATCATATATGCACTATATTCAAAGGTTCAAGAGCCACTAATGAATCTAAACTTTTGGAGAATCTCAAAACCAAACAAAAAAAATTAGAGGCTGATTACGATTTGTATTTGAATAAAGTATTGTTTTATTTTTAGTTGTGGGAGGGTGGGTCCATCTCAATATATTTGTTGCATTTTAAGGATCTAACTAATCTATTGTCTGTTAAAGTTTTAAGAATCAGATCTTATCTAATAACATAACAGTAAATGAGACAAATCAGAGTAAGACACAACACAGTTTTACCCTGGGATCCAATTTACTTACAACAATATCCAATTTACTTACAACAATATCGCTGTTGAGGATCCCCGATCCACGAAGCAAATTAATTATGAAGAATAGATGCCAACAACTGTCCAAATCTGACTTCTGATTGGAGATGTAGCCCAGATGTACTGTGTGATCAGATGTGAACTGGATCTCCAAGATGTATTCACCATGAACCATACCTTCACTGTTAATTAACTTACTTAGGGCAGATTGCTATTAAGGATCACCGATCTTAATATGTAAATAGTTGTCAAGGTCACTGATCTTCAGTTGGATATAACTCGCTGTCAAGCTGAATATATGCAATCTTATTTACTGCTGTGGCAGTTAGGTTGATGATGCCCACATATGAATTGATGAAGTCCGCTTATCAAACTGAGGAATTCGCACATATTGATGCACCAAGAGAAGATTGCATATTAATGAGACTGCATATAGCTCAGAGATTAATTCGCTTGTGTTATGATATGAAGTGTGTATTTGATGCTTGCGGCAGTCCCTTATATACACTGCCCGAATCTTAAACCATGCAGGCCGACTTATGAAGAAGTAAATACTTTTGGCGCCAAGGAGAGAAGAGGGCTGACATAGAAAACAATTGCTGTGAGGGCCAACTCAGGAAAGAACATTTTATTATGAGAGCCGACTCAGGAGAAATATAAACTAGGTAAGCCGGCCCACTTAGAATTGTTTTAGGCGCCAAAGGGAAGGGCCTGAGTGCAAGAACTTGATTGTATTCACAAATACAATTTCGATTTATTTAAATTAAATTAAAGATATAATTTAAACTGTTTTAGATTCCGAAATAGCTAAAACATTAACACTCCCTCTTAGCTATGAGGGGTCTAGCTATTACCTTACCTTTCCATCATGCCTACTCGCAAAGGATGGATGCATGCCTGAAGAACAAATCAACGATACCCATCATGCCTACTCGCAGAGGATGGAACCAAAGCATATCCACCATACCTACTCGCAGAGGGTGGAACCATCATGCCTACTCGCAGAGGATGGTCAAGAATATCCACCGTACCTACCCGCAGAGGGTGGAAGAGGACAAGCCTCAAAAGATCACCTTGCATTGCCCGCAGAGGGTGATTGCCACCATACATTGCCCGCAGAGGGTGGTCTTATCCATTATTACACTTGCCACCTTGCATTGCCCGCAAGGGTGTTATTTTAGTTCAACACCATCTTGCATTGCCCAAAGAAGATGGTTACAATAATAAATACAACTTCACCTTGCATTGCCCGCAAGGGTGATACACAAGATACATCAATGAGGCTAAGACTCCCTCTTAGCAGTAGCTGAGCCCTACATAACTTCCTAAGCACTCGGACATCCTTCAAGTGACAGAAACATCAATCCCAATAGCTTCTCTTGAAGAAGCAATATACCCTGATTCTGAAGCACTCCAAGCAATTTACGATTCAGCAAATTTCTTGTACTTAAAGTTAGGAAATCATATACTCAACCTTCCAAGTTAGTTCAAAAATCAATAGATCCAAGATTACTGAGCCAAAAGAAACACTTCTAATCCAAGAGAGTTACCATCACATTACCACATAGGTTAGACTATACCAAACTCAAGTAAGATGAGAAAGTGTGTGACTCCCTCTTGATCCTCGCTCCTGCACAACTAAAAGAAATCTACAACACATATCCTTTCCCTAAAGTTAGTTTCAACAAAAATAGTTAGATCTCAAACAACATTGATTCTAAACTATCTAACACAAAAATACTTTAAAGGAGAAAGTCTTCCTTATCTTCAAGGTTGACAACTTCGCTTGGGTTAGCCTTTTGTTGAAAGAGTTGAACCTGACAATCCTTGGTATAGTGGCCAAATTTGTTACATTTGAAGCATTGGATATGAGAGAGATCTCTTGGCTTCTTCCTTGAGCTGTTAGCATCATTGGATCTGAAATTGATGTTCCTCTTGAAGTTGTTCTTCTTCCAATGATCACCTTTGACCGATTGAGTAGCAAGAACTAAGTTTTCTTCATTACGGGTAGACTTGATCCCTCTTGATATGAGCCTAGATTCCTCTTGAGTGCAGTTAGCACGAAGGAGATCAAATGAGGGAAAGTTACCTCTACCGCTTAAACCTTGAATGAAGGGTTCCCATGAGGGAGGGAGATCATTGAGTGCAAGCATGACGAGATCCTTGTCTACAACTTCACTATCAATAGCACTTATTTTATCTCTTAATTCTGAAATCCTCATGAAGAACTCCATGACTGACTCATCCTCTTTCATTTTGATTTGAAGTAAGTCTCTTCTTAAGGTACGTGCCCGGCTCATGTTGTTTACTTCGAACATATCTTCCAATTGTTTGAACATATCTCTGGCTGAAGACATCCTCGAGATGACAGGAACAATATGATCTCTGACAGAATCTATTAGGATCTTCTTGGCCTTGATAGCTTTCTTCTTGAATTGACTAAGCACTTTCGGATCTATAGGTGTTTCAACTTTTTCACTTTGAACAAATTCCAGCAAGTCATGTTCTTCAAGAACAATCAAAATTCGTGCTTTCCAAGAGATGAAGTTGAGGGCACCTTCAAGTCTATCTTCCACCTTCAATCCTGTCACCATTTTGACACAAGAAGGAAACACACAAAGACAACAAATCTAAAGAATACAAGTTAGATCTGATATAGTTAGCAAGAACTTGGCTCTAATACCATGTGAAAGTTTTAAGAATTAGATCTAATCTAATAACATAACAATAAATGAGACAAATCAGAGTAAGACACAACACAGTTTTGCCTTGGGAAACCTTTATTAGGAAAAACCTAGCATTTAGATCCAGTTGATTATCGTTTCTAATTTACTTACAACAATATCACTGCTGAGGATCCCTGATCCACGAAGCAAATTAATTATGAAGAATAGATGCCAACAACTGTCCAGATCTGACTTCTGATTGGAGATGTAGCCCAGATGTACTGTGTGATCAGATGTGAACTGGATCTCCAAGATGTATTCACCATGAACCAGACCTTCACTGTTAATTAACTTAGGGCAGATTGCTACTAAGAATCACCGATCTTAATATGTAAATCGCTGTCAAGGTCACTGATCTTCAGTTGGATATAACTCGCTGTCAAGCTGAATATATGCAATCTTATTTACTGCTGTAGCAGTTAGGTTGATAATGCCCACATATGAATTGATGAAGTCCGCTTATCAAACTGAGGAATTCGCACATATTGATGCACCAGGAGAAGAAGATTGCATATTAATGAGACTGCATATAGCTCAGAGATTAATTCGCTTGTGTTATGATATGAAGTGTGTATTTGATGCTTGCGGCAGTCCCTTATATACACTGCCCAAATCTTAAACCATGCAGACCGACTTATGAAGAAGTAAATACTTTTGGCACCAAGGAGAGAAGAGGGCCGACCTAGAAAACAATTGCTGTGAGGGCCGACTCAGGAAAGAACATTTAATTATGAGAGCCGACTCAGGAGAAATATAAACTAGGGAAGCCGGCCCACTTAGAATTGTTTTAGGCGCCAAAGGGAAGGGCCCGAGTGCAAGAACTTGATTGTATTCACAAATACAATTTCGATTTATTTAAATTAAATTAAAGATATAATTTAAACTGTTTTAGATTCCGAAATAGCTAAAACATTAACATTGTCAACCAGCCAAAAGCTTGTGGATGATAAACACATGGTAGCTTTGGTTTTACCAATCCTGAGTTGTAAGTCATCTGTAAATGGGTGGACATTTTGGAGATGAGGGGTCAAGGAAAAAACATCCCCATGTCCCATTTTTAATATTTTCTAGTGTTATCCTAAAGGTACACACTCAACATGGACAACATCTACTAGGAATGTCCATTAAAGGAGGAACGAACATCTAAGAGACATTCTGACGCCTTGGGAATGTCTCAGTGTCCCCCATAGACAATTCAAGTTCAAGACATTGAAAAAAAAAACTTTTTTGAAAATTTCAAAAACCTTAAACATTTCTAGGGGCCCCACAATGCCCTCCAACATTAAAAAAAAATGCATTACTTAACTCTAATTTCTCAAGCTCACTATCATTTTATTGTTTCTATTTGCATTTTTTATTTTTTGGTTTTACAAACAAAAGAAGAAATCAACAAATTGGAAGTTGGATAAAGGTGAGAGAAAACAAAGATGGATAACAGGGGAAGAAGAGGAAAAGAAGGAAGAAGGTACATAACGTATTAATGAGTACTTTTGTTTTTTGTTTTCTTTAATACACCCTTCCAAAATCATTTTAGGACAAACTAGCAAATTTCCCACTTCTCAAAACCAAACAAAAAAAATTAGAGGCTGATTACGATTTGTATTTGAATAAAGTATTGTTTTCTTCTAAGTTGCGGGAGGGCGGATCCATCTCAATATATTTGTTGCATTTTAAGGATCTAACTAATCTATTGTCAACCAGCCAGAAGCTTGTGGATGATAAACACATGGTAGCTTTGGTTTTACCAATCCTGAGTTGTAAGTCGTCTCTAAATGGGTGGACATTTTGGAGATGAGGGATCAAGGAAAAAACACCCCCATGTCCCATTTTTTGATATTTCTAGTGTTATCCTAAAGGTACACACTCAACATGGACAACATCTACTAGGAATGTCCATTAAAGGAGGAACCAACATCTTAGAGACATCCTGATGCCTTGGGAATGTCTTGGTGTCCCCCATAGACAATTCAAGTTCAAGACATTGAAAAAAAAAACTTTTTTGAAAATTTCAAAAACCTTAAACATTTCTAGGGGCCCCACAATGCCCTCCAACATAAAAAAAAATGCATTACTTAACTCTAATTGCTTAAGCTCACTATCATTTTATTGTTTCTATTTGCATTTTTTATTGTTTGGTTTTACAAACAAAAGAAGAAATCAACAAATTGGAAGTTGGATAAAGGTGAGAGAAAACAAAGATGGATAACGGGGGAAGAAGAGGAAAAGAAGAAGGTACATAACGTATTAATGAGTACTTTTTTTTTGTTTTCTTTAATACACCCTTCCAGAATCATTTTAGAACAAAATTGCAAATTTCCCACTTCCATCCATAGGCATTTTGTCAAACAGTTGGCGAGAGCAAATGGTCTAACATTCTTAACTTAAGCATTACAATTGTTGCAAGTCTTATTTCAAATAATAAAGATTTTTAATGGAACATGCCTGCATACAATGTAAATATAGGAACCTTAAAATGACAATCCACAAGAAAATTGCGTTGCGGGTCGCATTACAAATTAACCATAGCATTTACTGATCAGCTATATATATATATATATATATCATGCTTAAATGTTTAAAAATGAAAACTAGCATTCAACAATAAGTACTGGAATGATGACAGGCCAGGCAACTGGTATTTAAAGAATTAATTATGCTTTTCATACTGCCCACATCCCCCTGTTATACCCATAAATGTAATGATAAGTGGAGATATTTCTGGCACAGTCATACTCTACCCTCATACACAATGCTTGCAGCAACGTCCATATTTTCTCGTGTCCTCCCTTTACAGGTGTGACTGATATGGATTGTGGTATGCTTGTCAAAATCACAATTTATGCCTTAAAATCCCCATTTCATGGCCGACTAGTATACAAATAGCTTCAACACCCTTTTACACCATTACCTGGAAATCTTCCAATCTCTACACTAAGTGTCTAGGTAAAATATCCCTTAAAACTATGATCTGGAGCTCCCTTTCTGAGAAACAACTATCTAAAATTGCTTCTAGTCTGTCTTAAAACCCATGACTACTCCGTTGTAGGAGTGTCTGCTCCTTAAATAGGTTTGTTGTCACCACAATGGTAACAACCTCGTAGAAAATCAATTAATATTGGAACGCCTAGTTACTCATGCATTATGTATGGTAACCTACAAATCCAACAAGCTTATTTCATAAATTTATATTTTCTTGCAAAACTTATATAATTTTTTTACCTGTCTATCTCCGGCACCAGGAAAAATATTTTAGTTCTGAACAATCTCATCTTTCAAACATTCAGCAGAGTTGTGAACCCCGCCTGAATTCACATGCTTGAAACTTCACAATGAGGAATTAAAATGATCAAGGATATGAAATTCTCTTTTTGCAACTTTTTTGAATCCCTCCTAAATGCTTTCAGGTGTAATGTTTTTTTTTCATAACCTCAATGCTGTTATTACTAACTTAGATATGTCATGTTTAAGTTTTTCAAACCTCTAAAAGTTACAAGCTTGCAAATTTTAACTTGTTCAAACATCCAAGCCTTCAAGTTCAACCCTATTATGGAAATGGAAACTACAAGGAATTTACAGAAAAACCATCTGTTGGTCAAAATGAGCTAGGAACTAAAATGAATTCACTAAGCAGTCAATGCATTTCTACTAAATATCTTTGAAGCAATAATTTAACAAGGAATCTTAAACAAATTTTACTCCAAGAATTCAACCATTCAGCATTGTCTCAGTTTTTTATTTAAAATTTTAAACTAAGGGTTGTCTTCATATGACATGATATAGGTTGATACTAGTAAGGGAGAAGTGTAAAAATTAATGCACTGAAGGAATAAGAATTTTAAACCACTAATAATCGGCAAATCATTATTCCTTGAATCTAATTGTAAATCTAATTGTAAATAGAATAAATGACAGTAAATATAGATGATTAAAAGCAACAAGGAGAAGAATTTTAATTATAATTGCAATTCACAACAAAATACATGAAGTAGAATCTAACCTTCACTATCAATTCCAACTGTACCCCCATATTGTATGCACCCTTCAGAATATGATATTCCCGACCCAGAGCTTGATCTGTTACTAGTATCCTCATCAAATCCTATAGCACTATGTGGATCTGACCCAAATATTCCAAACTCAACATCTTGACCCAATTCCTTTCTTTTGTGAGATCTTTGTTGTGGAGTTTGTGATGCTTTTTTACCACGAGCACTTCTATACTCTGAAGAATCTGTGGCTTCAAAGGCCCTAGCATGCAACGGTGTATAATTTGCTAGTGTACCCTTTGTTCTCCATCTAGATCCACATGCATTGCATAGCACTGGCTTCTCTGGGGGTCCATTTCGCCATAGGGGAGTGTCTGCCATTTTATGCATTAATCAGACAAAATTTGTGCAAAGATTTAAACGTGATATAAGATGCTTGAACTCAAATTTGCCTGTTTCTGCATTATAACTTCATGGATTTAAAAATATGTCACCATGCAAGAAAGATTTAGAAAACCTTCGAATTAAAGAAGGATTCACAAAACAATCACAAAATAAAATTTGCATAACAAGGTAGTACCCCCTTATTTTATGAAAGAAAACATGACTGGAGGCATTAAGTGTCTACCTTAAATATGATATGAATATCCTTTTTTGGTGGCTTAACATTAAATTACAATTCCTTGTGTTCGAAATTCAAGGAGATCCAAAATACCAGTTATACAGAGCACATATTGGAAACAATATTGTTGCTTTGTGAATGCTTCTTGCTGTATATAGTTTCTGAGAATATTGAAATTCATCCAGAATTATATAAAGTAGATGGTAAACTGGCTGTCCTTATTCCTGGACTTCTACTTTTCTCCATTGATAAAAAAGAGATACTTTAAAATTTTATCGCTGTAGTGACTTTCTAAGCTTTATTCAGAGCAAAACTTCCTAACATCAATTATTCATTCAACATGCACTTATCGAATTTGATACATTTCTATGCAGTTTTTAATGAAGAATTATTTTCATGTACACCAGTTTGGGAAACATAATGGCAGATGTAGAAATAAGAAATTGAGAAACAGTTGTACATGTGTTACTTTCTGTGTGTATAATGAGGAACTAAAGGTATTTTGCAAACATTCAGGATATTAGATCAGTTCTTTGATCAATTGATAAAAATATGATAGGATTCCCAAATGAAATGATAAGTTCTGTATTCCCGAATCCTTATCATGCTATCTTCTTTTATAAAGGTATTATATGGATCTTACAATTGGAATTGAGCATAATATGAACAAACAAGGAAGTCCACTGGAAAATTTTGGACTTTCCTTATTGTCATTTAATTTGTCATGGTCTCCATATTGATAAATTGTGGTTGTCACCTTTATAAATTTCTACGTGGGTTTTAAAGGTTTTGGTAATGAGGCTCCAGGGACAAGGGAGGATTTGGATGGAGGAGAATGTCAATAGAGTAACTGAAAAGTATTGTGTAATTTGGGCATAAAAAAGGTTGCATTATGAAGTTTAATAGATATATTGATGACAAAGAATACATACAACTTGATTGTCTCATATACTGAGGGCATTTTGTTCATTAAAATAGTTGATCCATAACAAACATAAAGAATAAAAATGTCAAGTTGGTTTGCAATTCGCTGAAGGAAATTATCATGGACATGCAATTAGAAAAGTTAGTTTAAAAATAATCACATACTTCTAATTATGTAGCAACCTGAAGACCTAGAAAAGTTGATGGTAGATATTATTTGATCTCTGTGCCACTTGATGCATAAATTTATTTTAAGACTTAGAAAAGCAGACCTAAATGGACAACATGGAAAACTTCAATTCAGTGGCAGTTCAACTTTATGCTTTACATGACCAAGAAGACAACCACTCAGACTCATCCTTCCAGAGACAGTCAAAGACTCAACGAGGAAATGGAGGTAGGAAAGGAAACAGAATCAAAGGAAGTTGAAGGAAACTTTGTGGATGACTCGGACCTTCAAAACCTATCTGACACATCTAAACTTTATAAAAAGAAAAGGTAATATGGTGCAAATTTGTCTGTCAATGAATCTGTCAAGAAAATTCAATGGCTGCCAAATGTATCAAGGAAATTGTCACTTAGTTGAAGATTAACATCCCTGCAAAGAGTTATCTTTTTACTGATATTAGTTGACGCCATCATTTAGATGAGGCCCAGAAACTTCTAGATTTTTTTATTATGGAAAGTGTAATGAGGTAATCTATGTTCCAAATGAGCATGTCACTGCACCTTGTGCCCAACTCCCATCCACCACCTACAAGGTTCAAAAGGGAAAACCTGCAAGACTTCGATTCAAAGAACAGCATATCCTATCAAGCATACCTCAAATCAGATGATTATTACTTTCAAGTTATGTAAAATTTGTGAAATAGATGAAGTTCCAAAAAATCTCTCCTCAACTTAGTATGTGAGAACTAATCTCTCCTCAACTTAGGTGAGGCACCCTTCTTATTGCTACTAATTCAACTAGAACTTAACAAGAAATTTGAATTTAATCTAAAATTGGGTGTTTCAAGTATCACTTCCTCTTTCTCCAGGAAGGATTTCACTTTCATAAATACGCACTCCACAAATTGGAGACCTTTTACAATTTCACTTCTAAGTACTGTTGGAGCAATAATACCAATAATCTCAAAATTAACCGAAAGATTAATTGTTAAGCGTATCGATTGCCTATAGACTAAGGAATATATATAAGCCCACAGACTAATACACCGTCCTAAAATGGTTTAAACTATAAAGCAGCAATATGATAAGCACGAAGACTTTAACACATGAAACTTCCTTTGTACTTCTAGTATCACTACGAACCACAGCTCAAAGTCTATAAATTCACTTCTAATTAACTCAAATTGATAATTACAGCATTTTAAGGCTCACCTTACATCAGCACAAATAACTCCACAAGTCTCTCCAACTCAAAGATTGAAAACACTCGCTTTTTTATTTACTCAAAAATCAACTTGCACAAATTAAAAGCAAAGTTTGTATTTGCACAATTTCAGCAGAGTTTTCTTGCAATGCATAAAGATTCTTATTTACAATGAGCCCGCAATGTCCCCTTTTAGGACCTTACTTGATTTGTCTTAAAATTCATAATTAGGGTTTGGATTTCCCTTGGGAATAGTAATTTGTAATGTTTCATACCAAGAGGATGTCAATCCCAAATAATTATCATATGTCATTATGCATTTAAATCATATTAAGAAAAATCTCTAATTCACAATATATACTTAAGCTCTAATTCCTTACTTCACTCCTAATCATAGACCTTAAGAAAGATGGTAGATTTACTTTGCTAGGACGCCTGCACAATCTACAAGTGGATTCCCTCAAGGCTCTACCTATCTCGGGATCTTTCCATCATGTGACCAGTTTACCCGCCTCTTCCTACACACACTCCCTATCCCCTTAATAGTGATTAGTGAGTTATTAAAGAATTAGCTAAGTATATATTATCTCCTGTATAGAAAAAATGGTAGTAAACATACATGTCCTAATGCATAGTTCTAATTCCACTTAAATATATAAATAGTAAATATATGGATAAACTAATATGGCATATTTGATATTTAATTCAAATCTTATTCTAAATAATATATAATTTATATTCAATAACCTATAATCATTAAAATTCATTATTAAATAATTTTATACTTATAATCACGAGAATTCATAATTCTCTATATAATGTATTTATTTCATATTATATATGTTAATTACTTATTTATCAATATATTTGAGTTATTTCAATGTTTGTTTCATAACCTATTGTTCCAAAGTTTATTTCATATTATTGTTAATATCTAATTCATGTGCAAGTTTTATAAATGAATTAACTCAAACAAAGATATACTTACCTTCTTTCCAGGTGGGATGTCTTTATTTTTGGCCTATTCAATGTTTCTTTCCTCTTAATATTCTCCCACATTTCCTCCTTCATTTTCTCCTATATTTGCTCCTTGATTCTCTCCTACATTTCTTTTCTTGTTTTCCTATTAAAATTCGAATAATCCCCTCTTATTATCATTCTCCTTTTTATTTATTTTTCCTATCATTTCTATTATGTCCTCCATATATACCCGTGTGGGAGAAGGCAACAACCTTATGGTCGCGTCTTTTGATCATGCCCGATGGGTTTCTTTATTATCATTAGTTTATTAATATTATAAGACATTATAATTTATGTATTTATATAATATTTTTCTTATTTAGTTATATTGATATTTAATTAATATATTTTAAAATGTATGATTAGATATTTGTATTATGATAATGTTTATATTGTAATTCATTTATCTATTATTATTTATTAAGCTATATATATATGTATTTAAATTAATAATTAATTTTATCAAACTAATTATAATAATTGTGTAGATTATATTATTATAATTTATCATTCATTTATTTATTAATCTTATATTTTATTTTGTTATTATCAACTATATTCCAAGGAAGGGGTCATCACAGTCTGCCCTTCCCCAAAATTGCTTGTCCTCAAGCAATACGAATCTTTGGTGTGAGTGGTGTTGCTATGCAACTTTGATATCCAATTTGGATCTTCAAATCGATCCACATACCTTTGATTATTCTAGTTTACTAAAATATAGAGTTAAACAATGACCATACATAATAGAAACATGAAGTATAGATGTAGATGCATGAAGACACAAAGCATACACGAAGTATGCATATTAATGCATGAAGACACAAGGCAGACATGATGTAGACACATAATACACAAATTCTTGATTAAACCCTACAATTTACAATTTGCAATGATCTAGGGTTAGGGAAATGGTTTACAAAATTTACTTCTTCGTTATGCTTTTGATTATGAACCCTGCAACCACAAAGTGAACATAAGTACATACATATGCATATGTAAGCCTAAAAGAAAACTTGAGTCACAATAAGTTTGTCCAAGCCAATCCATACTAAGCCCAAGAGCAGAACTTTGGCTCCCTTGGCCTCGTTGGCAAGTGTTAGGCATCCACACGAGGTGGTCTACTTAGCGGAATGCTTGTTTTTCTTATCTATTTATGCCTCATCTTCTTTGTCTAAATAAAAGTCAGAAAGGTTCTTGTGAAAAGGTGCCCTTAACATCTTTCCCTTAACTAGTACTACAATAGGGTTCCCTAGCAGTTCTCCCTTTATCGCAGAGCAGTAGGGTGCCCTCATTGCAGTTCTCCCTTAATTGCTATTACAATAGGGTGCCCTAGCGATTCTCCCTTGATTGTAAACTCCATAGGAAAGGTACTTGCAATAGGGTGCCCTAGCAGTTCTCCCTTAGTCGCAGAGTAGTGAGGTGCCCTCACAGCGGTTCTCCCTTAACTATTACTACAATAGGGTGCCCTAGCGATTCTCCCTTAATTACAGCCTTTTTCTCATTGCTAGCTCCAATGTAGGATGGTGGAATTATTGTGCCAAGTGCGCGTGAAACAGTCTATTGTGCACTTAGAGAAATACATGTATTATCATAAATATAAATTTATCTAAGACGGTGAATCTATTTTAATATTCAACTTAATAATACTATGCATAATTCTGAAAAGAGAACTTACCTTTGTTTACTACAACGACGTGGCTATGACATTACTGATTGCAAGTCTCTTAAACAATATAATAGTGACTTGTCTTTTTTTTATGGATGCATTTCTACGTAGTAGGATTGTGACAAGTTGTTCATTACTACATAGCTTCTTTCCTCTGTGTTATTCTTTCATGGCGAATGATTTTTGTATATCTTCTTCTACCCTATAGGATGGCAAGATCATGCTCTGATACCACTTGTAATGTCCCATTTTCGGACCTTACTTGATTTGTCTTAAAATTCATAATTAGGGTTTGGATTTCCCTTGGGAATGGTAATTTGTAATGTTTCATACCAAGAGGATGTCAATCCCAAATAATTATCATATGTCATGCATTTAAATCATATTAAGAATAATCTCTAAATCACAATATATACTTAATCTCTAATTCCTTACTTCACTCCTAATCATAGACCTTAAGAAAGATGGTAGATTTACTATGCTAGGACGCTTGCACAGTCTACAAGTGGATTCCCTCAAGGCTCTACCTATCTTGGGATCTTTCCATCATGTGACCAGTTTACCCGCCTCTTCCTACACACACTCCCTATCCCCTTAATAGTGATTAGTGAGTTATTAAAGAATTAGCTGAGTATAAATTATTATCTCTTGTATAGTAAAAATGTTAGTAAACATACATGTCTTGATGCATAGTTCTAATTCCACTTAAATATATAAATAGTAAATATATGGATAAACTTATATAACATATTTGATATTTAATTCAAATCTTATTCTGAATAATATATAATTTATATTCAATAACCTATAATCATTAAAATTCATTATTAAATAATTTTATACTTATAATAACGAGAATTCATAATTCTCTATATAATGCATTTATTTCATATTATATATATCAATTACTTATTTATCAATATATTTGAGTTATTTCAATGTTTGTTTCATAACCTATTATTCCAAAGTTTATTTCATATTATTGTTAATATCTAATTCATGTGCAAGTCTTATAAATGAATTAACTCAATTACCTTCTTTCCAAGTGGGATGTCTTTATTTTTGGCTTATTCAATGTTTCTTCCCTCTTAATATTGTTAGGAAATCAGATCTTGGGAATATAATTTATTGTTTTATGTTCACTAATAAATGACTGTTCTGATATATAAATAGACTGTGATGCTTTTTATATTTATACTGATTATATTATATGCTGTGACCGCAGGTGATAACAGCAATGAACTTCTTTTATTGATTGTGTTATCCATGCGATCACAGCATACATATATATATGCTGATGATCGGATGACAGCAAGCAATGTGTCTCTTCACAGTTGAAAGGGCGCGACCCATGGTCGCTGCTTGCATTAGTGCTAGCGACTGTTAACAACAGTCGCTAGCACTAATGTAAGCAGCGACTTACATTAGTGTGTAGTCGGCTGTCTCAATGTTCATTCATTCGACTTGATGGTCGATGTTAACAATTATGATAGATATCGAACATAGTTCGATCAATGTTAATGTAATATCATAATATTGTATTATGATATTATCATTATTATATTATAAATATAATAATGATAATATGATAATAACAATATAAATTACAACTCTTTATTAACAATGTATAGAATAGTATGATATATATATATATATATATATATATATATATATATATATATATACGAATGAAGCTATATCTTAACACTCCCTCTTAGTGAGTGAGTATTAAATATCAAAAGTCTATCATGACATCCGCCAATTCGGGACACACAAGTTAATGTAGTCTCGTCATGAAAATAGACTTGAATATCATGATCTCCGCACATTTGGGACACACAATGAAATAGTCTATCATGATATGGTTTCGTTATTACACATCCAGTAATAACAAGAGTCAAGATCTCCGCACAATCGGGACACACAATTAAGTAGTCTATCTTGACACTTTGGTTAACCATTTACAAGATCGTCACCTTGAAATGTTAACCCACACATAAATGATCATTTACACAATATTGCAATATACACATTTTATTCATGAATAATCAACTTATAAATAAGAGGGGTTTAAACCATACATCAAACCTTGATCATGCCAAGTTTATTTCTGAAGTATTCTATCTTCAGTTTTGCCAGTGACTTGGTGAAAATATCAGCATTATGTTCTTCAGTACTAATGTACTCTAGCCTTATGATATTTCTCTCTACCATATCTCTTATGTAATGATATGGAATCTCAATATGTTTGGACCTGTTATGGAAAACTAGATTAACAGATAACTTGATACAGCTTTGATTGTCACAATGAATCACAGTTGGATCTAGAGGTTTTCCAAACAATCCAAATAATAGCTTTCTTAACCATACTGCTTCACGTGCTCCCATGGATGCTGCCATATATTTAGCTTCAGTGGAGCTTAATGCTATTGCTGACTGTTTTCGACTGAACCAAGAAATCATAGCTGAACCAAGACTGAAACAACACCCTGTAGTGCTTTTTCGATCGGTAGTACTTCCAGCCCAATCAGAATCAGAATACCCTTGAAGATTGATTTCTACCTTTTCATACTTTAGCCCAAATCCAATAGAGCCTCGTAGATATCTCAAGATATGCTTAGCTTCCATTAAGTGTATTTCCTTGGGCTCACACATAAAGTGACTCACAACATTGGTCGCATAACAGATGTCAGGTCTAGTGTTCACTAAGTGCATAAGAGAGCCAACAATTTCTCTATACAATGTAGGATCAGAGGGTTCAGACTCTTCTGCTTCAACTTTGAGTTTGTGCAGATTTGTTTCCATAGGTGTGGATAAAGGCTTACATTCCATCATTCCAAACCTGGTTAAAATATCAATAGTGTATTTTTGTTGATTTAGCAGAATATGGCCTTCCTTTTGAAACACTTCCAACCCTAAGAAATAATGTAAGAGTCCTAGATCTTTCATGTCGAATTCAGTAGTGAGTTCTTGCTTACATTTTGCAATAAGATGATCTTCTCCTGTTATTAAAAGATCATCTACATAAAGAACTAAAATAACCATGTTGCCATTTGTTATCTTAAAGTAAATGTTAGGATCTGCATCATTTTTAGAGTATCCTAATTTTGAGAGATAGTTGTTTATCCTTTCATACCAAGCTCTGGGAGCTTGTTTCAACCCATATAGTGCTTTCTTGAGTTTGCAAACATATTTTGATGCATCATGTATAATGAACCCTTCTGGCTGCTCTAAATATACTTCTTCTTCAATGGTGCCATTTAGGAATGCCGTTTTCACATCCATCTGGTGTATCTTCCACCCTTTAGATGCTGCTATAGCAATAATGGTTCTGACTGATGTATACCGAGCTACAGGGGCAAATGTTTCTTCATAATCAATACCTGCTTTCTATGAGAATCCTCTAGCAACAAACCGAGCTTTATGCTTCTCAATACTTCCGTCAGAAGCATATTTAGTTTTGAATAGCCATCTAGAAGAGACAACGGTTTTATTTTTAGGTCTAGGTACTATGTCCCAGACATCATTCTTTATTATAGATTGATATTCTTCAATCATTGCCTCTCTCCATGCTTGATTAGATAATGCCTCCTTTGGATTTGATGGTTCTGATTTATTGATTTCGGTTATAAGAGTTGCATAACATTTTTGAGTTCTTGTCCTTTTACTCTCATGAGATATTTCATTAGGTTCTACATTATTTTCTTTAATTATTTGCCTTGCCCATAATGGCCTTTTCTTACCATTGATTACATTCGTATTCTCATTTTCAATGACAGGAGATTCAGGTTCTTCTATATCCTCCCTCTCAATTTCAGCAGTGAGATCTTCTTCTATCTCCAGGATGTTATCTTCTTCAAGATTTTTGAATGTGTTATTTTCAACAAATTTTACATCTCTACTCATCTCAACGGATTTTTGTCCTGGAATATAGATTCGATACCCTTTTGTGTTTTCACTATAACCAACAAGTATGCCTCTTTTACCTGATGGTTCTAGTTTAGTCCTCTTCTCTTTAGGTACATGAATGTATACGAGACATCCAAATATCCTAAGATGACTTAGGTCTGGTTTGATCCCTGTAAATGCTTCTTTTGGTGTTATGTTTTCTAATATGGAGTGTGGACACCGATTTTGAATATATATTGTTGTATTTAAAGCTTTTGCCCAAAAAGAAGTATGAAGGTTTTGATCGAGCATCATGGCTTTTGCTGCTTCGATTATGGATCTATTCTTCCTTTCTGCTACTCCGTTCTGTTGAGGATTATATGGTACAGTATACTCCCTCTTAATCCCAACAGAATTACAAAATTCTTTAAATATGTCAGATTTGTACTCACCTCCATTGTCTGATCTTAATACTTTTATTCTTTTATCTGTTTGATTTTCTACTAATGCTGTAAATTCTTTGAATTTAGATAGTACCTCGCTTGATTCTTTAACCTTAAGAAAGTATATCCAAGTTTTCCAAGAATAGTCATCAACAAAAATAATATGGTATAGTGATCCTGTTAATGAAGGTGTTGACATGGGTCCACATAAATCAATATGAATTAATTCTAAGATTACTTTAGATTTGTGCTCACTTGTAGGAAAAGACCCTTTTATGTTCTTTTCTAGTGCACAACCTTTGCAAATGCCTGGATGATTATTTTTGAAGTGTGGAAGACCCGTAGTAATCTTGTTTATTAAAGGTAGAGCATTATACCTTAGATGTCCCAACCTCTTATGCCATAATTCATTGTGATTTGCGATTTCATGAGTTAGTGCAGATTTCTGATCATTACATATTTTATAAAGACTACCATCTCTTGTCCCTATGATTGTAGCATTCTTCATATTTGAATTCTTAGGCCATAATAGAACTTTGTCTTCATTAAAGGTGACCCGAAATCCTTGGTCTGCTAGTCCTAATATAGAGACTAAGTTTCTTTTGATTCCAGGTACAAATAGAACATCTTTTAGTTGTAGAGATACTCCATTCTTTATCTTTATGGTACAGGTCCCTATTCCTTTCACTGGGTAGGTGGAGTTATCCCCAATAGTCACTTCTTCAGTTGAATAATTTTCAAGTGTCTCAAACTGATTTTTGAATCCGGTTATATGTCTTGATGCACCACTATCAATTATCCAAGTTCTATTATTGGAATTTAGTTCACTTGAGAGAGCTGTAAAGAAGAGTGGAATTTCTTTTGCTTCAGCTATGGTGGCTTGAGTCTTTTGCCTTTCAGGACAATGTCGATGAGTGTGCCCATATTTATCACATTTGTAACATTGGATTTTAGAAAAATCTCTTTTGAATCCCCTCTTTCTTTTTAAAAATTTTCTCTTTTTGTTGTGGGACTTTGTGTTGAGTGCTTGTGTTTCTCCCTCTTTCTTTAGACCTATTCCTCTGGTAATAAGTCTTGATTCTTCCTGAGTACAGTCGTTCTTAAGTTGATCAAATTTTGGTAGAGGTGGACGTGTGCTTATGCATTGAATAAAGTTCTCCCAGGATGTTGGTAATCCCCTTAGTGCTATTAGAGATAATTCCATGTCTTCTATAGTGTTGCCAATGGAGAATAGTTGATCTCGTATTTCAGCAATTCTTAGGAAATAAGATGTAACTATTTCTCCTTTATTCATTTTTATGGTCAATAGTTGTTCCTTCAAGGTTAATATTCGACTTGTATTGTTTATCTCATACGTTTCTTGAATTTTCTTAAAAACCTCATATGTTGTTGCTAATCTTGCTATGCTTGGAAGAATAGAATCTTTAACTGAATCAACAATTAATTTCTTAGCTTTATTGTTCCTCCTTTTCCAAGTCGTTTTCTCTGCTTCGTCTGTGGGCATTTCTTTTTCTGTTTCTATGAAAGATTCTAATTCCAATTCTTGTAAAAGCGTGATAATTCTAATTTTCCATGATAGAAAATTTGATGCTCCTTCCAATCTATCCTCCATCCTGATTCCGGTGGTTATTTTGATAATTTGTGATGACTCTTCTCCTTTAAATAATATTTTTGTATTGTATTCCTATCAAATAATAATTCAGAATTAATTCCCTTTAACTCTGCTTTGATACCATGTTAGGAAATCAGATCTTGGGAATATAATTTATTGTTTTATGTTCACTAATAAATGACTGTTCTGATATATAAATAGACTGTGATGCTTTTTATATTTATACTGATTATATTATATGCTGTGACCGCAGGTGATAACAGCAATGAACTTCTTTTATTGATTGTGTTATCCGTGCGATCACAGCATACATATATATATGTTGATGATCGGATGACAAAGCAATGTGTCTCTTCATAGTTGAAAGGGCGCGACCCATGGTCACTGCTTGCATTAGTGCTAGCGACTGTTAACAATAGTCGCTAGCACTAATGTAAGAGCGACTTACATTAGTGTGTAGTCGGCTGTCTCAATGTTCATTCATTCGACTTGATGGTCGATGTTAACAATTATGATAGATATCGAACATAGTTCGATCAATGTTAATGTAATATCATAATATTGTATTATGATATTATCATTATTATATTATAAATATAATAATGATAATATGATAATAACAATATAAATTACAACTCTTTATTAACAATGTATAGAATAGTATGATATACAAATGAAGCTATATCTTAACAAATATTCCCCAAAATTTCCTCCATTTTCTCCTATATTTCCTCCTTGATTTTGTCCTACATTTCTTTTCTTGTTTTCTCGTTAAAATTTGAATAATCCCCTCTTATTATTAGTCTCCTTTTTATTTATTTTCTTTTTCTTTTTTTTCCTATCGTTTCTATTATGTCCTCCATATATACCCTTGTGGGAGGAGGAGAAGGCAACAACCTTATGGTCGCATCTTTTGATCATGCCCGATGGATTTCTTTATTATTATTAGTTTATTAATATTATAAGACATTATAATTTATGTATTTATATAATATTTTTCTTATTTAGTTATATTGATATTTAATTAACATATTTTAAAATGTATGATTAGATATTTGTATTATGATAATGTCTATATTGTAATTCATTTATCTATTATTATTTATTAAGCTATATATATTGAACTATATATATGTATTTAAATTAATAATTAATTTTATCAAATTAATTATAATAATTGTGTAGATTATATTATTATAATTTAATTATAATTTATCATTCATTTATTTATTAATCTTATATTTTATTTTGTTATTATCAACTATATTCCATTAAGGAAGGGGTCATCACAAAGCCCTCTTGTATTTATAGGAGAGAGGCTATGAGAAAAACATGAAAAACTAATTACATAAGGTTGACTTATTCAACATTTCAATCCTGTGTAATGTGATTACATGTATTGAGATGTGTAATTGCAAGTTTTTGCTTTAAATGTGACATTACATATGTAAGTGCAATTTTATGCTTTACATATAACTTGTCAAAACTAAATACAAAATGCATATCTAAGATCCTAAAAGCAATGAGAAATCTAATTAAGTGTCTGAAAGCACTTTTCACTCTTCTTCACTATGTCCCATGAAATCCTGAAACTTGCGAATGCTCTCTTGAATTTCATTTGGATTTGGCACAATGGTGTTCTTTGCAACAACGGTTGTCTTGAGGACTATATCTAAACATCTGGAAATTATGGTACCGCTTTCCTCAAGAACAGTTTGAAGAAGATTGAGTGAGGTTTGGCAACCTATGAGCTTGTGAATGGAAGTTAGTGTGAAGTGATCCGCCTCAAGCTCCAGATGGATCATTAGCAAGAAAATTGAGACCGCAATATCTTCTAAAATTAACTCTTGCTCATCACTTACCAATTTGAAAGATATCTTTACAAACTGGGTACTGATCACTTGCTCTTTTTTGACACATGTTTCTATTGTCGCTTTCAAGTCTGTAATTAGGCCCTCAATGACTTGGCCCCTATTCACCAAAAGCTCCTTGGATTTAATGAAGTTTTCACGAGAAGGTTTACCATATTCTCGCACAGCATCTCCACTTTCAAATCTGAAAATTTATTCCAGATCTCCAAGTCCTTTTCAAGTGACTCCAAGTTTTGACTAAAAGTTCCTAGAACTTCATTCAACTGGGACGTCACTATTCTAGCATATGTGAGCACCTAGAGTGCTTTCTTTATCAACTATGTCCACTATGCCATCATCTGATCCACCCATGCATTAATGGTTGTAGCCATCTCCTCAGCCCTCTCAACCTACCTAACAGATTCCTGTACAATAGAAAATGCTAATGGATCAACCTGCTTTGAAGCTCTAGTAATCTTTCAAATTATTGCCATGAGCAACTCATTCTATTCTTTCAACTGATATTTCTTCTTTTTGAGCTCATCACACTCATGTGCTAGCAGTGCTACAAATTCTTGAGCATCGTTGATTACACCAGCATGTGTCTGCTTGCCCAAATCAAATTTGGTGATCTTAAAGTTTGCAAGTTGCATTTCATCACGAGGCTTTCTTGTAAGGAGTTCATCTATCTCCACATATTTGGTTTTATCTTTGTCTATTCGAACCCTTGAATCCATTTTAGCTCTCTTGGCACTGTCATGTCCCCGTTTTGAATAAGACTTTAATAATGATTAAATAATAAATAATTATAATAAAATTTAATATTAAAATTAATAGTAAAATATAATTATAATTACAATATAAATAAATAAATGATCTATTGTTAAAACAATAATATAATATCATTAATATAATTAAGATATTAATACAATCTTAATATAATAATATTTCATATTATCTTAATTGATAATCAATGAAATTAATAATATTAATTACTTATTATCCCTAATAATATAATCATCTTAACATCAATATTATCTTAATTGATAGATAATCAATGAAAATAATAATATTAATCGTTTAATATTATTTATATTATTATTTAAATCAATAATCAATAACACTATATTATTGGTTCATGGTAAGCCGACAGCAATATAAGCCAAGTCGACGATAATGTAAGCCAAGTCGACAGTACGTAAATCGATAACGAGACAGGTAAGAATTAACAAACCAATAACAATCAACTTTATTGAAACGTCGGCAATCTTGGACAAGTCAATGATAATTGACTAAAAAGTCAACAATGTTGGGAGGAAATGGTCGCGACCCGCAACCCGCGACCTAACTACATACAAGTATGGGTAAAATATGTAAAGGGCAAGCGAAGATATTTTCTAGATTGGAGGGAGTCACCAGGGTAAGAGAAACCACAAGCCTTTCGTCTTCATTAGGAGCATAGATGTCACACATACCCACTAGGCACAGGAGAATAGAGGGGATTTTATTTTGGCTATCGTTTATGGGAGACGAACAGGAAGAATGGAATAATCATGGACAAGGATGAAGGAGAAATGACACCAATGCAAGGAAAGAATTAATACTAACTGCAAAGTATATAGATATATGTCTAGAGTCTTGAACTCGAGCCACCACAACAAGACTCTTAGTGACCCAATGGTGTAAGAAGAATCATTGTGGGTCTATGACCAAGCCATAATTCATATGTGGTTTGAATTTAGAGTTTTGTATTGGCGATAACATCCTGAGATCGTATATACCCTCATCATCTTGTGTAGTTGTCATTCCACTAAGTGATAGTCATCAGAATGAACAACCTATTGTCCAAGGACTCTTGGTTATCCCTTGGAACTAATCAGTTAATTGATGATAATCCGCACTGAGGAAGTCAAGGATTCCTCCTAATGGGCTGGAAAGAATATATGCATTGGGGCACGCTATTTCTATTGGTTGTATTTCAACATAAAGTCTTTCATCGAAAAACACTCAGGAACTTCACAGTCAATTCAAGCAGTGGAATCATCAATGTCTAAATACATAAATCAGGACTGAAGAATAATACGTATATTGCCTGTTCACTGCTAAACTATGAGACTTATTGGTGATTTCCAATATCAATAGAGGCTACTATCCAAACTTCAGAGGTATATATAGTTCTCAGTTACCAGGCAGTGCTTTCGGCAATTAAGTAACAGTCTCCTTAAGAGTTCAAAAACGACCTCCAAATGATTGATTGGTTGTAAGGAACCAAACCATAGAATGGGTTCTACTGGAATAGGATTAGACAGAGGACATTCAAATCCAAACTGTGGATAAAACTAAGGAAGGTCCAAATAAGGGACATTACAACACCCTTAGTCCTGACTTGTTTCAATTGCTCAAAGTCAAAGCATCTGGCAAGACTTCTTGTTTCTTTCTTTCAGAAATAGTGGTACTTAGCCAAGAAGTAAGGTCAAATAGGACAATTGGAGTCTCTTCGGCTGCAGACTATGATGAGTTGGGTTGGGTACATGCTGTGGTGGAAATAATGGTTGGTGTTTCAGTTTGGACAGTGGGGATAGTTCTTGTAGTGACATGAGGCATTGATTATGACATGAACCTGTCAAAGTCACTAAGGGTAGAATAGCCTTCCACAAAAGGAATTGTGGATGAACACGGATGGGAATCATAAGAGAAAACATTGGCCAAGTCACCACGAGGCGTATTCTGAATAGACTCAATGACTCAGTGAAATGACCCTAACCGGCCATTTACTGATTTTTACAACTAGATCCCCAGAAGATTTAAAACAGACAATAACATGCAAATAACCAGCAGCTATATTCGAATAACCAGCAGATATAATCTTATTAAACTTCTCAAAAAATGGTATGTATTTTACAACAGCAATACAAAACCATAGATTATAACATTCCAATCTGAACTACAGGCAAATAACAGTAAGACTGGATGATAAGAACCTGGTAAATCAATGGCGAATTCTGACGTGAATCCGCACCGGAGATGAATCGGGTTTCCGTCCAATCCACCAAGAAATGCTGAAGGTTTTCGTCCTCAGATTTTTGATTAGATAGCTGAAGCTTCTCGAATTCTCGAGAGATAAAAATCCATAAACTGAAGCATGAAGAATAAGACTCTCAACCTCCTCTTATGGCTGCAGTTGTGACTCTTCAATTTCCCCACTGTGACTTCATATTCCCATTTCGTCTCTTTATAATTTCACTTTAAGTCACTTTTAAATAAAATGACCGTTGAGTTATAAAGTTAAATAATAAATAAAGTGAGGAATCTTCCGTCATTAAAACGGAGGCCCAAACGAGCTCGGATGAGCTCGGATGCCAAAGTGTGATAGCTCACCAGAAAACTCTCGGCGAGACGCTCCAAGTCCACTACTGAAAAGCCGAGAATCCTGAACCCTGCTGACTTACTATAAATAGTAAGTACCCTGGAAACCTACGAAAACTGCTCCGATTGGCCTAGAACTGAAACCACCTAGGCCAATTATCTCCTGGAGCACTGCCACGCCACGGTTAGCCCTTCGGACCAAGGTAAAAAGGCTTATGACACGGCACAATATAATGTACCCCAAAAAGGGGACATTACACTCAGTGGCTTGAATAGCGTATTTTGAATAGACTCACCATTCATTAAGATTGGTCTTGGCTATGACGAAAATTAGAACTCTAAATAAGATTCAGATTCTAAGGCTATAGAGTTACCAAAGATGATAAGTGGAGAAAAGGCTAAGGGCTATATAGATGCACTTAAGAGCTCCATAAATGGTGATAGAGCTCCATAAATAGTGATAGCAATAACAAGAAAGAAAGTGGTATCCTGCAAAAAACCAACATTCCTCAGAAAGACAAGAATTAAAAATTCATAGGATTTGTGCCTCCAAGGCAATCTCACATGAACAATTCCACTATTTCTTTGGTTATTGCTTTCCCTGTAATTGGTTTGGTTTGGTCATATAGCAACAGATTGTAGGAAACACATAAGAAGTAATTCTTATAGATTCTTAAATAGGAACTACAATTCTTTTGCTCCTATAATACATTACTACATTATGTTCTATAAGTGTAACAACTATGACCATACAACATGATTTTGTAGAGTTGACTTTGTGGAACCTCCTAGACAAAACAAGAGGGTGAATACCCTTGGCAAGGAAAAGGAAGAATCTACAAAAGTTTGGAAGAGAAAGCAAGAGCAAAAAAACAAAAGAAAGAAAAATCTATGCTTGTCCAAACTGCTTTTCATACCCAAAATGACATTATTCTTGGAGACAGTGCTAACAAAATGTGCCAATAGTTTGAAATGGAAATGTAAAAGAATTCTGACATGTCTGAGCTTGGTGAATTACCATTATTTCTTCGTTTACATATTTATCAATTTCACGAAGGCATATTTACCTCACAAACCAAGTACATCAAGGCGATGTTGAAGAAAGTTAGGATGGAAGATTGCAAACCAATTAGCACACACATGGTTGAGCTATAAATTAAGCAAGGATGATGAATTTCTTATAGAAAATCAGACATTATACAGGTCAATGATTGGGAGCGTACTATATGTGACAACATCAAGGCTAGTTATTATGCAAGTAAACGGCATGGTGGCATGTTTTTAAGTAGCACCAAAAGAAACCCATGTATGGGTGGTTAAAAGAATATTTAAATATCTAGAAGGCACTTTGCACTTTAGTTTGTGGTACCCAAGAGGTGAATATACAGATGCGGATGAAGCGGACATTGAAGGGCATGAAGGTAGCATATGATCATCCAATTTCAATACTTTGTGATAACAAAGTAATGCAAAAAATATTAAAAAGAAACCATTTATGCACTCCAGGACAAAGCATATTCCTATAAAGTATAATTTCTTACGAGAATAGGTAGCAGAGTAGCAGGTCAAGTTGGAAAACATTGTGACACAAGAACAGATTTCAGATATTTTCACGAAGCCCCTTCCTAAAGAGACTTTTGAGTATCTCAAGCAGAAATTGGGAGTGATATCACTCTCACATAGTCACTAAATTCTTGAGGAGATGCAATTTTCAGGGGGAGCTAATCATTGCATTATCTTTCAGCTGCATGAATTCTTTGCCATTGATGTTCAATGGGGAGAGTTACAAAAGGGGGAGTATTACAATAAGGAGGAAACCTATGTTTTTGTTTCATTCACAGACTATTTCTTTGCAGAGTTTTCGTCAATAACAAAGGGGGAGATTGTTAAAAACATTGTTGTCACTGATTTCAAAGCCGAGAAGAGAAAATCGTTGTCATCATATTGTTGTTGTCAAAGATGAAAATCATATGCCTTAACATGTAACTTTGGGGATTTAAATGTGTTAAGGCCAAAGGATGCTAATCATATCCTTCAAGGCAATTATTAAGAGAAAAATAGTGGACTTTGTAATCTCAAACATCTAAGGGATTGAATTTCATCACAGATCAATCCCATCTAGGTTAATTGCCTTGCCATAAATTCCTTCCAATGGTTTGCTACAAATTCAAGGTTGTACTAGAAAAAGCCAAGTCCTCCACTTATGCAGAAATCTATTCTGCTTCTTATTGATCCACAAGGATGCGGGAAGCTCAAGAGCTCATAACTCCATCAGCACACACATGCAAGTTACACAGCTTCATCAGCAGCCTAGTCATCACCTAAGAACAAATGACGATAATGCAACAATCTAACTCCTCCCCATACTTGTGGCGCACTTCTGATGACATTTGTTGTGACAAATATGTCCCCAATAGACATCTGCAACAATCTTGCAGAAATTTGGCAAAGCAGCAAACAATCTTGAGAATTTTGATTCATTGATCACCTTCCTACATGTATATTAATGTACACTACCATTCTTTGTAACAACAAATAGTAAGCTTTTGAAGTTAACAATAGAACAAAAGGACAGCTTAGGCATTGTACAAAACTATTGCATGATAAAAATTACACTGTCCGATTGTTCTATTATTCATCTTTCATTAGATTTCACATTGGATATAGTTTTCAGCCTTATGACACACTGAGTCCACTAAGTCTATTTATCCTTTTGACACCATCCTAGCCCTAGATCACTTGCATTGTATTGTTCATACATATTACATTTACACTCACGGCCTGGAGAGTTTCATGGATGACTTGAACAGAAATCTTTTAAAACTCATGGTATCCATAAAAATCCATAAGTCCCACCATACACCATGAAGTAGAAAATATTTATGCAATAGATCATTTTATTATTGATTTTAGATCCATTTGAAACACTAACAAAATGAGCTCCATTGCTAGTATTTAAGAAACAAAAAAATTTAAACTCGAAATGAAGATTTTACTAACTCTCCTAATAATAAGCTCTTCCTTCCATAGATCGCCAATCTGTGAGAAAATAGGCCCTCTACCTTCCTATGGAGTTGCACTTGCTTTTGATTTTTCTCTTCATATTACTCCATCTCTACAGTGAAACTCTAAAGGCTTTCCAACATCTCTTCATCAATGTTGGAAGACTCTTCCTTTAAGAATGTTCAGTTTAAGTAGTATCCATTTGCATACAAATTCCTATTTAGATGATGCTAGAACCTACTATCAGTGATATCTCATAATTTTCACTTTCTTTATCTAATGGCCTTGTGAGCTCTATCCATGGCCTCATAAAGGTAGCCCTTGGCTTATGCCCATTCACCAAATGTGATTTGTAATTTGGATGGATATTTTATTCTTAATTCACCAAGCAAAAATATTAGAATGCTAATTCTAAGATGAATTGAATGTAAACTGGCTTATATGATTGTTCCATAACTACCTTTCTTAAAGCAGACTAGAACATTGAATTCTGAAGCTATCTAAGTGCTAGAAATTATGACAACATTGTGTAATATAAAAATGAGCAAGTAAATTAGTAAAATTATTAACTATAAAACAAAGAAAAATATGAACAAAAATTCACCTTGGAGGAATCCACCACCAAAAGCCTTTAAAAAGTTGGAACTATACCTCCAAATCTCAACCAAAAATTAGCAGAAATGTCAATTGATCTCACAAAATCTTCCACAATGATCTCACAAGCTTGCCCTATTCTGAAACTCACTTGAGACAACCGACTTCCCTGCTGCACCTAGTTGTACATGCCTACAAATCTAGATGATTCTCCATGAGCCTAACAAGTATATTTACGATATTGTGTGATTACACATATGATGAATAAGACTACAAGCTACTTTACAGCCCAATAGTAGGAAGGTATAATGCTGGTGGCTTTATTTTGGGCATTTGACGTCTTAGCCTTATTTGAATATATTTAATAATATTTAGAATTTTACTGTCAACTAGATGCACATTGTAAACATTCCATCAGTTCCAAATGTGACTATTAGAGACTAATGTGCATGTCAAATATTCAGTAAGAAAGAATGAAAGAAAGAAATTATATTAATATCTAAAAATGATGAAAAATAGATCATAGGGAATAAAACAATCAAGTACAATAGCAAAGGACTAGGGCAAACGGGGCCATAGACACAATGCAAAAATGAAAAAGCAAGAAAATCCAGAAAAATATACAAACAAGGGATAATCTAAAAATAGTAACCCTTGAACTAGTACAATTATAAATAGACAAGGGAATAAGACCTCACAAAAGAGGCAGAAACAAATGAAGACCACCTCAATGGAGAACCAAAATTCTAAGAAGTCCATATTCAAGAATATGTATGAGGGGCTAGTACTATTATCATGCAAAAGCTAAGAAAGCTTGTTGAGGGAAGTCCAACATTGAGGGGATCCAACTAGGCAATCTTAGGAGCTAGTCAATTATATATATAGCATTTCTCCTACATTCAAAGTCAAACAACTCATAGTAATAGGAAAAAGTAGTTGCGATCTTTCCCCTGAGATTTGTGTTATGGAAGAGTGGTACAAAAGGTTCCTCGGGGTGGAGAAGATAAAGAGCCACAACTATTAGAGTAAGACCCTAGGTGCCAAGGAGCCTTAGTGATAGAAGATTGTGTAAATAGAATCCAAAAGGGATCTTAAAAAGATGGGTTAAAAAAAAGTAAAGAATCTAATAGATCTAGGAATACCATACAAAGACCTATTCGTAGACCTCGTGACCTTATGAATGAAATGAGCCAAGGTAGCAAAGGTGGATTGAAAACAATCAAAATCTATATATAAACAATAGTATCTTGTGTTTAAAAGTAGACTAGACACCAAAAAATAGCATGCTGCTCAAACTCCACCTCCTATAAAGGTAACAAAGAAAAATCTTTCACATTATAAAATATCATGGTCCATCTCAACATGAAGTTGATGGGAGCATACCTTCAATTGACAAAGCAATAATTCTAAATATTGGCAAGTCAAACAATGGTTTGGTCAACAACCAACAAGTAATTCTCAATGAGTAAAGCTAGTTTGGTGCTAAGAGAATTTAGAGGGGAGCTCCAAGTAGCCTAGATGTAGCAACTATAAATGTCCTCCCTAACAAAATTTTTAAGCATCTCTTTCCCTAGAAGAGAAAACGAACATCAGAGAATTAGCAACACCAATGTGGAAAGAGATATAGAGGCAATCTCCTCCAGGGAACATTGTCCCAAAAAATAATATTTACCACAGGTGAAGCTGGTTCCACCCACAAACCTCAGCTCTATGTAGAACAAATGAGTATAAAGATACTCTTTAAGACGAAGGGATTTGGTCACA
The DNA here is from genome assembly GCA_027943335.1 of Chamaecyparis obtusa. Taxonomy (NCBI): domain Eukaryota; kingdom Viridiplantae; phylum Streptophyta; class Pinopsida; order Cupressales; family Cupressaceae; genus Chamaecyparis; species Chamaecyparis obtusa. The sequence goes on along the minus strand of BSBK01003695.1, from coordinate 389,109 downwards.
AATAAAATCAAGACAATCCTTTGAGAAAACATTTGTTTGCACTAGATCATACATTGGAGCATCATCAACTAAACCCTCTCAACCAAAGCCATACAATATTATAGACCTAATCATTGTGTCAAAAGGACACATCTTGAAATAGATTTCCTTGGAATGAAACCTTAAAACATTTATGCTTAAGAGTAGAGAGTGAGGCATATTCTTTAAAAAAGGCAAGCTAATAGGTGATTCAAAAGGGGAGAGAACCTATAAACTAAACTCCTAGAAAAATATAATTAGAGAATTAGTGACCATCTCCATAGGTCCCCTTTTCTTTAGAAAAAACTAGAAAGAGCATCGTTAATAACAATTAGCTGCTTTGTTGGAGCAAAGCTTCAAAATAGCTCTTTGAACACAACCTATTAAAAACAAGTGATAGGTGAATGGGGGACTCTAGTGGTAGGTTGATCAAGGATATCATAAAGAGGATTAGCATAAGAGACACAAGCAAACAAGTGATATGAGCAATGGATGATTTCCTTGGAAGGTACACCAAAAGATCTTAGGAGAGTGATGAAGGGAAGCAAGGATCTCATTCTGCCTTGATGCAAAATACTTCATGTTTCTTACACCAAAGGAGACAAAATAATCGTCTCTAAATAAGGGTTGCAGATTTCTCGATTAAGATACACAGCAGAATATCCAAGTTGCATAAAGAAAAAGAGATCTAGTTGGTGGGGGCCTTCTATTCTGGGCTTCACTTGCTTTGTTTGTTTGTTGGCTATCTGTGGGTTCCATAGGCTGGTTGCCCTCATGGACGTTATTAAAAGCATGCATTCATTCAATCATGGGGTAAAAATGGAAGGAGGGTTGTGGCCAAGGAGAAAATAAAGTCTTTGATGAATGGCTTTAAACTCATCATCAAATCAAGGGTTGTAGGGAAAAAACCATTAAGAAGAGGTCGGGTAGAATAATAAGTCTGTGCAAAAAGGAGTCAAGAGAAGCCTCCCACACAACATGAGTGAGAAACTCATAGAAGGAAGTAATAGTAGAGAGAGGGAGTAGAAGTTGGACATAAGCTAGGAAATTCAGCCAGCATAATAAATAAGTAATCATGATCAAAACTGATCATGGTACAGCATTCTCAAGGGTCCACCCCTCCCAGGGTGGGTGGGAGGAGACAGCACCCTGGTAGGCGAATATATACAGTTCTCCCACATACTAAAGTTCCCAGGTGTGCATGCATGAGGGAACCATAGTTGGACAAGTAGAGGAGCATGAAGAGTGAAGGTCAAATAACATGGTCAGTTGGGGTTAGAGGTGAGACAGGGAGGTCCTAAGTATGAGATATGAAAGACCTGCTAGTGAGAACATTATTGATAGCATAAGTACCACTACAAAATGAGAAGCAACTAAATCTAAGAACTAGGAAAATAGGAGTGTGTTAAAAATGTTGAGACTTGGATTCTCCTTCATAGACAGTGACCAGACTACAGTGACAAGACTATTTCCATTAGCTAAAGTCCTCGATAAGCCAAACTCATCTACATCTAACTCTCAAAGACAAAGCTCCTCATCAGCAAGGTCGTAAAGGGGTGCCTAGTGGGTCCCAATATGAGCACAAGTCGCTAAGAAGGATGGCATCACCCAAAGAGTGGAAATATCTAGATGGAGGTTAAGGATATCCCTCAATGTGTATAGCATAGTCAAAAAAGGCAAGCAGTAAATAGAATGTGTCACTTATTCCTTTTTTTTATTTGTTGAAAGGTTCTTGAGGATCTTAACACCCCAAAGCCTTCCATTACTTCAATTCCTTTCTCATAATCTCACACAATCTCCTTGTTATGTTTCCCTACCTTTAGAGTGTGGCTGGAAAAATGTCTTGGGTACATCGTTGGTCATAAAAATAAGAGAGAGTTTGTAACATTTCAATTAAATTTTATATGCCTCAACATGAATGATCTGATTCAAATTATACTTCCCCAACGGGGAGGAGTTTGGTCTCCATAAGCTTAAGGACCCATAAATTGACGGAACAATTCCTGCACTTTATTCTTTCATTATCATTTTCCCTTCGAAGTCAAATGTCTCTTCAATCCAACCTACCAATTTTGTATATATCCTTTCCTTGTTGTCCCTAACTTCAATTGCAAAAGAACATCACCTACCAATTCCACTTAAGAAATAGATGCAGACCCTTCAAAAGAAGGAAACAATGACCTCCTTTGGCATAAAGCATGGAAAACTCAAGAACAAATAAGTTCTCAACATTCACAATTTAAAATATCTTCATCTAAAGCATTAAGTCTAATCAAAATGTATCAGTTCCTTCTTACTTACAATCAAAAAAAGATGATGCTAGGTGGTTTCAACATCTTTGCTTGACCTTAGAGCATTTCCTTGCTTAAGAAAATTTAAACCTTGTTCCCAACTAGAAAATCTAAGCCTTGTTTTATAGTTCATTTCAGACTACTCAACTTCTTTTTAAGATGAATCTAGTTATTTTGTCAATAAAGTTTTCAACCTTTGAAATTTTAAATCAACTTGTATGCGCTCTCTCTTGTCTTATCCTAACATCATATGGGTTAGAGGCAAGTAGTTAAACCAATCTTCAAAAGGAAAGTTATTTATAGATGTATGGATTGCTCTATTATATTAGTACTAAATATAAACATAATTGTCATCCCAAGTCTATGGATGCTTCCTATTCTATCCTTCAAGAGCTGCCCTAGTGTTTTTTACTAGTTCAGTTTGGCCATCGATTTGAGGCTGGAATGAAATTGGCATATTCAACATTATATCCAGTCCCACCCAACAAAGTTGTCCAAAATCTGCCCACTTTGCATCCGTTTCTAAAATTAGAACTATGCAAACCAAATATTAACTAACATTAGTAAAAAATAAATCATCCAAATCAATGACCCTTACATATTTTTGCATGAAATGACTATGTACATGTTGGCTAAACCTGTCTAGACCAACAATCAAGTAACCTTGACATGGGAAAAACTCCTACAAAATCCATGGAAATGATTTCCTCTGGTCTAGAAAGAACATGAAATGGCAGGTACAACCCATGATTCATGGCATTTAGCTTACTTGTTGAAGCAGAGCAGGGGTATAAATTGATCAAAATATCTTAGACAACCACTTGCAAGAACCTTGGAGTCGTCACACAATGGACTTCATAAATCACCCTTATTCCTTGTAGCCCTTCAAATGGGTCTGTTTCGCCATAACTTCTGGAGCAGACTTGATAACCAAAATATAGACACAGTTTTAGATACCCTTTTGGCTCTTACAACACATACTTGAAAATGAGATAGGGTTATTTTGTAATGATCGGGTCAAATCTTGATTGTCCCGGTTGGAATTAGGCCTAATGGGCATTTAGGCTTATAGGCAACTTTGGTTTTTGTCTCCAAAAGGGTATTAAAGCAAGTTCTTGGCCTAGGCAGGGTTCACACACATCTCCCAACATCTCACAATAGTCCAATCCACCCTTTGTTTGATACAATGCAAATTAGTCCTTCTCATCTAGAGTTTTCACCCTGATACATGATGATATCAGACTTTCATGCCTTCACCCCACGTGCAAACTTCCTTCCCTGTTCCTGCAACTTTGGCATATTGAAGAGTAAATTTATACAGCCCATCCCACCAAGTTTTAGGAGTTTTCACCAGTGGAATTGTTAATTTTATAGCTATTTCAGATTCTAAAATATTTAAATTATATCTTTAATTTAATTTAAATATATATCGCAAATTGTATTTATAAATACAATTATGTGCCTTGTGATTTAACTTAAAGTCTCGGGCCCTTTTCCCACACCTTTCCATATTGGCGCCAAAACAATAAATTTCAAGGTGGGTCGGCCTACATAAAATATCATTCGATCATCACATATAAAGGTTGTCTTGAGGCATCTAAGAATACATTCATATACACTGCTGTTGATATGCAATCTCATCAGAGATATAGGCGAACTTCTCCTCAAAGATCATTAATGCAACATATATCTGACAGCAAATCATCAGTGACTGCGATTCCTTATACACAGCAAATCCTTGGTGACTGAGATTCCTTCTCACAGCGAATTCATGGTGGCATGAAGCTGCGACTTCTTATTAATAGCGAATTCATAGTGGCAGAAAATTCTGGACCGAGATACTGTTTTGTGCACACAGCAGGGCTGCAATCTAGATACTGAGATTATCATTCTGAATCAGGGCTGCAATCTCAGGATGAATTAGAGGTCATCTTCATTGGCAACGTTTCATTAAATGGCGATATGTTGATTTGCTTCATTGATCTACGATCCTCAGCAAATCTTCAACAGTGAATTGTGTAATCTGATCTTAAAGGGCAATAACAGATAATCTATTGATGTTGGGTTTTTCCTTCTTATCAGAAAGTTTCCCAACGTAATTGTTTTGAGTCTCTTGTGTTTTTCTATTTGATTTGTTTCAATTACTGTTCTGATTTTTGCTTTAGATCTGATTACTAAAATTTTACATGGTATCAGAGCCAAGTTCGGATTAAAGTAATCAGATCTAACAATTTTCTGTCAGATTTATGTGTTCTTGTTGTTGTTTCCATCATGGTGATAGGTGTGAAAGTAGAGGACAGGTTAGAGGGTGCCGCTAACTTCTCTTGGAAGGTTCGTGTACTATTGGCATTAGAAGAAAATGATGTACTTCAATTTGTGCAAGGGACTGAACCAGTGGAACCCTCTGATGCGAATGAGCTAGTTCAACACAAGAAGTTGTTAAAGGCAAAGAAGATCCTGATTGATTCGATCAAAGATCACCTTGTTACAATCATCTCCAAGCTATCTACAGCTCGTGACATGTTCAACCAGCTTGAGGGAATGTATGAGATCAACAATCTCAGCAAGGCTCTCACCTTAAGGAGACAGCTTCTTCAAATCAAGATGGACAAGGGAGAAACAGTGATGGCTTTCTTCATGAGAATTGTTGAATTGAGAGACCAGATTCAGACTATGGAAAGAGAAGTGCAGGACAAAGATCTGGTCATGCTTGCTCTAAACAGTCTACCTTCATCTTGGGAACCCTTCATTCAAAGTTTGAGTGATAGAGGTGATTTTCCTTCTTTTGATCGTCTTAGAGCTGATTGTATTCAAGAAGAATCTCATTTAGATGCTAGAGGTTTTAAAAGTTCTTCTTCTTTAGATAACCAAGTTCTTGCAGCTCAATCCTTTAAGAAAGGTGGAAATTGGAAGAAAAAGAATTTCAGAAGGAATGACAATTTCAGGGCTCAAGGAAACAATGATCCAAGGAAGAAGTCTAGGGATCTATCTCACATCCGATGTTTCAAATGCGACAAGTTTGGCCACTATGCCAAAGAATGCAAGGCTCATCTAAGTCACCAAGAAGCCAACTTCAATGAAGTTGATGATAAAGGAAACAAGGAAGACTTTCTTTTCATTTCTGCTTTATCTAGTAATGTTCCTACTGACAGTGACACTTGGTTGATTGATAGTGGTTCTTCCAGGCATATAACAGGATATAGGAACCAGCTTACAGATTTGATTGAGTCTAGCCTTCATGTAGTTATGGGTGATGATGCTCAATATTCCGTGAGAGGTCTCGATAACTCTACCCTTAACTTGGATTCTGGTATTTCATTACAATTGACTGATATACTATTTGTTCCTGGTATTAAAAGGAATTTGATTTCCATTTCTGCTTTAGAAGATAAGGGTTATCAAATAGCATTTTCTGAGGGTAAAGTTTTAGCTTGGCCTAAGAAGTCTAACATAAAATCTGCAAGAGTTATTGGTAGAAGGTGTGAAAGCCTCTACAAGCTTTCAGCTCGTCCTTTCCAGGCTTTTATCAGTTCTGCAGCTAAGTCTAGTCATTTGTGGCATCGGAGACTTGGTCATCTGCATTACCGTGCTCTCCCTACTCTTGAAAAGATGGTAAAAGGTATGCCTAAATTTAGCCATGTTCATGATGATGTATGCAAGGGTTGTGCTATAGGTAAGAACATTAAAAGTTTTTTTCAGAAAAGTGAATCTAGATCTAAGGAAAAACTTGCAGTTGTACATTCTGATTTATGTGGTCCTATGTCTATTGCTTCATCTGGTGGTTGCTTATACTATGTTACATTTATAGATGATTTCTCTAGGAAGACTTGGATTTATTTCTTAAGGTCTAAACTTCTAAAGAATCTGATGAAGTCTTAACTAGGTTTAAAGAATTTAAATCCTTAGTTGAAAATCTTTCTGGTAAACGTATTAAGATCCTTAGATCTGACAATGGAGGTGAGTACACCTCTGGTATTTTTCATGACTATTGTGTAGAAGCAAGGATCAAGCGGGAGTTTTGTGTTCCCTACAATCCACAGCAAAATGGTATTGTTGAACGGAAGAACAGGACCATCATTGAATCAGCCAAAGTCATGCTTCATGATCAAGATCTGAAGTTGTTCCTTTGGGCTGAAGCTGCCAAGACTGATGTCTACATCCAAAACAGGTGTCCTCATAGCATTCTGAAAGACATGACTCTGGAAAAAGCATTCACTGGAGTAAAGCCCGACATCAGTCATCTAAGGATCTTTGGAAGTCCCATCTACATTCATGTTCCTAAGGAGAAAAGAACCAAATTAGAGGCATCTGGTAAGAAAGGTATACTTATTGGTTACAGTGAAAATTCCAAAGCATTTAGAATCTATATTCTAGGAAAAAAGAATGTTGAGGTAAGTAGAGATGTTACTTTTGAAGAAAATATTGCTTTAAGTCTACAAGATCATTGATTGAAGATGAAAATGTTACTAATGAAAACCATGAGAAGAATATTGATAACAATGTTGAGTTTCAGAGAGAGTCTACATATATGCCCAAACCACATAGTCATGATGAACCTTTAGGATCTACAGAAGGTCCTAGCAACACTTCTAGGGGTAAGAAGAGGCCACTTTGGATGTAGAAAACAATTCAAGAAGCTGAACAATTTGCTGCTCCTCCGGGTACTTTTCAAGAGTGTAGGAGACCTCATGCATTCTCCAACTATGCGGCTTTGATGTGCAACCTTACCGAGATTGAGCCAACCAAGCAAAGGATGCAATACAACAGCATGAATGGAAGAATGCCATGGATGAAGAGTATGAGTCCATCATCAAGAACGACATATGGGAGATTGTGCCCCGTCCTAAAGATAAGTCTGTTGTATCTTCCAAATGGTTATTTAAAGTTAAACATTCTGCTGATGGTAGTATAGAAAAATGCTAAATTTGTTGCTCGTGGTTTGTCGCAAAAGAAAGGACTAAATTATGAAGAAACATTTGCTCCTGTAGCTAGATATACTTCTATTAGTTCTATAATAGCAATTGTTGTAACTAAAGGCTGAAAGTTGCATCAAATGGACGTCAAGACTGCTTTTCTCAATGGAGTCATTGAGGAAGAAGTCTACATTGAGCGACCCGAAGATTATGAGATACACAACAGGGAAACACGTGTGCAAATTGAAGAAAGCTCTCTATGGTTTGAAACAAGCTCCTCGTGCATGGTATGAAATAATTGATAAGTATTTGGTAGGATTAGGATTTTGTAAGAATCATGTTGATCCTAATGTTTACTTTGAAGTTCTTAATGATGAGATGTTGATTTTGGTATTATATGTTGATGATTTATTCCTAACTGGGAAAGAAGATCTTATCATTAGATGTAAAAAGGAGTTAGCTTCTAAGTTTGAAATGAAAGATCTAAGGCTCATGCATTATTTTCTTGGATTAGAAGTTTGGTAAGGTACTAATGAAATTATGCTAAGTCAAGGAAAATATATTGTTGATATATTGAAAAGATTTAAAATGTTGGATTGTAAAGCTATGTCTACACCTATGGAGACTAATCTGAAAAAGTTGAGTGCACGTGCAGAAAATTCTGACTTTGCAAATGCTACAGAATATAGAGAATTGATTGGGTCCTCGATGTATCTAATCCACACTAGACCAGATATATGCTATGTTGTCAATGCACTCAGCCAATTTATGAACACACCCAAGGTTGTTCATCTTGTTGCAGCTAAACACATGCTAAGATATCTTCGAGACACAGTTGACTATGGGCTGAAGTATTCTTCCACCATAATTTCCTTGGAAGGATTTTGTGATTCAGATTGGGCAGGAGATGTCATCGGAAAGAGAAGCACTTTAGGCTTATGTTTTAGTTTGGGGTCAACCATGATCTCCTAGGCTAGCAAGAAGCAATCCTCAGTTGCGTTGAGTACAAGTGAAGCTGAGTATATTGCAACCAGTGTTGCATCTAGAGAAGCAATGTGGCTTCGGAAGCTTCTTGCTGGGTTGTTTGGACAACCATTGGATTCTACTGTGATTCATTGTGATAATTAGAGTTGTATAAAGATGTTTGTCAATCTTGTGTTTCATGACAGATCTAAACATGTGGAAACTCACTATCACTTTATTCGAGATATGGTACAAAGAGGTGCCATTCAGCTGAAGTACATCAGCACTGAAGAGCAAGTGGCAGACATCCTCACCAAGCCACTTAATAGGGTGAAGTTTGAGTACTTCCGGGAAAGGCTTGGGCTTGTAAAGATACCTACTATCGTTGAGAGGGAGTCTCAGCTTCATTAATGTATCTTGTGTATATATCTCAATTGTATCACTCTTGCGGGCAAAGCAAGATGGACATTGCATCTTGTTGTTTTAATCTTCCTTAAGTGAAGATGTTTGTCACCACCCTTTGCGGGAGATACAATGTGGATGTTGTATTTGTATCTTCTTTAAAAAGATGTGTACCACCCTCTGGGAGCAATGCAAGGTGGAATTGTAATTGTTCAAATTTTTTACCATCCTCTGCGGGAAATGCAAGATGGTGTTGTAATAAAAAAATTTAAATCCACCCTCTACGGGCAATGTAAGGTAGCAAAGTTCCTCACCACCCTCTGCGGGCAATGTAAGGTGGTATTGTATTGAAGTCCACCCTTTGCGGGCAATGTACAGTGGCAATCACCCTCTGCGAGCAATGCAAGGTGATCTTTGAGGCTTGTCCTCTCCCACCCTCTGCAGGCAATGTACGGTGGGTCCATCCTCTGCAAGTATGCATGATGGAAAGGTAAGGTAATAGCTAGATCCCTCATAGCTAAGAGGGAGTGTTAATTCTATAGCTATTTTGGATTCTAAATATTTAAATTATATCTTTAATTTAATTTAAATATATATCGCAAATTGTATTTATAAATACAATTATGTGCCTTGCGATTTAACTTAATGTCTCAAGCCCTTTTCTCACACCTTTCCATATTGGGGCCAAAACAATAAATTTCAAGGTGGGTCGGTGATGAAGGGTGCTCCCCTTAATACCACAAGCACATAACAGAAATAGAAAAACAACAACAATAATATGCAAGAATAGAAAATTGGCTTCTTATTATCTCCACAAATGTGGAATTACAAACTTTCAGAATTACAATATGCAAAGCCACATGGGCATTCCCTTACAATATTCTGTAGGACAAAGTCTCAAATCAATACCCAGATCTACTACCCAGAACTATTCTGAACTGCCTAAGACAATAATACAGCCTTCCTTATATAGGCAATTTTCCACCGCCTGGGAAGGTTCCAGAATTTTAGCCAATAAGGCCGACCAAACTTAGAATTATTTTATTTTACATTTTATTACATCATAGTCGGCTCAAGATAACCTTTGAAACCCGAACACAAATTTTGAAGAAAATTATTTTTCGCCATTTCAGGTGGCCTAACTTCTGAAGACCATAAGTCATCACCAGTTGACCCGATCGGCTATTATAACCCCATTTCGGAAACGCCACGAAGCGCTCTACAATCTTGACTAGCGCAAGCGCCTGTCCCCAAATTTTCGACCTCATCCGGGGCCTCTAAAGCCTTCAAAACTGAGTTCAAAGTTTCTGTACCCTGCTGCCAATACCGAAAATCTTCAATATCTTCCAATATACACTTGATCTGGCAATGAAACTGTACTGGCAGACTTATATGACCAAAATGAACCTCCAAGAAATAAATCAGATCATTCTGAGCACATACGCAAATTACCAAAAATAGTAACTTTCCATAAATAGCAGCTCTGCACAAAATAGCCCTTATTGAATATAAAAACAGAAATATTTTTTTTGGGTGATGCAAGATTGCTCTTACACCCAGGATGCTCCTGCATCAGTCGGCCTACATAAAATATCATTCGATCATCATATATAAAGGTTGTCTTGAGGCATCTAAGAATACATTCATGTACACTGCTGTTGATATGCGATCTCATCAAAGATATAGGCGAACTTCTCCTCAAAGATCATTAATGCGACATATATCTGACAGCGAGTCATCGGTGACTATGATTCCTTATACACAGCGAATCCTTGGTGACTGAGATTCCTTCTCACAGCAAATTCATGGTGGCATGAGGCTGCGACTTCTTATTAATAGCGAATTCATAGTGGCAGCAAATTCTGGACTGAGATACTGTTTTGTGCACACAGTAGGGCTGCAATCTGAGGATGAATTAGAGGTCATCTTCATTGGCAACGTTTCATTAAATAGCGATATGTTGATTTGCTTCATTGATCTACAATCCTCAGCAAATCTTCAACAGTGAATTGGGTAATCTGATCTTAAAGGGCAATAACAGATAATCTATTGATGCTGGGTTTTTCCTTCTTATCAAAAGGTTTCCCAAGGTAATTGTGTTGAGTCTCTTGTGTTTTTCTATTTGATTTGTTTCAATTACTGTTCTGATTTTTGCTTTAGATCTGATTACTAAAATTTTACAGGAATGGCGCTCTACACATTTTTCTTGGTCCCTAGATACCCTAACTAGGGTTTAGACTGCCTAGGAAGAAATCCTTATATCTCCTTCAAAACTTAATGAATTTGAATGCAACCAAATGCCACACAAAGAAGACTCATTGTAGATTCATCCCCAATCACTTGTAGGTCAGTATGAATCCGTACAGTCATGTGCAACACAAAGAAACAGCAAATAACACGTTTAGATTTGCAGAAAACAGTGATTTTATTATTTGTTTCAACATCAAAACTTCCATCCAATCACTTGGGTCAATGATACAAGGCCTTTTAAATGTTTACAATCATTCTCCAATGGTCCTCAACCACTTTTCAAATTATGAACTAACTAAAACACCATTATGTCCATTTATGACAAAAAGTGCAAATGGTTGCTTGACAACATTGTGCAACTTTTACATTTTGCATTCCCTATCACCTAAGAACCCAACCTTAACTCCAATCAACCTAAAATGGTCACAAAAGACCTTATTACATGAAAGAACATCAAACAAAAACAAAATGCCAACTTTGGACTCTTGGACCTAATAGACCTAGGGTGCTCCTGCACCACTTGTGCCACAAAAATCACATTGCTTGGTGATTTCAGCACCATCATCTTGCATATTTTGCCCATACGCATACCTTGGCAAATGCCTTTGCTACCCCAAAGTGATGAACTACTTTGGAAGTGCACATCTCTCTTATCAACTGAACTCTTTTTACCTTTGAAAACTAGTCTGCAATAACAAACAAGTAATTAATCCTGACATAGGAAATCGTCCTAAAAAATTTAAGGATTTACTTTCCCAAGGTCTAAAAAAACCAACATTGGCATACACAACCTCAACGTTTTGTTACTTGGCTTGATTGTGCTACAAAAATTACATCCCCTTATGAATTCAGAAACATCATTTTCCATTTTTTGCCCATATGCATACCTTTGTCAATGTACCAATGTTTGTGCTAGCCCAAAATGACCACTACTTTGATGGTGTGTGTCTCTCTCAAGGGCATATGAGAAGCACAAGTATTTCCTAGTCAATCTAGTTGTGTCTAAAATGCTAAGTCCACTTGTAGAGCAAGCAAGGAGGATTCTTTATTCACCATGGATGAGCATAAAGAATATGTCCACTTAAAGGACGAACAAAAAACAAGAAAAAAATCTGTGAGATATTGAGTTGATTTCAGCTTTCAAATTTCATTGATGATTTGTACTCACAGCCACTTCTTGTGCATAGTAAGGAAGATAAAAGGGGATTGCATGAGGTTACATGGCTTCTAGAAAAATATAAGAAAAAAAAGAAACATAAGCAGCAGTATGGATGTTTGCCATTGTTGTATGGATGCATCTCTTATTATGGTAATGTTCTCGCTATATCATATAATTTGTTCCAATTGTTGTACTGTTGGCTAAAAAATTTGTAAGCCACTAAGACTACACCTTACAAAATTGTAACTTTAGGCAACAGTATAGTGAGATAAATCTCTCCTCTCAGCAATAGAGGAGGCTCTCTTCTTACCGCAAGTGGCTCAGGAGGACTTCAACTAAAATTAAACAAAAGGGTGACTCTTCAAATTTGTTCCTCTTTCTTCAGGAAAGATTCATAACTTCTTTATAACTCTACAAAGATCTCCTACTGCTACAATAATACTGGTGACTCGGTAGTTGACATAAGAACAACTCCTAAGGCAACAGTTATAATTATATTTGGTAGATTAAGAACAAGGGCCCAAAGTCTCTTGCGATTAATACTATTTGAAGAATAACTAGAACCAATAGTGAGCTCAAAGTCTCTCACTAATAATCCTAAAATTGAAATAAAACACACAAAGTTGAAGCTCAAAGTCTTCAACTCCTAGTATTTGCAGCCACTATTAAACTATAGCAATTCTCCTCCTATAGCTCAAAGTATCTCAAAAGGCGAACTGAAACTCAAGTGATTCACACAAGTTAAACCATAAAGTGAACTCAAGAACGATTAAATAATGCAACATAAGAAAACATCATTCAATCACAAGATTTGCAACACGAAGTTTGGAAAATCTTGCTCCTTTTATTCACATCTAAAAATTTGCACAATGAATCACAAAGTTTTCACCACACAAGCTTCTCAAGCATAGCTTTCTTGCCTAAAACAAAAGATGATTATTTACAATGAGCTCCCTCCTTTATATAGGAAAAGGAGAGAGAGAAAAGGGAAAACCCTCAACGACTTTGACTTATTCAACAACTAACTAACTTTGACTTATTCAGTGCTACAAGGCTTAAAACACTTGCAATATGATTACATGACACTAGCATACAGGAACATGTTTTCCTCTATTTACAAATCTTACATGATTTTCATGCAATCTGTCAATTACATAAAACTTATGCTATCAAAACAGAAAAATAAAATGTGTCCCGGACACCTGGAAATCAGCTTCAGGGGGTGTTCACATAAGCCTCAAACTTACGAAGAGACTCATGTATAACAGCCAGATCAGGTGTGCCTATATGTTGAGCAATTGCAGCTATCTTGCATAAAATGTGACTTTGTATAACTGGTCAATTGGCTTTGGAGCTGATTCAATGATATTTTGTAGTTCATGAGTCGGTCAATAGTACTGAAACTGAAATCATTTGCCCCAAGCTATAGGCGAATTGTCTCCGCAAACTTTGTCATTACAACTTCTTCATCAATTAGCCCATCCTCCTCTAAGAGTATTTTACAAGATAATTTATTAAATTCTTCTTTAATTGGATACTCGTGTTCATTCCACGAATCCAATGTTGATTGCAATTCTGCAACCAGCTTGTTGAGAACCCTTTCTTTGTTGATCATCAAATCTAAAGATTCAAAATATGCATTAATAGAAGAAATAACTCCGTATTGGCATAAGTCATTAAGATTAAGTTCCTGCATGGTTCTCCAAATGCTTAGATCTTCATTCAAGACTTTTAGCTACTGATGGAAGGATGTGATAAGCTCTCTTACCTCATTGATAGTCAAGCGTACATGCCTCAAGACCTTGTATGAATCCTTGATAACCTACATACACTGTGCTTCTAACCGATCACACCAGTCATCAATTGCTTTAGCTTTCTTCTGGCACTGCTCATAGTTCTCAGGGCATGACATCGAAATGGGAGCAAAATTTTGAGAATTGTTCATCATCTCAATGGTTTTGAGAAGACGTGCATTCTCCTCCTTTAATTTGTTCTTCTTTTCCCATAACTTATCATTTCTCTATGTAAGTTGTGCGACAGCATCCTGAGCATCCTATTGACAACCCAAGCATGTCTACTTGCCAAGCTCCACTCTAGTGAATCTGTAATCAGAAAGTTGCCTTTCCTCTGGAGGTTTATCAAGTAAGGGTTCAGCAATCTCAACAAACTTGTTTTCATTGTTTTCAACTACAACCCTTGACACTATTTTGGCCTTTTTATTCTTTGGAGTTCTAGGCTTGGGAACTTGCCTAAGATCAAAGTCCCCTAGCGGAATTTATTCTTTCTTTCTCTTTTGGGTTATGGCACTTAGCCATGAAGGCAAGGAGAACGAAGAAGAAGAAGAACTTGGCGCAGATGTAATAGCTAATGTGGTAATTGGATCTGCCTGTGCCACTGTAGCAACAAGAGGAGGAGCCTCTGTTAAGATCGCCATGGGTGTGGGGCTGCTATGAGTGACTTCTGACATAAACAGCTCCAATTGTATCGAGGTGGTATCCAGCACTATCATGGACGATCTAGCCATGGAAGGAATAGTCATAGAGTATGCATCAAACATTCTCAAAACTATGGCACTGCTCCTCAGATGTAACTACAAGAGCAACTAATGAAATAGGAAAAGCGGGCGTCACCATGACTGAGTCCATAGGAGTCTGCTCTGTAGAAAATACATCTACAGACATGCCTAAGGGTGAATCAGGAGATTCATCTGACACAGGTGCAGAGTCAGGGAGTACTATTGTGACTGAAGTATCCACAAAAAGAGATATTATAGGTGAAGATACCTTAGGTGAATCAAGCATCTCATCGTCACTGGAAACTACTTGGATCTTTTCAAGTTCTGTAGCTTTTACTTCAAGAACTCTTCCGGTAACTTTGCCTCCTTTGATAGTAAGCTTTGGAATGATAGGAACTATAGGCTTTTACTTCAAGAACTCTTCCGGTAACTTTGCCTCCTTTGATAGTAAGCTTTGGAATGATAGGAACTATAGGTTCTGCTATTGAGGAGGACGCACCATCTTTGGTTTTACCTTTGATTTCTGACCTCCGACCAACTGGACCACCATGATCAAAATATTTTCTTGATTTAATCTTGATGCTCTTAAGACCTCTTCTTTTTAGCCAAATGTTGGTATTAGCGAGGATGGACTGAAATCAATCCCACTATAGTACTTTCTTTACCTAACCAAGATGGAGATGAAATGGGCAAGTTCTCAACATGATTCTTGGTGTAATCTAGATCAAGAATATCACCATTATCTTCAACCCCAGGAGGAATTTCTGCAAGGTTGAAGCCAACAATCTGTTTGGTGGTTAACCGGCAATAGTCCATCTTTCGTACATCTACCTCTGTGCACGAGTCAATCCATATATCCTCGAGACAATACACATGCACAAATAGTCTCCTCATTTTGTCGTTGAGCCCTCGCTAGTCAAAGTAACTCCTAGCCATGAACTTCTTCAAAGTGATTCTCTGAAGTTCATACTCCATATTCTTCCCTTTTGGCACTGTATCAATACAGTATCCTCCAATTTTGAGTGGATTTCCTGAAGAAATCCGCACACCTGGCCGATGCAATGTGTTTTGATGTGTCTACACAGCCATGAGTAGTCTTGACAACTCCATGAGTATAATTTTATCAATTGGATACCTTGGCAGTGTGTAAGTCTCACCTTTGAAATAACCAACTTGCAAGTAGGTATAGTTGGGAAACTGAAGAAATAGGCAGCCATACTCATTTACTTTAACCCATGCCTCATCAGATACATGCTTGTTTGGAAGACTTTTGGCAAACAAGTACATAAAATACCCATAAAAGGCATCTTGTACTCTACGGTAATGAGATCGGTCGGTCTTCAATGACAGCTGAGGAAAATGCTCCCATGCGAGAACCAATGATCTGTCTCCTTTGGTGGACAAGCCTGAAAAAGAGCCAAGTGAAGCGGCAATGTACACCAAGTATGAATTCATATAGAAAGTGCAAGTGGTGATAACCAAAGACAACTATTCACATAAGATGTCACTGATCATTTCTCCCCAAAATATTTTCTTTTTTGATCTAATAATAAGGGAGATATACTTATACATCCAAGGCTCGAAAGTGTTTGATGTTTTCAACCCTGCAAGGCGACTGAACAAAGTAATAAGATCACTGATTTCTTCCTTGAACTATGTGCAACAAATCCCCTTTGGCCATCTTGCAATTAGGCCTTTTATTAATCAGTCAGTTATCATTGACATACTTAGTGCAATAAGAAATGTCTTCATTCCATCTTTCTAAAGCTTTATGCTTGGTAATATTGATAACAACAGGAACAGGGGGCACTTAAAAGATTCTGTCATTTGTTTCTGGGTCTAGACTAATAATAGTCTTTTCGTCTTGATCCTTGATGGTTCTAGACGGTAAATCAAAATTCTTTGCGCATGCAAGCACAAATTTTGGCTCAAGGGCAGCCAATGGAAAAGTAGATACTAAATGGAAATTGCTTTGTTTGATAGAAATCATATCTTCTAAAACTGCAGCATCAATTCTCTGAAGAAAATACTCAAAATTCATATGTGAAATATCTGTGCCCCTAACCTCTTCACAATATGAGATAACTTGTGAAAGAGGAATGGAGTTATGATATGAATCATACTGATACTTCATCTTCTTTTTCTCCTTTTCTTTTGCAAGTGTGATCTCTTCTGACATAGCAACTTCATGGGCTCGAACAACTATCACATGAAAGTTCCATAATGTAAGAACATCTTCTTGAGAAGGGTCCATTGTACAATTTTTGATGCAAAAGAGTGAACTTGGGGTATTGTGAGCATATGGAGATAGCTAGAAATTATGGGACAGAGAAAGAATGAATAGGTTTTAGCTCAAAAATGGTAAGAAAAACCCAAAAACAGGTTTCTTGGAGGTGATTGCATATGTGGACAGCGAGAATTATGAAGCGAAATATGTATGCAAATGAGTGGATATGATCTCTACTTATAATGGAACTAAGAATTTCCATTAAAAGTGAATTGATTTGACCACTACCATGAGTTTTAAATCATGTGGCAGCGGTTAGGTAGATAAAAACAAGGCTCATGTAAGTGG
This sequence comes from Chamaecyparis obtusa, assembly GCA_027943335.1. Classification (NCBI taxonomy): domain Eukaryota; kingdom Viridiplantae; phylum Streptophyta; class Pinopsida; order Cupressales; family Cupressaceae; genus Chamaecyparis; species Chamaecyparis obtusa. The sequence goes on along the minus strand of BSBK01003695.1, from coordinate 372,023 downwards.
GTTTTTTGGAAGGAAAAAACAAGTGGAAACTCTTGCATATGCAACTTGAGAATTGAAGGTAGAAGTAGAAGGATCAACAAAACAAACATAAAACGTAAATCTGAAAATAGAAATGAAAATTTACATGTTAATCAAAAACCAAAACATGAACTTGGAAAGAATTGGGGAAGAACTTAAAGAAGAATTACCTCAACTCACAAGAAGAAGTCTTGCCAAATCTTTGAGCAAAATCTGAAATAAATCCAAGAGGATTTGCGGATTTAGAAAAGATGAGCTCAAAAGATCATATATAGACTTCAATCCTAGTGTTAATCCTCTTATTTTGGAGAGTCAATATGCAGTAGTTGCCAAGTGGGAAGAAAAGAGAAACAAAATGCAAGTGAATAGCAACAAATTTGACCATTTCAAATGCATATGCAATGGTGACAAAAAACGGCACCCAAGGCATCATTTTCAAGAAGAAAAAGAAGTGAAACAAGCTGAAAATGATCACACTTACTCACAAATCGTTCCTTGAAGCAAATGAATGAATATCCAATGCTCAAATCTTCCTAATATGAGCCGTTTTTGAAGAAGAAAAACCTTGGGTGGGCTGTTTCAAGCAAAACGCATATGTTTTGTTATGCATTTAGATTATGCATATGCTCTAAAAGTCGCCGTTGTGTGTTCTTTGACCAAAATGCTGCCAAAGGGAAGATAGAAACGCATTTTGTTGATGCAAAAACATGTGTTTCATCCCATAATCGTCGTTGTGTAAAAGAGACCAAAAACGGGTTTTTTGATGCATAAACAAACATGCATTTGCTATTAAATTTGACGCCTATCGCATTTTGCTTAAAAACGCACTTTTTATATGCAAATACATGTTATACAAGACATGTATATGCTTCTAGATTCGACATGCTTGGCAACTTGTGTTAAAAACACACTTTTTATGTGCAAATACATGTATTAAAAGACATGTATATGCTCCCAAATTTGACATCCTTGTCAAGTTGTATTAAAAATGCACTTTTATATGTGCATTTGCATATAAAAACAACACCTTTCAACTCAAGTGATTAAATACGCACCTTTTGAGTGCAAATACATGTATTTGGTTTTGGAAAAGTCACTTTTCCACATAAGTGATAAAACATAATATGTAAATGTATTCAACAACTACATTTACACATGTTTTATAATTAAATATATGCAATTGCATAAGAAGTCCGTTATTGTGACTATGGGACTTAAATTTATAGAAAGTGGGTTTTGAAAAATGACTTGCATGTAGATGATATGCAATGAATGATAAAAATCCCACTTTTATGCACAAGTGATTAAATTTAATTAAATTTAGTATATAACTATAGTTTTAATAAAGTAACATGAAAATAGACTACAAAAAGCCAATTTTCATGAAATCATTAAAAACTATGGTCAAATCAACTCAAAATAACTTGAAATTTAAAAATGGATGTCAAAATCCACTTTAAATATTAAAAGTAATTTTATTTCGTGCAATTAACAATAAAAAGCCCACTTTTGGAGGATTTTTAATAAAATGTGCAGTCACCCTGAAAAACCACACCTTTTCCTTCATAACTCGAGCTAAACAACTCCATTTGATGCATAAGATAGCTCGAAACGAGCAAAATTATAAGGGCTATTAAACTAAGGGAAAAACAAGATTAAAAACTACTAACAAGAAAGATAAAAACTAAGAAAAAACTTGAAGATTAACAAAAATCGTGCGTTTGCAATTAGAGAAGAAAAAGTCATTCTAACAAACATTAGGGGAATTAACTAGACAGAAACCTTCAAAAAGAACACAAATAACGCTACATAAAGTTCAATTCAAGGATGACGAACTGCCTTCATGACACCTTATTAATGCGTTGAAACATAGAGAATGCACCTACAAATCCATGAGAAAATTGCGTAGGGTTGCTGTTAGAAAGTAAAGTCCACCAAGATAACTGAGAGGGGGGGGTGAATCAGTTATCAGATAATTATAACTTTTATCAACTTCAACAGCATTAAACCATGTAAGCAATATAATTACCAACCATAGAAAGATATTCATACACAATGACACAAGATATGTTGACTAGGGAACCTCTTGATCAAAGAGTAAACCCCGGTGGGAATGATGCCCACAAAAGATGCACTAATATGAATATTCCTTGTGAAAGGATGGACTCTGTTAGGAGTCTTATGAAATACATTCAGTACATATGAATCCCTATTAGGAGATTTTGAATCCCTATTAAAAGTTTCTAACCCTGTTAAGAGTTATGGAAGACAGAAGGACCCACTACCCAAACAGCTTCAGGGTAAGATTACTGAACACACTATCCAAATAATATTTGTATTACTCAACAGAATAATATGTTACCTCTTCTCTGACTGTGCCAAACCACACTCACTGTTACACCAGATCTCAATTTCAGATCTCTGTACTTCACATGTCTTCCTTCACATATAGCTCTTTTTTTCACTTCATATTCATACACTACTATCCTCTTCTACATTACAAGGAAACACATCCCTTCCTTTATACCACACTCAAATAATTACAAATGAGTCTGCATACAATTACAAAATGTAAGTTTCCACACGCTACATCAAAATTATACAAAATTGTTGGCTTCCAAATACAATAAATCTTCATTCGTGCGACCTCGAAGTTTGCACCGTCATCCACGTCACTATCAATGTGTCTTCAACTTCTCTTTAATTGCGCAAAACCAGATTCCATCCCGATTAGGAGATATCATCCGATTTTCACAAACCGCTACTCAGGAACACTGCATGAATACTGCTTCCACCAAAATGCTCATAACTTTCATGAATAAAAGAATTACTATCTGTGCTCTTAACCATAAACATATAACATATCAAAGAGTATATCCTCAACATCGCATAGCTCCAACTGCAATAACCCACGTGCACTAATTCAAACTCTGTCTGCTTCTCTGCAAGTCTCAAAAAGATCACTGTGTTGACATCAATGACAATCATAGTCATGAATGCAATGCTGCCAAACATTTAGCATTCATTCCTAACAATCTCCCCCATTGGCATTGATGGCAACATAGATGAAAAAACATCCAATGTTCCAAAAATCCAATACTGCAACACTGTTGCTTCAAATCCTCTTCATCAATCAAATCTTGCTTCGTTTTCCTATTCAGATAGTACAAATAGATTTTTTTCATGTACACTTCTCCCCCATTGACATCAATGACAGAAATTTCATCACTATGTCAACAACTCTAATGTCAAAAGACACTATTCAGAAAGTACATTCACTAGAGTCCTCATGATTCAGCTCAGATACACATACTCCCCCATAGAGAAAGTACCAACATCCAATCCAGAAGAAAGATAAGGCTCATATACTACTGGACGGATGCAACCAACTGCATCACTTCTCAAAAGTAGGCTGGGGCATAACCCCAAGCATACCTCTCAAATACTCAAATGTATCCTTAGGCAAAGGCTTTGTAAATATATCTGCTATCTGCTCCTTTGTACTTATGTACTCAAGTCTGACTTCCTTCTCAGCAACTTTCTCTCTTACAACATGATACTTGATCTCTATATGATTTGTCTTAGAATGTAATATAGGATTCTTAGACATACTAACTATGTTGGTGTTGTCACAATATCTGACAATAGGTTCAACAAACTTTATTCCAATATCCTTCAGCATTTGCTTCATCCAAATTATCTGGTTACAATTGTTTGTTGTTGCTACATATTCTGCTTCTGCTGTGCTCTATGAGATACAATTCTGCTTTTTGCTTAACCAAGAAACCAATCTTCCTCCAAGGAAAAAAGCTCCACCGCTGATGCTTTTCTTATCATCAACATTGCCTCCCCAATCAGCATCTATCTATGCACATAGGGTAAAATCATCAAATTTTTCATACCACAATCCATAGTCTGTTGTGCCTCTTAAATATCTCAGTATCCTCTTTACTGCTGCATAATGTGATTCTCTAGGTTCAGCTTGGGATCTTGCTACAATTCCAACTGAATGTGCTATATCAGGTCTTGTATGTGTCAAATACTGCAGTCCTCCAATCATGGATCTATAATTCTTCTGTTCTACTGCAGGAGTCTCATCTGTGCTAGATAACTTATGTCCAGTTACCATAGGTGTTCCAACTGGTTTACAATTCTCCATTCCAAATCTTTTCAACAAGTCATTCAGGTACTTTGTCTGACTTACAAAGATAACATCATTGTTCTGTGTTATCTGTAATCCCAAAAAGTATTTCATTTCACCAATCATACTCATTTCAAATTCAGTGTTCATTTCATCAGCAAATTTGTCACTAGCTTCATCTTCTCCTCTAAAAATAATGTCATCAAAAAAAAAACTATAACCAACAAACTGTTTTCAATTTCTTTTGTGTACAGATTACTATCAATTGTTCCTTTTGTAAATCCCAACTTTAACAAATACTTGTCCAATCTTGCATACCAAGTTCTAGGTGCTTGTTTTAGTCCATATAAAGCTTTCTTCAGTTTACATATCATGTCTCCTTCTTGAGTCAAAGGAAAACCTTCAGGCTTCTCAATGTAGACTTCTTCCAATTCTCCATTCAGAAATGCTAACTTCACATCCATCTGATATACTTTAAATTTCTTGTAAGCTACATAAGCCAAAAACATTCTTACTACTTTAATTCTTGCAACAGGTGCAAAGGTTTCTTCATAGTCAATTCCTTCTTGCTGTGAGTATCCCTTACATACCAATCTTGCTTCGTTTCTTACTACTTCTCCTTGTTCATTCATCTTGTTTAAGAATACACATTTGGTTCCAATAACATTCTTGTCTTTAGGTCTAGGGACCAATTCTCATGTCTTGTTCTTTTCAATCTGATCTAATTCTTCTTTCATAGCCTTTGTCCAACTTTTATCTTCACAAGCTTCACTAGTAGTTTTAGGTTCAATTTGAGAAATCAAACATAATTGTTCTTGTACCTTATTCCGAGTTAGAACTCCTCTTTTGATGCTTCCAATAATTTGTCCAATAGGATGATTTCTTAATAAACTCTTGCTAGGTGTCACTGTCTCAAATCTCACTTCAGGTGTAGGTTCTTCAATGACTTCACTGTGGCTTTCTCCATAGAATCCTCTAGTCCTCGTAGGACCGCTCAAATCTGTATGAACAATTTCCAGCTTTCTTGCAGATGTAAACTTCTTACTGAGAAAAGAACTTCTTTTCTGTTTAGCCATCACACATTCTTTGCAAATCATGTTAGTAGGCTTCATAATCTTAGGTAAATCTCTTACTACAAGTGTAGTACTTACTTTCACAATGTTTTCAAAGTTTATATGACAAAACCTTCTATGCCATAACCAACTGTCATCAATCTTAGTAATCAAACATGTCATCTCAATAGGATTCAACTAAAATACATTACCTCTGGTTCTAGATCCAGTTCCAATGAGATTTTCATCTTTATCCTTTATCACACAAGTTTTCTCAGTAAACCAAACTTGATATCCCTTATCAACTAACTGTCCAGCACTCAAAAGATTATGTTTCAATCCATCCACAAAATAAACATCATCAGTATTAGTCTTTCCATCAAGAGTAATAGATCCTATACCTTTAATCAAACAAGGTGCATTGTTTCCTACTCTAACAACTCCTCCATCATATTCATTTAACTTTATGAACTTTTTCATGTCTCCAGTCATATGATGTGAACAACCACTATCTATAATCCAATCAGCTTTATTTTCAACTTGAGAAACTAAGGCTTTTTCTTCCTTGACATCAGTTTCAGAATTTTCTTCTTTAATTGCTACAAATCCTATGTCATCATTATTCTCATTATCACTTTCACTTAAGGTTCTCTCTATACTAGCTTCAAGATCTTCATCATTAGCATAATAACATTCCTTAGATCTTCTAGGTTTGAAATTGTTTCTGTACTTTTTAACTCTCTTAGGACATTTAGATGCAAAATGACCATATTCTTGACAAGTCCAACATTTAAAAAAAATTTTACCGTCTGGTTCTCTCTTCACAAGCAAGGCAATACCTTCTTCAATCTTCTTATCTTCTTCATTTCTAGATCTGTTGCTGCCAGCATAATCTCCGCTCACACTCATGCTTCTTGACAAAGTAGGGCAAACACTAAGAGCACTAAATGTTGTCTCCATTCTAGGTAAGTCTCCTCATAACCTCAGGTTCATCTCTACTGCTTCCAATCTTCCAAGAAGAGTCTCTCTTGTAAAGTTTGTAGTACAAGGTATAACTTGTTCAATCATCTGTGTTGTCTGCTTAAATACAGGAGTTAATGTCCTCAGAATATTTTCCATATCACTTCATTCTCTGTCTTTGTTCCTCCACAAGATTTTATACCTATAACAATTTCTGACATTCTACCAATATAGCTTCTAACAGATTCATCTTCCAACATTCTTATATCTTCAAATGCACATATCCAATTATGTAATCTAACTTTTTTTGCATGTTCATCACCTTCAAAAGTAGAGTGTAAAGCTTTCCAAATTTCATGAGATTTTTTTAAACATTTTACCTAACTGTACTCATTCTCCGGAAGGGCTGTCAAAAGTGTTTCTCTTGCAAGTATGTTACACATGAATAGATCTCTCTCATCAGTAGTACATGTTTCAAGATTGTCCTCTTCAATGATAATCTTATTATTCTTTGTAATCAACCAATAACCTGGTCCTAAACATAGTAGGTGTGTTTTCATCTTTTCTTTCCAACTGTCAAAATTTACTCTATCAAACTTAGGGCTTTCTTTCCTAAAATTCACCATGGATCTCCTTAAGTTGTTAAACTTCTTTTTCAAGGACCTGTCGCTCTAATACCAATTGTTAGAAAGTAAAGTCCACCAAGATAACTGAGAGGGGGGGGTGAATCAATTATGAGATAATTATAACTTTTATCAACTTCAACAGCATTAAACCATGTAAGCAATATAATTACCAACCATAGAAAGATATTCATACACAATAACACAATGACACAAGATATGTTGACTAGGGAACCTCTTGATCAAAGAGTAAACCCCGATGGGAATGATGCCCACAAAAGATGCACTAATATGAATATTCCTTGTGAAAGGATGGACTTTGTTAGGAGTCTTATGAAATACATTCAGTACATATGAATCCCTGTTAGGAGATTTTGAATCCCTGTTAAAAGATTCTAACCCTGTTAAGAGTTATGGAAGACAGAAAGACCCACTGCCCAAACAGCTTCAGGGTAAGATTACTGAACACACTGTCCAAATAATCTTTGTATTACTCAACAGAATAATATGTTACCTCTTTTCTGACTATGTCAAACCGCACTCACTGTTACACTAGATCTCAATTTCAGATCTTTGTACTTTGCATGTCTTCCTTCACAATTCGCTTTCACATTTAGCTCTTTTCTTCACTTCATATTCATACACTACTATCCTCTTCTACATTACAACAAGGAAACACATTCCTTCCTTTATACCACACTCAAATAATTACAAATTAGTCGGCATACAATTACAAAACAAAAGTTTCAACATGCTACATCAAAATTACACAAAACTGTTGGCTTCCAAATACAATAAATCTTCATTCGTGCGACCTCGAAGTTTGCGCTGTCATCCACATCACTATCAATGTGTCTTCAACTTCCCTTTAACTGCGCAAAACCAGATTCCATCCCAATTAGGAGATATCATCCGATTTTCACAAACCGCTACTCAGGAACACTGCCTAAATACTGCTTCCACCAAAATGCTCATAACTTTCATGAATAAAAGTATTACTGTCTGCGCTCTTAACCATAGACATAACATATCAAAGAGTATCCTCAACATCGCATAGCTCTAACTGCAATAACCCACGTGCGCTAATTCAAATTCTGTCTGCTTCTCTGCAAGTCTCCAGAAGATCACTGTGTTGACATCAATGACAATCATAGTCATGAATGCAACAACTGCTACAGAATGGCTGCCAAACATTTAGCATTCATTCCTAACATTTGCCTCAATTTTGTGATGACAAAATTGAGGACATGTACGGTATAGCAAGGAAGGGGAAATGGCACCAATTGTTGTGTAGCAAGTAGGGTGGAAGAAATAGAGCATTCCAAGAGAGGAAGCTTTAGATACAATGAGATTGGGAACCAATTTATGAAAGGAAATAGGCATCAAAGTGATGGGTTACATATCCACCATTATTGTATTTTTCACAAAATCTCATCACACCTGTAGGATGTGCACAGTTTTAGCATCAATAGAATTTCAATTGTTGCACATGCCTTGTAGCACGTCAACTAGACTACAAACATTATCATAAAGTATAACCTTTATTGTAACATGGTTCAAAAGAAAGAAAAACTATGCATAATAACTAGTTGTATGAATCAGCAATTGTAAAGTTTGAGCATCACAAAGGGCTCTAGCATGAAAAGTTTCAGTGACCACCATTGAGAAGGCATGGGAAGGACACCAAAGTAAGCACCAATTTTGACAATTATAGTTTTTAAAGTATGAAAGGAAATCACTAACTTCCACCCTAAAACACCTTAGAGAAGAGCATCAACATCACCTTGTAAAATGAACAAGGAGATGTGAACTAGGTTTATTACAAGAAACACTTGCACATAAAGCTTCGGAAATGGAAGAAATTCTTCTATTTCAAGTATAAGTTTATGAGTTCCCAAAAGCCTCAGTAGGAAGGAAGGTGTTTTCCATAAGTATCTAAGAAATATAATACATCAACACATGGAGCCATTTCAGAATTTTCAAGTGCAAAAATACACCACAAGAACCCATAGTACAAAATTACCAATTCCAATGTGGGGCAATTTTGAAACTGCTGGTTCACTGAAGGGGTGACTACAGAACCATTGGTCTGCAAGAAGGGATGATTTTGACAACCAATAATACAAGAATGTAAAGCAAACAATTTGATTTTTACTCTTCCAATTCCCACTCTAGTGCATCGTAGGGACTCTCCAACACATGTTTTGGGACCAAAGAAAGTTGGATTGATCATGGTAGGCATTTCATAGTGAATGCGCCATTAATTGGAAGATTGGGAACGATCTAGCAAGCACTATACACAGAGTGGCAATGCAATACACAAGGAAGGAATTCTCGGTAGAAGACACAAATTGTAAGGTTAAGTATTCAAAGCCTGAGGGCACTATGAAGATAGGAAACACATGGAATGTTTTCTCACACTTGTAATTACTTTAAATTCCACAAAAATGCTCAAAAGAAGTGCAATTTTACCACTTCCAATTGGTTTTCTCATCTTGAGGCTTCCAAGATAATAATCTGCCTCTATTATGTTGATAATTTCTACTCATCTCCATTTGGATTGCATACTCTATCTCTAAATTGTGGATTAAAAACATTTGACCGCTAATTTTTACAGTCTTATGGTTGATTAAGTAGGCAGCATACCAATCATTCAAGTAGAACTTGCTAAAAAGAAGACTGCATATTTCAAGTGGTGCTACATTGCAAGTAAGGTAATCTTGCATAGGTAAGAACCGAATGATTAATGATGTGTTACTCCCAACCCTCATCCTTGCCAAAACCATGCAAGCCATTAAGGTAGATGATATGATTCTATTGTAAGGTCAAACATATTTCAATTCCTTCTGTTATGATATTTTTTTGGATTCTGGAGTCAATGATGACATCCATTGTATGTTCCTTTACCTAACACTTCTTTGAAAGAGGCACTCTTATTCTCAAAGAAGATAAGTTGGAAATTGATGATTAAACAAGCTCAAACATCAAGATTGGTGTTTTTCTATTCCTTTGGTGCAAGTTGTGAAGTCTAAGAAGCATAGTGTTTTGTGCAGGCATCATTGGTTGTTGCAGATCTCAAAAATATGATGAATATATTATTTATTTCCCTTCCCGTGTCTTTGTTATACCCTTTTCCTATATCATCTATGGGGATGTAAAATAGCAACCTATGTCTCACATAATATTAATTCATTCTTTTGTGTCCCTAGGCATAATTAAGGTATGCTAAGTTGGCCTTATTGGGATTAGGGTATGAATATTACCTAATGATGCCTCTATATAGGAGCTAGTGAGTAGTAATTAATCAAATTGTGAATTTTGTTCTTATTGAAGTTTGAGATTTGCCCTTGCTGGACCCTAACTAGTATTCCAGTAACTCCTAAAGATTCACATAATTCTTACGCTCAAAGCTGTTAAAAATTAGGCCAAAAAGCAAGAAACACATTCAATTGTGTTTTTCTCTACACTTTAGGCTATGCAAAACCTAGGTGGGTTTCCCTTTATTTACTCCAAGTGTAAGAATCCAACATACCTATGAATCAGCGCCTACCAGATTAACTCTCATATACTTATGACAAGGATTTGTGAATTAGATCTTAAAACATGCAAGCTTCATGTGATCATTTTGTGTTAAAGTGTGAGGATTTCAAACAAATACAGAAGTATAAAATGGTCGGTTTAAGGTTTTGTCCAACGATGAGGATAAAACAGGTGCAGCAAATGTGCACCAATGAACATCACAATACTTGATTATTTTGTCCAAAAGAATATTGAATCACAAACTGGAGGCAACACACTGAGAGCATGTACTCAAATGAGCTCAAATCAGAGTATGTAGTATAAGGACATAAAATTGCATAGTCATTGACTATGTACGTAGAAAAATAAGACACAAATAATCAAATCGCTGCCCAAAGTTTATATTGAATCACAAACTGGAGGCAACACACTGAGAGCATGTACTCAAATGAGCTCAAATCAGAGTATGTAGTATAAGGACATAAAATTGCATAGTCATTGACTATGTACGTAGAAAAATAAGACACAAATAATCAAATCGCTGCCCAAAGTCTTCTTTGATCCATCACAAGTTTTTTCAAAACCCTCAAAAATGGCATTGAATCCCCTTTTACAGACAAAAGAATCTAAATTCAAGTCATTGTGAGAACTTATCTTCAAATTGAACAAAAAACACTACGTATGCAAACTAGACATCCTCTGTCATTATAGCATGTTGCAGTTCAAAACTGTAGTGAAACTTGGAGATTCTAATGTTAATCCACTCATGTAGGTACTAGTTCCAAGGTATAGAGTGAAATCATGTGTTGCTTGCCTCAAACTAGAGTTTTGGAGTGTTATCAACAATTGTCACGGCAAAAATCACGTCCACTAGAGAGATTGGGGAAATCTATGCCCTTTTGCATAATTGCGGAAATTTTGGGGTACTTGGAATTGTGGAATTTTGAAGGCAAGTGGGAATTGAGGAAATTTGGGGATAATGTGGATATATCCTTGTTGAGGTTAAAATTCCGCAATGGAGATCTTTGGGGGAAAATGTGGAAATTTCAGAGTGAAGTAGATGATTGCAAAGATTTAAGAGTATAGTGGATATATACCTAATGGGGTCAAAGTCTTGGAAAGGAGAATTTGGCAAGGAAACTAAAGGCAAAAGGATATGTCAAAGATTCCAGAGCGGTTGGGAGTTGCGGAGGAGGCAAAAGGGATAAATCCCAAATGTTAATAGAATTCAGCAATGGTGCATTATAGCTAAGTACAAAGGTTAAAAAGGAGTAAGGCAGAGGTTTGGGGCATCAAAGGAAATATCCTGAACATGCATGAAATCCTACAACAAAAAATTATCCCAATGCAGATGAAAATTTTGCAATTGCATAACTTCAATTTTTCTCAGATTTCCCCAAGTTTGAAACATGACATCCCTAACAATAGGGAAATCCCACAATTGTATAACCTCCACAATATTGGTCGGATTTTCATCAAATTTGAAACATGGCATCCATGATACTTGGAAACCCCTACAATTGCAGAACTTTCAATTTTGGTTGAATCTTCCCCAACTTTGAAACAAAGATACCCAATTGGGCATTCTAAACGATGCAACTCTTGACGAATCACACTTACACAATTTTTTGGCTTTAGAATTAGAGTATTAAGGTCGAAATGGAAGTATGAATGCAATACCTAAGACACCACCTATATCACAAACCCATGAAAACTTTCTCAAATCAGTTAAACATGATGGGAAATGAGATGTGAGAATATGATAACCTGCAAGATCTAACAGCCCCATCAAAGTGCCCTATTATTATGAAGAATTCTCAAGTATTTGTACTTTTTACCAATTATATTCTTTTCTTTTCCAAGTAATTTCATTACAAGTGATATCCGAGAATGATATTTGAATCCAAAAGACAAGAAACAAATATTTTTTTAATAATTTAGGAGCTTAGATTGTGAAGTGCAAATCTCACAAGTTTGCAAAACAATATATAAAAATTAAAGGTTCGATCATGTACAGATTAAAGCCACTACAATCTAGATTTGAGATCATTTAAAGCGAATTTGAAGGAGTTATTGTGAAATTAGGGTTTTTTTCCAAATTCTCTCCTAAGGCTGCAAAACAACAAATTCTTTTGGATTTTTTTAACAACAATTTTTTAGATATTTTTTAACCTTGATGAATTCTCTACTGTTAAGTAAGAAATTCAAATAGTAATAATTGTTTCAAGTTATTATGAAAATTATTTTTGCATCATGACAAGGGCTTCAGCAAGGCAAGGAATCTAATCCACACCTAGAAAGTCTGCTGAAAAAGATGATCCAATAGTAGAAGGGATATATTCCATAGCTAATGATTCTTATATAAACACACAACCACCATAGTAAAAGAGGAAATATAAACAATAGTGACTAAGAAAGGAGATATCAATAGAGTTAAGAAATAGCTAGGAAAGAAGTTATCGATGCAATATTCAAAGAATTGACATCCCTCAAGAGTTCAATTTGACATGAAGCTTCACATTTTGAGTCGAATCTAATGCCAAACCATCACCCGAATAATATTATAACCTCCTATGACCCCCTCTAGGAACTTCCTGCAAAAGATTGATGCAAAGGAAGTAGCTTTAACATGACAAATACTCAAAACTTACAGAGGTTCTCACCAATCCCAACATAGGTGCAGCCTATGTACTCTTCCTTAGGCCACTACTATTGGCCTACTTAGGGCTCTTTGAACATACATGCCTTGGACAATTCAAAATTATATGGACAAACTTGTTATGTGGCCTAAAAGATCAGATACAATTCCCTTTCATTTACCAAAACAATGTAATGACACATTTGTACAAAGCACCTTCAATTGCTCATGTAATGGGGACAATCCTTTTGGTCTAATGGGCACACAAACACAATGTTACTCCAAACTACTAAGACAGACTCACGAGGACTCCTTCAACATCCTTAGGCTTGTAAGTCCCTCCAATCGTTTAACCCAAGATATAGTTCATTGTTCAAGCTCTGTCCATGCTGTCCCATTGGACTGTCAAGTCTGCCCTTTCTAGGAACAATGGAACATACCACCCATGTCTAATGCTTTGATACTTGGATCAGGCCTGCTGGACACCCCACACACACCTTGTCAACACCATGTGTTATGGACATTCAAATTGACATTGATTTTCATTAGATGAAACTCTTCACTTGCTGTCCTATAACTGTCAAACACTGTCTCAGGAGGAACAGTCATTTATTGCACGTGCAAACCGTGTCCTCCAGCCCTACAACTTGGGGATCTTGTAGAACATGTTATCACAGTCCTCTCCACCAATTTTTAGGATTTTTCACCGGTGGAGGGATATGTTGTGCTTTTTTCTTTCTCACTGTTTACCCTAGGTAGTGTTTCTGCCTGTCCACAAAGAAATGGTGATATCTCCCTCAAAACTTGATGAAAATGAATGAAACCAATAGAAAAATGAAGTAAACTCATTGCTCTCACATCTCCAAAAATGTCAATTTCTTCCTTATTTCTCTTCTCCAACCCCTGCATTTGAGTTAGGAGTACATATTTATGCCTTTACAACCATTTCCAATTTCCCAACTGACAAGCAACTGCCTATAACAAAAATGCAACTTTTACATGACAACATTGACAACTTTTACATGACAATTTTTGCAACTTTTATATCTTCTAACAACTTGGGATGAAACATTCCAAAATGGATCAAAATGGTCTTAAATGACATTATTAGACCCAAAAACATCCAAAACAACCCAACAATAAAAAATAACCATATGCATACCATGATGCCCCTACATCAAAAAAGATGGGTGTGCAAACTTGATGCCAAGGATCCAACCTATGCCAAATGTTGGTGTTCTATGATCTTCATCATGTTCCATGTCAACATCATTATATTTGGAATGAGATCATTCATTTGGTATCATTAGCTATGTAAAAAGAAGAAAAACAAAGGAGGTATTTTCGCATGGTTTGTTTTAAAAGAGGAACTCACAACAAGTTATGGCAATAGTCTTATAGATAGCTACTTCAACCAACTCACTGAATCAAAGGAAACAAGTGCAAACAATGATCAAACTCAACAATTCCAAGCCTTGGCTTTAAGAGTGGATCATGTTACAAAGTAAATTTGAATGGACTATATCAAGGGGGTTAAACATCATATATGAGGTATGCATGTTCAATCCAAGTTTTGTCTCCCAGGCAATGATTTTGGCAAGTCAAGTAAAGAAAAAAGTTTTGACTGAAAAAGGGAGGAGTTCCTTAGCAACAAAGATGGGAGGAACCATTCACCATCATTCCTTCAACCAGTGAGATTAACTTGATAACTTGATGAAAAAAGTGTAAAAAGGTTATGTTTTTAAAGTGATAGCAAATACAATAGAGGGCATAAATGTGCTGAAAAGTTGTCCTATAGTGAAGATGCCAATGATGAAGAAAAGAATGAAAAAGAGGTGTTTGTGGTTGTAAATACTCTAAAGATCTCCATCTCTTGTCATACAACATCAAGTAATAGAGCCCCACAAACCCTCAAGGTATTGGGTTTTGTTAAACAACAAAAGGTGACAATGCTGATTGACCAAGGAAGTACTCACAACATCATCTATAAAAAGTTTGCAACATGATTTAACTATTTTGTTTACCTGATCCTAGAATTTCAAGTTACGATTTTGGATGGAGGTACAACCAGTTGTTTAGGGAAATGCCATAGTAGTAAACTTGTCATGGGAAATACATGCTAGATTATCCTATGTCTGTTATCCTTGTTGCTAGAGTAGGCTTTGTTTTGGTAGTCCAATGGTTCAATAACTTTGGCATAATTGCAATATCAAGAGATGTTCATGCATTTTCACTCAAAGGGTAAAGCATTGGAACGAAGAGGTTTATGTGCAAAGTGTCCACAAATAGTAAGTTGTCACCAAATGCAAAAGATGCTTCACAAGGGAGTAAACAAGGGTCTAGAACAATTGTTTTCAATTAAGTGCAACAACCAAAAATTCCTACATCACAAAATTCTCAAAAAATATAAATGGGCACTCAATAATGTTCAATACCACCGATCACCTCTTACTTGAAGGTACACCAAAAGGTTAGAGAAGTGGAAGAAGGTGTTCATCACCAACAAGAGGTACTCTCTAGTCTCAAAAGAACAAGACAGTGGTGCCAAATAGAATTAAGCACCATGTTTATCGACACATAATTAACCAAGGAAAAGTTACCAAAGCTTAATGAGAAGGGTATAATCATTTTGGAAATTAAGGAATCCTTCAATACAAACCAAGAGGTTACAAACAAAGAATATTAAAGAATATATGATAAAGCAAAAGAATCTAACTTTATGAAGGTGCAATGTTGGATTTCAAAGGAGGAGCATGTTACACCCCTATGGTATAGCATGCATTGGGATGTGTAGTAACAAACTATGGCTCACAAAATCATTAATTGAATCATTTATGAGTCCCTAGGTACAACTATAGTATGTTTAGTTGACATCAGTGGGATTACTAATATAACCTAATGATGCCTATATATAGGAGGTAATGAGTAGCAATTAATCATTATAATATGAATTGTGTTCTTATTGGAGAGATTTTGTAATGTCCCCAACTAGGACCTTACTTAATTTGCTTTAAAATTTCCAATTAGCATTTGGATTGCATTTGGTAATGGCAACTTGTAACATTCCCTACTAGGAGAATGCCAATTCCCCAAGGATTAACATTCATTACTATGCATTTAAATCAGATTAAGGAACAACCATTGATTCATAATACAAGCTTACTTCTCTCCCAATCACTAATCTTAAAAATGATGGTAGAATTACTGTGCTCGGGCGTAGAAACAGTCTACAAGCGGGTTCCCTCAAGATTCTTACCCATCTTGGGATCCTATCAACATGTGACCGAATTACTCAGCCACTCCCTTCACAAACTCCCTATCTTCTTAGTTGTATTAGAGAGTGATTAAGGAATTGACTTAGTGTGCGTGTGTGCATAATATATTTTATATCACCAATATAAGTATAGATGTAATGCCTCCAACTAGGAGGTTGTCAATTTCCAATGTTTAACAAACATTACTATGCTTCCAAATCCATTCCATTTGAGAAGACAATGAATGGTTCATGATACATTTGGTAGTTAACACATTTAAGCCCCGATTACTTACTTCACTCCTAAACTCAACCCTAAGTAGATTTGTGGATTTACTTGTCGTGGGGCGCTTGACACCAATCTATAATAGGTTCCCTCAAGGCTTTGGGACCCCGTCCCTAACTCATCTTGGGATTCACCTACTTTTTGTGGATTTACTCGGCCTTTTCCTACACAACGCCAAATTATCTTCTTGAGGAAGAGAGTCCATGTGAATATGTATGTATAGGGAAGACTCCAAATTATTCACAAGAAATGGGAATTTGTTTAATGACAACCACAGCCAATCCAACGACCAAGGGAATTTGTTCCCTGGAAGCCAAAAGATCCTAAGGTTCCTTTGGAAATAAAGGTGGACATGGTAGAACAATTGAAGAAAGCTCCTACAAACATATCCATCTAGGATATACTTGCAATTCAAAAACAGAAGCAATTACTGAAGGAAGCCCTTGACAATCGAGACAAACAAGCCAAGCTGAAGCTTTTGTTGAGTAAGCAAAGCTAAAAGGAAAGGCAACTATTACGAGACAAGAGGTCCCGCTAATCTAGCAATAAATTGTGTCGATCAACTCAAATAGCACCACAAAAGAAAAGGAAATAGGCAAATCGAAACCCATGCCCTTCTTTTTAACCTTGATAGTGGGTGATAAATTGTTGCATAATTCAATGATAGATTCAGGAGCTAGTAGCACCGTCATGCCTAAGCAAATAGTTGAGGCCCTCCATATAGAATAAGATCCTTCGAATAGGAGTATCATGCAATTGGATGGGAAGAGAGTTCAGTCTATGTGAATGTAAATCCATAGATACATACATACATAATTTGGACTCTCTTCCCTATACATACATATTCACATGGACTCTCTTCCTCAAGAAGAAAGGGCTACACTTGTATAGAAGAAAGGGCTGCACTAGTCCATTTGAATATCACTATTCACATGGACTCTCTTCCCTATATATATAAGTTTCATACATGCCTTTTCGTTATCCTTATAAATGTTTCTTCGTATCTCAATTAGGAGTGGCCTACATTCCACTCCAGTATGTCGTTCCCAGAATTAAGTGGCACTCTAATGATGTCACATGGGGCACCTAAGGGTAACTTTAAATAGGTGCCTCATAACATACATACACACACACACACACATACATACATACATACATACACACATAAACACATACACAGATGCATACACATACAGACATACATGCACACATACGCATACACACATACATACATAAGTTTCATACATGCCTTTTCATTATCTTTATAAATGTTTCTTTGTATCTCAATTACGAGTGGCTTACATTCCATTCCAATATCTTGTTCCCAAAATTTAGTGGCGCTCTAATGATGCCACACGGGGCACCTAAGGGTGATTTTAAATAGGTGTCTCATAATGAGGTCCTCCAAGAGACAATTTGGTCTTTTTCAAGTCAAAACTTTCAATTTCAATACTTAAATACTATATGCGGAGTCTCCTCCTAGTATAAAACTTACTCAGGCAACAAACATCCAAGCTTTGCTTAAGTTTGTTTTAAGCAACAGCTTGTGTATACATATTGGTAAAGCTGTTTATAGTTCTTTGATGGTATGATATATAAACCTAGCAACCATTCATTAGACCCAATACCTCTCCATCCTAGTCAAAGCATAATTGGGCCAACCAGTTGACCATATCCTCTGGTTTCAAGTTCTCCAATCTCCTTTTGAACCTTTGGATCTACATTATAAGATATAAAAAACTATATGAGACTTGAATGTCCACTGATCTAGGCACATCCAGGTTGGATGTAGGTAGTCCACAATCCATCTGCAAACCAAATAGAGGTTTCATAATACACCATTAGCTTGGAACAATTAAGTAGATTCCTCTCATCAATTTCACAATGCATTCCAATTATGTAGTCCATTGTGAAACTGGAAACATATGCCAGCAACATGTCGGGTTCCACAGGAAATACATGGCAAAACCAGAAAGCAGAACAGTCGAGAAACTGTTCAAGAAGCTTCTGACACCTGGAGGCCAGCTGACAGCTCATGGTATAAACCAAGAATCTGTTTGCAAAATTGAATCTTTGGACCACAGAACAGTTCAGAAAACTAAATCAACCAGTAATTGACTTACAAATGTAAGGAACTTGATTATAATTGTGTCAGTGTCATGTTAATTCTCTATTAGTAACTTAATACATCACAATGACACAAACAATCCATCCCAAATGTTCATACAATTATTTGAAATCCTATATTCACTTCCTCGCATGAAACAATTCATCTCTGAACTATGCCCATGGGGATATGCAGCACTGTTTCCAGTATTCATCAGAATAATCATATCAATATGTATTAATTTTCAAATAAACCCTGTCAGAGGCAAATAGAAGAAAAGAAACTTTGCAGGCAGTGGAAGGTTTGATAACTTTTTTTCACTCCATGCACATAAATAAAGATGAGATTATACAATAAAGATGATTTCAGTGTTAACGGAAAGTAGCTTCAATAAAATGAAAAATTAACTTGGTGTAGTTATAGGCCATGAACATTAATACTTCATGTTCTCAGACATCACACTTCAAGTTGACTGTTTCAACAGTCCGATGAAAACGTGTACGGGTTACAGAAATATTTGACTGGAGAAGTATCTTGCATTTCAAATCTCCATTGCATTGATGGAATGAAAATAGGCAAAAACTAAGGCAAAACAGAGCAGCCCTTACAAGGAGAAATCTTGCAATCATAAAGTTATTCATTGGAAGTAATCATGGAACTGAAACAAACAATAGGATGCTTCGCTAAAAGTGGTTCCATAAAATAGGATTCACTAAACACAGATATCTTTAAAGAAGATAATCAAAGACAGCAAAGCAAAAGTTCCCTTCGTATCATAGATTTGAAATTGAGGAATGTTGATAACCTTGATCTCCTGAATTTGACAAGGCATGGTTCACCAATTCCTATTAATTCACTGTTAGTGGTAGTGTATATGTTGTCTATACAACTTAAATCATTGTCACATTTAAAATCAATTCTAGTTGGAAATCATGACCAGTCACTGAAGTTCAACTGCTTTCAGGTGTATCTAGATTATTATGTATAATCGTGTATCTGCCAATGTATACTTTATGTCTTATGTTTGACAGTCACCCTTGCCTAAAAAGAATTCTTTCGTCTATTTGGTGGTGTCAAAAACATGTTTACCAGAGCATGGTTAAAACAATGGTCCAAAAAAACAAATAGAACACGAGATATAAGTATGAACAAATGCTACTCATATGTAAATATTAAACAAAGATTAAGGACTTGCTGATTTTGCCTACATTCTGAAGATTTTTGAAGTGGAAAGAAAATTTGAACTTATTGGCATAAGAAACCAAGGTAAGTCAAGGTCCTCCCTAAGTGATCTACACTAAGGTTACCTAGACCTTGTAAAGTCTAGTTGGCAACTGTAAGTATTTAAACATTAAACCGAACTTGCCCTCTTTGTATTGACCAAACACTAGTTATGAAAACCAGAGGAAAGATCAAAGAACCATATAACGCCATTTGAGATGTGCCTCATACTTTATTCATGTGATAAATCTGTGGGAGGTTCAACTTACAACCACCTGTACCAAGCGCTGCGCTCAACACATTAAAGCCAAGTCAGAAGAAGTATAATCACAAGAATAAGAGAAAGATATCCTGAGATGTAGAGTAACAGCACCATGCCCAACTGAGAAAAATAATGCTTAAATAGCTCAAGTAATGACTGAAACTTTGTGTCAAGAGTTTGTCTTGACATTGGCTTGCAAGAACAGTATTCATGATTGTAATAATATTTATGACACAACAAATGTGAGCTGGATGTAAGTGATCAGAGAAAAGTGATGCAAATCATGCCAGTGATGCCACCCACCTTTTATTCTAAAGATGTGAAAAGCATATGAACATTTGCTATTCAAGTGCACCCTCAATGCAGAATTTTTTATTGTCAATCAAATGCCCCAATCTGCAGCAAAATACAAGCTCACCATGCTCAATTAACCAGGGCAGACTGCTACCCAGTATGCAGAGGTGAGACTTTTTCCATTCACTGGTCAATAAGATCACCAACCTTCGAGCAACTGGTGTGAACGCCCTGCTGCAGAATTCATCCGCAGCCAAGCTTTATACTTGGATGTTCAAATAAACAAAACCATCATAGCAGCTAAAAATTTAAAAAAATTGACAGTCAAGGGAGTAGCCCTCATAGCTTGATTCAGTACAACCAAAAATGTGCAAAAGAAGTCATTGATAATCAGATATGGTTACAAAACAATGAAGATTGATTCCAGATGGTTTGAATGTTGAAATCACAGTTGTTTGGGGTCATTTCAGTTTCTCTTAGCTGACTTTAGTTAGAGAGAAGCTTTGAATTCGTGCATCTTGATAAGCAAAAGCAGCTTAGAAGCTGAAATCAAAACCTTCATGATTGAGAGGCTTGGCTCAAGCCGGGCAACAAAATGCATTGTAAGAGATTGATAAAGGATGGTGCATTAGATAATTGGCATTGAGGTTAGACTCGAGACGGTTTGAAGTTGCAGGTGCTTAGGTTCTGTTAGGTGATTTCAGACTGCACTTTTGCACTAGGGTTTAGGGTCATTTATATAACAATTAGGTCAATAAAGCCTGTAAATATTACTACTCGGGTATGATAACGAGAAAGGTGTTGAATTTATTATTCCAAGATGCCATCCACAATCCACTAATTCATTCAGCACAAAACAAAATACACCTGTGCGATTGGTCAAAGCTGTTTAGACAAAATATAATTTTACTTGAAACTACAAAACCCACTCCAATCCACAACCCCTCACCACCCTTCTGATTAATTTAATCCATTACCAGCACTGAAGACCAATTCCAATAACAGTAAATTCATAATATTCCCCCACGGCCTGTCCCTGCCTTCCTAAAACCCCAATCCTTAATCAGGCATAATATCATAGTGTTCAATCGATCATCGGCTGAAAAACAATACAACAATATTCCTTGCATTCAATAACACACACACACACACACAAAATTCTTTTTTTATTATTTTAAGTCCGGAAAAATGTTTACACTCACAGGTTATCCCACAATGATAGCAAGGACCCTGCTTGCCCATGTATGTGTATTTGTTTGTTTCTTCCTCTGCTAACTCTGCCCCCACAACATGCAAAATAACACCACTAATAATAGCAGCTTCCAGAGGTCTAGCCAATTTAACGGAAACCAAAAGCGAAAAAACAAAGAATGAAAAACGCTTGGGGTTTAATATTTTATTGAATTGAAAGCATAGAAAGGCTTCTTCAACAGAGAGTAGTTTACACACAGAAGCCCAAAGCAGATGGTATCGATGATGACTATTTAAAAATTTGCAGAAATATACACAGTTCACCAAAATTCACAAATCTACCATCGATCGCAATCTTGGGAGCTGCAGAATTTATGAAAAATATTTTCAGGTTGAGCTTTTCAGTTTTGGTAGTGGTAATATAGCTTGGAAGGTCTCGGAAATGGAACTTCCCAGAGCTCTAAATGTCCGGATATTATTATGAGTCTTCTTTTTTTCGCCCACCTTTTTGGTTATTTTTTTGTTTTTGTTGTGATTAACTTGGAGTAATTATGCTTAGGCGAGAAAACAGTCGGTTTAGCAATTAGTCAGTTGACTTGCAATACCTCACGGCCTGCCGTTGCATATTGTTATATTTTGGCTACGCTGCTTATTTTCTGTTTTATTTTCTTTTGAATATATTATTTTCCAATGAGAGAAATTTAATTGCTATCATGATTTTCTACAAACATATATTAAAATATTTTTTTAAGAAATATAGTAATTTATTTTTAAATATCATGCTTAGTAGTTTTTCATAAATAAAGTTTTATTATCTCACTTTATAAAAGACATAATGTGTATTGTATTCACATAAAAATATTTAAAAAATTATATTTGAAAGCCTAAACAAGGCAAAAATTAATCATAGCAATTAAAATAGGAAAAAAATTTGAACAGCAAGAGCAATAATACAATAGGTGGCAAATTGTGATCTTCAAGAGTGCCCCATCCAAATGACATATCATAACTATTAGAGGGGGGATCTTAGCATGTGTTACCAACATCCACATTATTTTTCTCTTGGTGAGTACCATCACCACACTGTTATCGTTTCTAAAAAAACCAATGTAAATATGAGAAATTTATTATTTTGCCTACTAGTGTAACCTCAAACATAGGGTTATGAAGTAGCCGACAACTAACAATAGAGTTAGGACCATCCCCAATATATTTGTTATGGCAAAAGAGAATCATATGAGCTATGAGAAGATCAAGAAATAGGGCTACACCCATGCCAATGTCCTTAAGAAGGGGGTTGGCCTTTGTGAAGCAGGGGGGTTTGTAAAACTTGAGTAACTATGTAAGGAACATTGCACAAAAATATGATGTTGAATAAAATTATACTTGAAAGCCCAAACAATGCAAAAAATAATCATAGGAATCAAGTGTAGATTAATTATAATAAGAAAAGATCTTAAGCAACAAGAGCACTAAACACAATAGGTGGTAGATCATGGTCTTTAGGAATACCACATCCAAATGGCATGTCATAACTATTAGAGGGGGATGATAGCATGTGTTACTAGCATCCACATTATTTTTCTCTTGGTGAGTACAATCACCATAGTGTTATCATTTCTAAAAAAAGAGAAATGTCCAGTGTAAATACAAGAAACTTATTATTCTGCCTAATAGCATCACCTCAAACATAAGGTTATGAAGTAGCTAGCGACTAACAATAGAGTAGGGATCATCCCCAATATCTTTGTTATGGAAAAAGAGAATCATAAGAGCTATGAGAAGATCAGGAAATAGGCCTACACCCATGTCAATGTCCTCAAGAAGGGGGTGGCCTTTGTGAAGAGGATAGTTCAATGAAACTTGAGTAACTATGTAAGGAACATTTCCCCAATGATCCAATAATACTTGCAAATTAGCAAGCTATAGTGCAACCTTACTGGGGTACACATGGATTTATTAAATAGCATTGCAGCAAATCATAAACTTGGGATACATAGAGAAGTGGGTATCAACAAGCTCTAGAAATTAGTCCAATTCTTGTCAAATTCAAAGTGTTAAAAAAATACAATGTAAAGTCTATGTCATATCTAGATGAATTTAGCAAAAAATCAGGTCAAACCTCTAAAAATCATATGTTGAGAAAAAGGCTTTAGATTGAATGACTTGAAGAAGTTGTAGATTCAATTTGAAGTTGTTGAATGCACACCATATGCCAAGAGGGGGGTTGAATCAATGAAGCACTTCAGTATGCACTGAGCCAATGTAGTGTATATCGAGCGACAATATTAACCGAGCTTGTGTTTGCCGACACATTTCTTTGTTAACCGAGTATGGATGAAAGTATTAAATGCTTAAGTTTAGCTGACAGAAATTGATGAGCTAGAAATTGTTATGATTTCGAGATTGAGGATAAAGTTGTTATGAGATCCACGGTAGACAAAATTCGGAGAAGATCTAAAGGATGGAATTGAAACTTGTTATTGACACATCTGCCAAGGAAGGTTTAAGAGGCAAAATCAACGAAGGAGGATAAGCAGCAAAATCTGATGGTTGATATGAAAACTATTTATCTATCTATATAAGAGATATGAGTTTCTTTATTGAAACATGCTAGAAGAAAGAAGACTGCAGAGATTTCATGTGAACACAGTTTCATGCATGCCTGATCAGACTGGTTGAAGAAGAACTGAACTGCAGAACGGTACCGAGCATCAAAGAGCTATTACTGAGTAAAAGTAAGTTGAGGAAGTGAATTGATATATTGATCAAAGGATTTGTATGGGCTTAGAATACATCTAAACATCTGCAAATTGAGTTGTATTGTAATCAGATCAAGTATTGTTTTAGTTTAACCATTGATATAGAAAAATCTCTTAACCGAGTGGACTTAATCGTCTTATGTTATGCCCCTATACCATTCAATGAATGTACATTGTTATCTAATTGACCCCATAGTGAATGCTAGTTGAAAGATAAGTGTTAATCTTAAATCCTCTAACAAGGTCACACCTAACAGTGTGTTTGTAACCTTTAACAGGGTTGGCTCTTCACCGAGCTCACTTCAGAAGAGTGAAAATTATTTTGGGTTACCAGTCCCAGGTGGTTTTTCCCTTAATAGGCTTTCCACGTTAAATCATTGTGTTATGTGTTTTTGTGATGATTGTTTTACTATCATACTTTACATACTGCATATTTGATTTGGTCGGTAATTACAGTGAGTTAGTTAACTAGTAATCGGTAAAAGGCACAAACAGTTTAATAGTTTATGTTACAGAGTTGCAGAATTTGTTGAAATTGTTTAAAGTGTTACATCTTTGTATTTGGGACTATAGGATAACTGATCTAACTGATTCATCCCCCTCTCGATTATTCTAACAATTGGTATCAAAGTTGTGTTGTTTGGAACAAAGTTTTAAGGACTTCAGCAGAAAGATTACAAGATGTATAAGAGGGAAGTGTCAAAGTTGAATAAGGACAACTTTACTATATGGAAAAGTCAAATGAAACTTCACATATCTGGAATCAGAGATTCTGCCTTACATCTACTTGAAAATGGCTACTTACAACCACCATCTGGACCTTTGACTCTTGATCAGTTGAGAGACCGACAAGAACACAACTATACTATGATAGAGATTGTTGTTGCTCTATCTGATGTTGAATTTGAGGATGTTAAGAATTGCACTACTGCAAAGGAAATGTGGGATAATCTTGCTCTAGTATATGGTGGTGATGTTAATGTCAAGAGAGCCAAAGTTGAAAGTCTAAGAGGTAGGTTTGACAATATGAAAATGAAGGAAGGAGAAAACATAGTACAATATACAAACCGAATAAAGGAGGTAGTCAATTCTATCAGAGGATTTGGTGGTGTCATTGATGAAGATACAGTGGTAAGTAAAATTCTAAGAACCTTGTTGCTTGCTTATGCAATCAGAATATTTTCTAGACATGAAATGAGGTCTGCACCTGGCAATACTCTTACTCTTGATAGTCTGATTGGTAAGCTAACAACTTTTGAGTTGAACAATTTTGATAATAGTGTTGTACCATTTGTTGAGTCTTCTTTCATGTCTTCTTTGAAGATCGGTAAGTCTAATAGTAGACATAATATAAGGAATGACAGTGATAGTAATACTGATGATGAGCTTGATGAACTTGAAGCTCTTATGGCCCAGAGATTACCTAAAGGTAAAGGTAGATATAAGGGTAAATTACCTTCAGCATGTTTTAACTGTAAAGAAGTTGGCCATATTATTGCTAGATGCCTGAACAGGGAAGAAGAAGATAGAAATAAAAATCGATCTGGTGAAGGGGTTATGGAAGGAGAAACAACAAAAGTTACCGACACTACAACAGAGACAACCAAGATCACAGAGATAAGGGCAAAAAGGTATGTTACAATGCTGAAGAAAATGATACTGATACCGACACAGATGATGATGTTGAAGTACTATTTGTTGCGATGAAGGATGATTCTGAGGAAGAAGAAAGGTATGTAGAAACAACACTCATTTCTAAAGTTAATAAAAATGATGCATGGATCATTGATAGTGGTTGTACACATCACATGATTGGTGATGAAGAAAAGTTTGATCATCTTGAGCATTATAATGGAGAATCAGTAAAAATGGGTAATGATACACCATGTATGGTTAGAGGAAAAGGATATTTATTGATAAATGATAAAATAAAATATGATAATGCTTATTGGGTAAAAGGACTGAATTACAATTTGCTAAGTGTGGCACAACTTAACAACTCAGGTCACCGAGTAGCTTTTGAAAGCAAGAAGGTAAAGATATTTGATGAAAGTGGAAAGCTTGTTGGAACAGGAGGACAATCTAAAGGTAACTTGTTTTATCTTGAAAATGCTGAGACTTCTTGTTTACTGGTGAAAAATGAGGATGCATGGTTATGGCATAAAAGGTTATGTCATGTAAATTTTGATAACATGATTAAGATCAATAGAAAGAAAAAAGTTAGAGGACTGCCTAGTCTAACAAAGCCCGATCATGTCATGTGTCATGAATGTCAAAAGGGGAAAATGACAAAATCTAGTTTTAAGAGTAAAGACCATTCAATAAAAAGAATCTTGGAGTTAGTTCACACCGACCTATGTGGTCCCATGAGAACTCAGAGCTACTATGGAGATAGATACTTTATTATGTTTGTTGATGATTACACTAGACTGATGACTATCATTTTTTTAAAAGAGAAATCTAAGGCATTTAAAATGTTTAAATGGTACAAAGAAAAAGTAGAAAAAGAAACTAGGAAAGAACTGAAATGCTTGAGGTCTGATAGAGGTTGTGAGTTTATTTTTGATGAATTCACTAACTATTGTAATGATCATGGCATAAAAAGACAGGTTTTTCCACCTAGAACACCACAATAGAATGAGATTGCTGAAAGGAGAAATAGATCAATTGTTGATTGTGCCAGGACATTGATGATAGAAAATAATGTTGCACAAGTATACTAGAGAGAGGCAGTTAACATAGTTGTATATGTTCTGAACCAAGTACAATTGAAGAAAGACACAAACAAAACACCCTACGAGTTATGGTTTGGTTACACACTGAGTGTAAGTTACTTCAAAATTTTTGGTAGTAAATGTTTTATTCTAAAATATGACAAGAACGGGAAATTTGACTCTAAAGGGGATGGGGGAATATTTCTTGGATATTCTACTAAAATTAAATCTTACAAGTGTATGAATAAGGTTTCTAATAAGATGATTGAAAGTGCTGATGTCAGAGTTGATGAATTTGCTGATAAAAATGATGAAGAAAGCAATAAGGATCTGGAAGACTATGGTAGATTTGTTTATGTTGAACATCTAGAGTACCTATCGAAGCCACAGGCTGAGTTGACTGAGCATCGGTAAAATAACACCGAGGAACAACAAAGAGAAATTGAGGAACAATGAAGGGAAACTGAGGAACAAGTAGAAGCTACCAAGCAAGGAAATGAACCTAAACAAAGTCAAGAACAAAGAAGAGATCAAGTGCTAGCAAGATTTGTTAGACGGCATTATCCTGAGAACCAAATCATTGGAGATAGGCAAGCTGGGATACTGACAAGAATTAAGTTAAGATAGAATGTATGCTTAGTTTGTGAGTTTGAACCGAAGAATGTTAAGGTTGCACTTGAGAATAATGAATGGGTAAATGCTATGAATGAAGAGATAGAATAAATTGAGAAAAAAAAGACATGGACTTTAGTACCTAGACCGAAAGATAAAAATGTTATCGGTATTAAATGGATTTTTAGAAATAAGCTGAATGATAATGAAGAGGTTACAAGAAACAAAGCTAGACTTGTTTGCAAGGGATATGCACAAGAAGAAAGTATTGATTATGGTGAAACTTTTGCACCTATTGCTAGACTAGAAGGAGTCTGCATGTTACTTGCATATGCTGCACATAAGAAATTTAAAGTCTATCAAATGGATGTTAAGTCTGCTTTTCTGAATGGAATACTAGAAGAGGAAGTCTACATAGAACAACCAGAAGGGTTTGTTGATCCAAATCAGAAAGACATGGTATGTAGACTACACAAAGCTTTATATGGTTTAATGTAAGCACCAAGAGCCTGGTATGAAAGGTTGCATACTTATCTTGTAAGTATTAGTTTTGTAAGAACTAGTGAAAACAATAATTTATACATGAAAGGATGATCTGATGATACTATTTTGATTGTTGAAACAGTTTTGGATGATACAATCTTTGGAGGACAAGATCATATTTGTAAATCATTTTCTGATGAGATGAGAAATGAATTTAAAATGTCTATGTTTGGAGAGATTAAATTTTTTCTAGGCTTGCAGGTTTTTCAGCAAAATGATGGAATTTTCATCACACAATCAAAGTACATAAAGGAAGTATTGAGAACATTTGGCATGGAAGATGCTAAACTAGTTAGAACACCGATGGTCATAGGCTACAAATTAATAAAAGATAATGAATCTACAGAGGTAAACCAGACATTGTACCGATCTATGATTGGTAAACTGATGTATGTAGTACATAGTAGGCAAGATATTGCACATGTAGTGGAGATTGTTGCTATATTTTTTGCCAATCCAAAGGATTCACATATGGTTGCAGTAAAAAAAATCTTGAGATACCTGAAGAAAATAGAGGAATATGGCTTATGGTATCCTAAGGAAGGCAAATTTGAACTAAGAGTCTACACCGATGCAGATTGGGCTGGAAATATAGATGATAGAAAGAGCACAACTGGAGGAGCATTTTTCATTGGTGAAATACTTGTTACTTGGCCAAGTAAGAAACAACCTTGTATTTCTCAATCTACTGCCGAAGTAGAGTATGTTGTTGCTGCTACAAATTGTTCAAACATTGCTTATATCAAACAAGTGTTGGAAGGGATGAATGAGGTAATCACTGAGCCGGTGATTATATATTGTGAAAACACTAGTGCAATAAATATTTCTAAGAATCCCGTAATGCATTCAAAGACAAAGCATATTTCTATTAAGTATCACTACTTAAGAGAACAAGTACAGGAGAAGCAAGTCAAACTAGAATATGTTACAATAAAGGAGCAACTTGCTGATATTTTTACCAAGCATGTACCGAAGGAAACTTTTGAATACTTGAGGACTAGACTTGGGGTCCATCCCCTGTCTAGCGGTCACTAATGTGATCTGGAGGTTGCATCAGCCTATTCTTATCAAAGCATCATTCATGTTGATACAACATAGCTCACACTTTGGATAATGTTAAGGTTGTGAAAGATTTGAGGAGCTAGAACAGAGATTTTCATAACAGTATATAGAGATACATTGTCTGCACTGAACAATAGAGAGTTACTTAGCTATTGAAGAGCTGTATGTTTTATGTTTTTCTTTGGCATTGTTGTCAAAGGGAGAGAATAAATAGTGGAGAGATAAACAAAGAGATCAATGAAATATCTATCTAAGGGAGAGATCATCTGAGAAAGTCAAGGAGAGTTTTGAAGATTTGTTGCTGAGAACAGAAGGAATCTAAGAGCTGAAAAGATCAAATCCGCATAGGAGAGTCTGCACTTGTAATGTTGATATGTAATGTAGTGATTTAACATATCTATATCAAGCTAGGGAGAGCTTATTGAGCTACAACATTTACTTACATAGTTGTAGAATACATGTTTGGTATGTGCATGACATATTTCACATTGCTTGTGTTGCCATCAATGCCAAAGGGAGAGATTGATGAACTACAACTGAATGAATACCTAAATGACTTGAAGATCAGTGATTAGAGATCACCGAGTTACTGAAATGATATGTAAGATAATTAAATTAGTCATTATGTTGTCATTGATGTAAACTAGTTCTGACAGTACTTATCATGTTGGTTGCAAACATCTAAACATCTATAAAGAGGAGAGAAAAGATGAAGAACTGAGATATCTACATGGATAAAGATGGATATGATAGATGAGGACAAGGAATACTTTGGGTAACTTATTGATGAGTCTCTGACTTCATATTGTTGACTTGATTATGTTGCATTAATCTATTATGAAGGAGGAAGCAAAATGTACAAGGCAATGTGGTCGGTAA
The DNA here is from genome assembly GCA_027943335.1 of Chamaecyparis obtusa. Classification (NCBI taxonomy): domain Eukaryota; kingdom Viridiplantae; phylum Streptophyta; class Pinopsida; order Cupressales; family Cupressaceae; genus Chamaecyparis; species Chamaecyparis obtusa. Next base: position 341,886 of record BSBK01003695.1, on the reverse strand, counting down.
ATGAAGCACTTCAGTATGCACCGAGCCAGTGTAGTGTATACCGAGTGATTGTATTAACCGATCTTGTGTTCGTCGATGCATTTCTTTGTTAACCAAGTATGGATGAAAGTATTAAATGTTTAAGTTCAGCCAACAGAAATTGATGAGCTGGAAATTGTTATGATTTCGAGATTGAGGATAAAGTTTGTTATGAGATCCACGAATGACAAAACTTGAAGAAGATCTAAAGGATGGAATTGAAACTTGTTATTGACACATCTACCGAGGAAGGTTTAAGAGGCAAAATCAATGAAGGAGGATAAGTGACAAAATCTTATGGTTGATATGAAAATGGTTTATCTATCTATATAAGAGATATGAGTTTCTTTATTGAAACATGCTAGAAGAAAGAAGACTAAAAAGATTTTGTGTGAACATAGTTTCATGCATGCCTAATCAGACTGGTTGAAAAAGAACCAAACTGCAAAACAATATCGAGCGTCAGAGAGCTATTACCGAGTAAAAGTAAGTTGAGGAAGTGAATTGATATATTGATCAGAGGATTTGTATGGGCTTAGAATAGATCTGAATATCTACAAATTGAGTTGTATTGTAATCAGATCAACTATTGTTTTAGTTTAACCATTTATACAAAAAAATCTCTTAACCGAGTGGATTTAACCGTCTTATGTTATGCCCAAGTATGTCATTCAAGGAATGTACATTGTTATCTAATTGACCCCATAGTGAATGATGGTTGAAAGATAACTATTAGTCTTAAATCCTCTAACAAGGCCACACCTAACAATGTGTTTGTAACCTTTAACAGGGTTGGCTCTTCACTGAGCTCACTTCAGAAGAGTGAAAATTATTTTGGGTTACCGGTCCCAAGTGGTTTTTCCCTTAACAGGGTTTCCACGTTAAATCATTGTATTATGTGTTTTTATGATGATTGTTTTACTATCATACTTTACATACTGCATATTTGATTTGGTCGATAATTATAGTGAGTTAGTTAACTGGTAATCGGTAAAAGGCATAGACACTTTAATAGTTTATGTTACCGAGTTGTAGAATTTGTTGAAATTGTTTAAAGTGTTGCATCTTTTTATTTGGGACTGTAGGATAACTAATCTAACTGATTCACCCCCCCTCTCAGTTATTCTAACACACAACACATTTTCAAACCAAAACACAAAGTGATCGTAACTGCATCACTTTGTAACATTATTTCTGGACCATTAGGAACAGTTTCTGGATCACTAGGAAATGCCACAACCAAGATCAAAACTTGAATACAATTCAAATCACATATGTATATACATCTACACATCTTCATCCTTTATTTTTAAAGTTGAAACCTTATGAAAAACATAGTTGAACAACTATCATATGGAACGGTATATCATTGTATAACTCTATTACTGAACCATAGACTTTTGGACCTAAGAATATAGCATTGAAGCACTAAAAAAATCATTCTCGCAATCTCAATAATACATACATGTCTTCCACTATTCTTCAGCCATTGAATACATACATGTTTTCCACTATTTTGTAGCACTAACATGTCCAACACACAACCTTACTTCTTTTGATCCAACATCCAACTTCTGGACATATCTAGACCACTAGGTATACCTAAACATGTCTTTAGAAAATACCTCTAGACCACAAAGTAACCACCTTCAGACCACAATGTATGACATCAATGACAATAGACAATAACAACCAAATACATGTTTCCAATAGAAGCTAGTTGAGTTGTAAAGAAAAACTAGAAAATATGCTTAAAAGTTTCCTATTGTCCTCAAAAAGGATAATCATGATGGAAAACAAGTAAACAATTCAATCTAGATTTAATGGGAAGACCCTTGTAAAGAATACACCAAGAAAATTGACCAAGATTTAATTCTAGAATGATTGTTAATTTTTGAAAGGCGAATTTCTTCTTAAGTGCCAATATTAACAATGGTGTTGAATGACAAGCCATTTAGGAAGGTCTTTCTCTTTCTAAAGATGTAAGATGCAAGAATCTCATAGTGAAAGTAGAATTGATAGTGATCATTGATGGGATTCATAGGATTTTGATCCCTAATTAAAATCCATTAGTGTTTTTGTAAGAAACTCTTAAATATAGACCTGATTGTTTATAAGATTACTCATTTTTCCTTTATTACAACAAATAGAATAATGCAATTAAATCTTTGTCTAATGTAAGTGTGGATCATTCTTCCTTTTTTCTTTGTCTATAAATTTTGTTGATTTATGGGTAGGTTTAAAGGCTATTGTGGAATTAGATCTCCCACCATAGGATATCATGTTTTCCTTAATGTAGTGGAACATTATTTTATTCATACATGGTGCATGCTCTTAAATTACTATTCCTTACCCTCTTTGATCCTTATATGTCATTTTGGAATATTCTCCTCTAGGAACTTTGTTTCTTAACTAGCCTTTGGGTGAATAAAAGTATGTTCCACTTTTTGGAGAAAGCATGATATTAAAATCAATATTTTTCACTAGATTTTCATTTTCTGACACCTATAGAAACTAACTTGTTAAGAATTTGAATGTGTGTGTGTGTGTGTGTGTGTGTACAAATCACAAATTTATGTAAGATTTGGCTATGAAGGTAGCCACCCAAGATCTACAGGCAATGGAAAGAACAATAACAAGAGAGAATGAATATGAGAAGAATAAATTTTATTCTCACCAAGAACCCAATAATATAACTTGATTGAATCAACTGGAATCAACTTGAATTAACTTGACTACATTCTTGGCGAGAATACAATTTATTCTTGTCATATTCATTCTCTTGTGTTATTGTGCTTTCCATTGCCTCTAGATCTTAGGTAGCTACCTTCATAGCCAAATTTTACATGGTATCAAAGCCCATAGAGTGCAATTGGATACTCTTCTGAGAGAATTGAGTGCATATTTCAGTGGATTTTGGGGGGTTACTCTTTGTGGATTTCTATTTCAAGGAAAAATTGGAGCTTGGTAGTGCAAATTAGAGGTTTGAATCACATTAAAAGGTCCAAAAAAATCAAGATTTCAAGGAAAAATTGGAGCTTGGTAGTGCAAATTAGAGGTTTGAATCACATTTAAGAGGTCCAAAAAAATCAAGATCTACTTTTGTTTCATCCAAATCAGACATTAGAGGCCAAATCTATAGCCATTAGAAATTTGGATGTGTGGTAGTGATTCAGGTGTCATTACTTTTCAAACAATGATATCTCAATCATCCAAACTCCTTTTTTCAAGCATTATTTTCTATTAGGGGTAGAATTTTGTGTTCTACACATTGGTGCAGGTGGTTTCAAATTTTAGTGTACAAATTTTTCATAAAATTGTATAATCTCATTTTTACAACTTCCAAGGCCTCGTTCAAGCTCATGTGGAGTCCTTTTGAAGTGCATTTTTTTCTCTAAGTGCATGATTTTTTTGTATTTTATAGTGGTGATATCAATTTATAGTAACTGTGATAAAAAAAAATTGCACTTTCAAAATTTATCTTAGTTTTGTAATTGTAATGCATAGACTTTAGTTTGGTATTTTGCAATAGTGAGCTAAGTCTATTATAGACCAATTGTGGCAATTGTAATCATTGAAATAGAAAGTCCAATAAAGTAAAAGAAAAAAAAACAAGAATTTTTATTTATTATTTAATAATTTTTACTAATAAAATATTTTTAAAACAATTATGAGTTTTTAATATAAAAATATATATATATGCAAATTAGGATCATTTTTTCGTCCACCTATCATACCTATTTTAGTTGTGATATGTCCTCCAAATGGAAACCAAGGGGGTTAGTTACTCCTATATGTTATTGGAAAATTAGACCAACCGGAAGGCATCACCAGTAATCATTTACAACACATCCTTGGTGGCATCATCTTCAGTTTCTAGCTTTGCATCTTTGTATTATCATGTTGTATTCTCTTGCATGAACCATGTTGTACACGCACTAATATAAAGTGTCATCCTTCTTTGTGCTTCGCCATTGATGACATATTTGATGTAATCCTCTTGTACTTAGTAGATTAGGAATTATCTTGTGAGACTTTGTGCGCAGATTTAGTTGAGACTTAGAATATACCAATCTGTCATTAGTGAATATCCAATTGATGCTCAAGTAGATGTCTCTATGTTTGATCTCTATCATATTGCAATGATTGATTCATCAATAGTTTTTCCTTGATATTGGTACCTAGTTTTGTCACATTTTAAAATTCATGGTGCAACATTGGCTCTATTTTCTTCCTTTAGAGGAGTATTGATCATTATCTTAGACCATATTTGCAAGAGATTTGACATCAAGGGTGGGTTTCATGGTATTTCCTCTTCTCTCTTATAGAAATGACATTTTCCTCACACTGGGTTTTGTCCTTATCATTCTTCTTTGAGAGTTCTTTGTATTTCCATCTCTCTTTAGGGGAGGATTTTTGTCATTTTTGTCCAATTGTTTTTTGTCCTTTTCTTTGTTTGTGAGAGATTGTATTTTCATTTTTACATGGGTACCTAACATGGCCTCATAGTTGGTACTTATCTTGCATTGTTGACTTGTGTACATTATCCCATGTTGTACTTAAAGGGGATAAAGTGATAAGTGCACTTAAGGTGGAATCACATGTCTAAGAGAGGTGGATCATCCTCCAATGTGTAATAAATTATGTGTGACATGTGCAACAAAGGTGGAGAGTGATTAAGTGATAAGTCCATATAAAGTGGAAATGCTCCAACTACTCTAATGCAATTCTCTGAGTAAGGTTAAGTAAAGTATATGTAAGAATTTGCAAATAGCAAAGATTGAACCAAGGATCTAGAGGTTAAAGAAAAGAACAAGAGAGATAATATGAATGCAATGATGGCTATTGAATTGATCCAATGTATTCACCTTGAATGATTGATCAATGTATACATAATAGGCCTCCTTATATAGGAAAGATGATAAGAGAGAATGAAAAGGAGCTGATAAGTTATCTCCTATGCTAGGTGTAATCACATGTCCACCAAATGTGGGTCATCCTCCACTATGCAATAAAGTATGTGCAATGGATTAGGATGATAATGTGATAAGAGCACTAAAAGTGGATCTAGCACCAAAAGTGGAATTTCTCCTACACCATGTGCTTAATGAGGTGCACACTCCTAGGTGTCTCAATCACAAACTACTATGCAATGCATTATCCTAAGTAAGATTAAGTTAAGTGTAATTAGGAATATTTAATTACACCAACACCCCCCCTTAAGTGCAACTTAGGGAAATGCACTTAAACTCACAATGCAAGATGGGTCTCGGCAACTAGGCCATGTTAGGTACCCATGTACAAAGTACATGAAATGCATAACTCTCATAAAGCAGAGGAAGAGGGAAACCTCATGGGAAAAACCCTCCCCCAAAAAGAGAGAAGAAAACAAGATGCATGGATGGATGGAGTGCTCAAGACCCCCCAAGAACTACATACATCATGTATATACAAAGAATTATCCCCCCATAAGAAGGATAGTTGGAGACATGATATCCCCCCCATAATGTAGAAGCTCCCATGTTGATGAAGAGTACTTGCAAACAATAGATAAGCCAATGCTTACAAGAAACATGTCTCCCCTTGGGAAGAAATAGATACATCAAATGATGAAGAAGCCAATCCATGTGCAAATGGAAGGAGGAAGAAGATGTAGGTCTCCATGCATGAATCTCTAAAGACTGAATAGGAATCTCCAAGCTCAAAGAATCTATCACCTCATGTGACAAATCAAGTGAAGAAGGAGAAGATTCAAGTGTACCAATCTCCAAAGAAGGTGAAGAAGTGTCCCCGGCTATGATGAAACTATCATCAAAGGAAAGAGAAACCCCCTCATGTATGTCTTCCAAATCTGCATCATGAGAATCAACAAGTGTTGAAGATGCATCCAAGTAGTCATCACATTCTGCAAGATCTGAAACACTATGAAAATCCTGATGAATAGTAGAGCCCATGTCTAAAGAAGCAGGAGGTGGAGGAGTACGAAGATTAACACTTGTCTCAACAACAAAATGATTCAAGTTCCCAAAATTCTCCTCATAATTATCCCTTGGCAAAGGGATGGGTACATCATGAATATCATCATCATCATCAACAACAAAATGTGAAAAAGAATACAAGCGTGATGTATGATCAACAACTCCCATAGCTGTGACATCTCTAGTCTCCATGTCCCTAATGTAGACATAATCAGGAGTGAACTCAACAATTTTACCTTGTGCCCCATGTGTAATTTGGTAAATAGAAAGGAGATTAGTGGTCAAGGATGGTACACAAAGAACATCATTAAATGTCCCCTCTCCCATAGGAATAGAACCTTTTCCACAAACTCTCATGAATGTGTTGTTACCCAAAAAAATATTAGGAGAATTACAAGGCTCAATAGAAGAAAACATATCCATAGAAGATGCCATATGATGTGATGCACCTGAATCAAGAAGCCATTTACCTTGCTCAGGATGTGTGGAAGCCAAGAGTGCTTGTCCTTTACCTTTATCTTTGGATGATGATGGAGATGTAGAAGTTGTCGAATGTGTAAAAGAAGGAGTAGACACTGATGAGGGCAACTTAATGTTGTGCTTCTGAATAATGTGAGTTAGCTCATCAATCTTCTTTTGAAAACACTTATGCTCATCATGTCCTATCTTTTTACAATAAGCACATTTATCTCTCTTTCTTCTAGATGATTCCTCTCCTGAAGAGGACTTGGATTCAATAGGATTGTGTGAAGGAGGTTCATTACCTTTGTCATGAGGCTTAAGATCCTTATGTTGTTTCTTTCCTTTTCCATTAGAAGCCTTTGAAGTAGACTCACTTGCAATCAATGCTTAATGTGTGGAAGGCTTCAATTGACCCATGTGTGCCAACTTTGCTTGTTCCCTTGTGAGTTGTGCTGCAAATTCATCAAGAGAGGGCAATTTGTATGCACTACCAAGAGCATCCATAGTAGCATAGAATGTAGAAACAAAGATAGAATAATCAGGACCAAGCTTGGAAAGAATAGAAAAGATCAATTGTTCATCGCCTTTAACAATGCCACACGAAGAAAGCTCCAATCTAATAGAATTGAACTTAGAGAAAAAGTCTTGAATATTGTCAAAATCCCTAGGATTAAGCCTGTGAGATCATTCTCTAATATGAATTTCCTCATTCTATCAAGTTTACCAAAGAGTCCTTCCAATGTGACCCAAGCATCATGAGGATGTGTGCAAGATGCAATATGAAAGTGCAAGTCGCGAGAGATGGATGATCTAAGAGAGCCAAGTGCTTTATCCCTTCGATCAAACCATTTTTGCCTTTCTGCAACACCTGTTGGAGGTTCTTGATCCTGCCCAAGAGTCATTCTAAGTAATCCAAGACTCAACAAATGATCACTTAAAGAAACTTTCCATTCATGGTAGTTATATGGAGTGAGGATTTTAACCTTTGAATTATCCATATTAACACCAAATAATGACTGATAACTACTAATAACTCCTTCAAATGACTGATGCAAATCAGAAAACTAAAATCCAAGGATTAACCAAGTACAAATATAGCCCCAAAATGACCTATTTCTGAAAGTGATATGTCTACTCAAAATCACTAAAATCTGATTGCAGATCTGGAAATTAAAAAAAAAATCATGCACTTTCAAAAAAAAAATTTGCCTCAAAATGTTACTGTATGTGCCCAAATGAAGCCTTGGAAGTTGTAGAAATCAGGAACAGACAGGAACAATCAACAAAATCTATAATTTCTGACAAATCTGGCCACCCAAATGCAAAATCAACACCACAACTAGATTTGTGATGAAATTCTACCCAATTTCAAAAAAATTGCACCCAATTTGGAGCCCAGATGACCTAGTTATGGCCACCCAAAGTCAGACTGTCAAATCAAAACTACATATGGTGAAGGCAAATAATTTTTTAACCTTGCTGACATCAGTGATATAAGGGCTTAAATTTAATGGTCATACGGTCATAAAAAAAACTCAATTTGCCCTGGTTTGATGGCTAGACAACCATTAATTTTAGGGTCCCGAAAAAATGTGACATCAGCAAAAAAAGGCCAAGGGTGATGACGTGGCTCTGACTGTGCGTGTCATATTGTATGAATGGGCTAATGTGGCATGTAATGACATCACCTATGATGATGTGGCCTACGTGACACGTGTTGCCGTCAGATTCACTGCTGATGTGGCTGATGTGGGTTCATGTGGTAGACATGGTGGCCTACTGGCTTGGTGTCGAGTGGCCACGTGGCACCCTATTGGCATCTGCATGGCATGCCTCATGGCATAGACTGGGGTCTATGTGGCTAGGTGTGAGCAGAGGCTGTCAGAGCTGCGGATTGGTAGTGAGATTCTGGCGGTGAGAGGTCGTTGGGCAGAGCGGCACTGTGGGAGCGGAGCGCTACCAAAGGAGAAGCGGTGGACGGACCAAAACGTTTAGTCCCACATTGCCAAGGTAAATGACAATGTGGGTTTTTAAAAATAATAAGGCTCGTATGCTAAAACAAAAGATGTTGCCAGGTTTGTCTGCTGCCTTGAGTTGCAGTGCTGGATGTGCTTCGGTAACGTCACAGTAAGGGTGTGTGCTCGTTTGAACATGAATATCTCTGGTACAAGTAATAAATGGTAGGGCATGTACTAGGCCCACAAGCAAAAAAATTTATAGGAAAAATATTCTAATAATAAATAGAATAAAAAATAATTTTATTTTTTTTCAAAATCATACCAGAGAGGGCAAATCGGGTCGTACGGTCTAATTTGCAAAAAAAAAATTGCTTTGATTTGGACTTTTGCCGAATATGGGTGAGTTTATAGTCGATTTTACCTGAAACAGCCTCCCGGATGCAATGGTGAGGTCAGATCTACTCCAAGATGCCTCTATCGCACGCTAGTTCCCAGATCTAAGATTTGGATCTTCAAAGCATGCATCAAGATCTCTTCAAATCGACTGATCTAAACACTCCAATGGCTCTGATACCATGTAAGAATTTGCAAATAGCAAAGATTGAACCAAAGATCTAGAGGTTAAAGAAAATCACAAGAGAGATAATATGAATGCAATGATGGATATTGAATTGATCCAATGAATTCACCTTGAATGATTGATTAATGTATACATAATAGGCCTCCATATATAGGAAAGATGATAAGAGAGAATGAAAAGGAGCTGATAAGCTATCTCCTATGCTAGGTGTAATCACATGTCCACCAAATGTGGATCATCCTCCATTATGCAATAAAGTATGTGCAATGGATTAGGATGATAATGTGATAAGAGCGCTAAAGGTGGATCTAGCACCAAAAGTGGAATTTCTCCTACACCATGTGCTTAATGAGGCGCACACTCCTAGGTGTCTCAATCATAAACTACTATGCAATGCATTATCCTAAGTAAGATTAAGTTAAGTGTAATTAGGAATATTTAATTACACCAACAGTATAATTAGTACCTAGGTAACAATTAGCCAAGGTAAAATGCCTTAATTACACCAACAATTACTAAATCATGTATGTGTGTGTGTGTCTACAAATGTTAGAGCTATCAAGTTCATTAATCAATGCACAAGTTAACAAATATGAAGGGATTTATTTAATTGGTGAGAAACATAATCAATGAGCATACATTTTGACAAACCTCCCATTTTGTGAATTGCTCGATCCTTCAACTTCTTTTTGTTCATCTCTTTCAATGATCATTGAATTTCATGAAATAATATTTTTAGAGAAGAAAAGTTTCTTGAACCAGTAACCTACCAAAGCTTTATTTTTCTCTTTTTCAGCTAGTGGCTTATTCAATTGTTGAACTTAAAATTTCTTGAACTTGTAATTTTATCAAAATAAAAGACTTACACTTCTTTATTTGGCAAGGTACTAATCTTGGAGCCAAGAATAATAAACAACCACTAACAAAAGGTTTAATTGGTGATTTAAAAAGTTACCAATGATGAATTTTTACTAAAATAGTAGAAACAAAAAGGAAATATTATCCAACAAAATATAACAAAGTGTTTTCAACTGAAAGGGCGGTTAATGGACACAAGTTTTTAGGGGAAAAGAAAAGACAAAAACAAAGACCAACCAAAGGTATAAGACTGAGATATTTCAACTAAGGGAAGATTTAGAAAACTCAAAAACTTTTCCAACAGAGTGTTCTTGAGGGTCATCTTGTCAAAATAGAAACAAAAATGTTTAAAAGACTTGGAGAAATGAAAGACATTCAGGCAAAGTAGTGATGGATAAGAGACAAGGGAAAATCTACTTCTAAAATTGAGCTAAGACAAATAAAGAAAAAGTAAATCAAATTGACCAAAAAAATGTATTAGGTAGTGTAAGAAAATATAGATCCACTTTATTAGAACAAATATCATTTGTGTCGTAGTGTCTATATCACTCCTCATTCCCATGAGTAGATTTCAAAATCAAATGTAGTAAATGGATAAAATGAGGATGAATCTATTGTTGATCATCATAATTATTATCAAAACCAACAAACAAAAATATTTAAAGAGTTCATTATATTGGATGATCATCTACATGTCACATGGTAATAACTTTTGTAACAAAAAATACCACTTTGTCTCATATTATTCCTATTGATGCATTTTGAGGTGTCTCATTGTATTTGAAAGCTATCTAATTTTGTGGTCATTAGTATATACATGGCTATATTATTGTTAAGGGGTGATCATGTATCCCCCTACTTTTTTTGTGAATATTGTACTTTAATATAAGTTAATGAAAATGGCTAGTATTCATCAAAATATATAAATAAATTATATATTAATAAAATATTATATAAATTGACAATATTTATGAGATAATATGAATATATCTATAGCAACTCTACATGATGAGTCCAAACAAATGAAATATACAAGAATTCTTTTGATGGGACTACAGATGAATATGTTGGCTTTGATAATAGCTCTAAGGATACTCATATCATGACATACATTAATATTTTGCATGAAACCATTACACATAATTAATATGAAGGAAGCATACATAACCAAATACTCACAAATCCATCTAATAAGTATCAACATAAAATTCAAGATGCCACTTAACAATCAAATCTTCTAGTGTACATCACACTTGGTACCATCATATACCATTTATTTTCAAAGAGAAACATCTGTGATCATACACCATCCATTATAAAATATGGTTCTCTAAGGTATAGTCCGGCAAGAGGCATTGGTTCACATGATAAATCCCTTTCTCCCATTGAGTTAAACCAATATTAGCTTTATTTTGTTAACTGATTTGATTAATCATTTTGCATGTCTACTTTAATATATTTTACATATTTTTATAGAATCTATTAAAGTTTATTACTCTATGTCTCAACATCCTCATTTCCATGGATAAAAATAAAATATAGAACTAAGTTGATAAAAAAATCATTGGTATGTTTTGACCTACCTAAATGTATTTTGTCTAATTTAAAACTACATTCAAACACTAGATGAAGTACTATGGTTTTTTGTAGTCGAGTAAATTTTTTTGAATAGGTAAGAACATAATAACATACTCTATAAAATAAACATAGAAACAAAAATATAGAATGATATAAAATCTAAAAAGGGTCTCAAAGATCAGTTGTGGCATAAACACCCATTGTTGGAAATATATTTATGTTTTATAGTGTTGTCATTGATGTCAAACTTGCTTGGTTGATGTCAAACTTGTGGGCAGATGTTGATTCAGATTAGACATGTAGTTGTATACATAGGAAAACTAGGCACATTCAAAGACTTGCAATGAGATTAACAAAGGCAACCACAAAACCTTATCTCTCAAAGAAATTATCACATCCTACCAATGAGAGAATGATAATATGAAATCAAATGAAAACTAAATGGATCAATAAACTAAATTAAATTGCAAACAATTTCACTAGTATCTCCATTTTTTCTCTCTTTTTCAATGCAAATATGGGCTCTCAGAAATGCTCAATTGTGACAGCATAAGAATTCAAGATTATGGTTGGACAATAATGAAGAATCATCTTCATTTTATATATTTCAATTTTTGATAGATCTAGATGCTAAGTGTATGCAATCAACCCAATTAAGATATGAAAATGGGTCTAGAATAAGAAATGAAATGAATGATAGAGTACTCACCTTGAAATGTGTAGAGTAATATGCCTTTTATCTCTAAAAACTATAAATTTGAACCTATGATAGAACTTTCAACAATGGATTCACGATCACAACATAAAACCCAAAAATTGTTATCTTTCTCAAACCTCCAGGAACAAGTTGACCTGGTGCAACATGTTCCAAACACTTTTCCACGAAGTCACCGTGCTCCCAAGATATTGTAGAAAAGTTGACCTAACTTCTTCATAAATATCTCGACAAGTAGTTTCCATATATGTGGTTGTAATTCTAATATCTTGCTCTTGCACACATAAAAGCTTGTTTTGGGGTTTGGGTGGATGAGGGCTTGCCTTGGTCAAGCCCTAGATTGAGTAATCAACCTTCAAATTTAAATGTAAATATGTAAAGTAAACAAGAAAAATGTAAGTATTCACCTTGCTTTTAGAAACCCTTATCAATAAGGATTTTGTAATGCTTGTATGTTGTATATGTTGAATTTGCAATGACGAATGTAGGAAATCTCCACAAATGCAATGGATCTACCAAAACCACATAATGGAGACATGGATGTAAATGTGAATCAATGAAGAATATGGTGAATGCCTCAATGTAAATCTCCTCCCTTGATGGCCAACAAAATGCTAGATCTTGAAGAGGAAATGCTCGCAAAGGATCCTTGAATATTGAATGCTTGAAATTTCTTGTGTGATTGTTGGATGATAATGGATCTCTAATGATGTCAAATGTATGTTCATGGATAATAATGGATGTCAAAATGAGGTGCCTAGGCTTCCTTTTACACTAGTTTTTGGGTGGGAAAATAAAGCAAGCTGATGGGGTCACCTGATTTTGCAATTTAATTCCCCTAGACAACACAAGCCCTGGGATTTAAAATCCTCAAGGAATAGGTCAACCTACTCCAAGGTTGACCCATAGGGAGCCAGCCCTGAGGTCTCAGAGACTGCATATTTGAAAGTGGAAGATATGGGACAGAAGAAGAGAAAAGAGGGATTGAGCACAAATCCATCCATGGTCCATAAATTCGGTAAAGGATGGGAGATAAAAGGTCTTAAATAATGAGTGTGTCCATTTGAAGAGGGTATAATTATAAATACCTTTCTTAAGATCACCTTACCTTGATTTGACATCCCCTTTAGAGATGAAGCATTAATGGACGTCCCTAGTCTCCATTCTAAAAGTTGTCTTACTCATGAGGACACCTCAAAAGAAGAGGATAATATTATTATTAATTCCCTTAATGCTCTCCCTTCTAGTGATGAACCCATTAGTAATTAATAGATTGATCAAGTTAATGTTGTCAATGTTTTGAGTAATGAAAAACCTAAATTTTTAATTCATCTTCATCAAAATAACCCTCTACCTCAAAATAATCCAATCATTGAGGAGAAAGGTGCCCAACGACTTGACTATCATGTGTTTCCTCACACTTATAACAAAATAAACAATAGGCAACCTAAAATTTTAGTTTTTCCTCCTCCTCTTCCTCCTCAATTAGTAATTCCTTTTGCACCTCATCTTCCTCAAAACCTTGGAAAGCAATATGATTAAATAAAACAATTTCATGATACTCCTTCCAAGATATATCTTTGGGATCTTCTTCAAACTTCACCTACTTATCATGAAGCATTATAATAGGCCTTGAGAAATGTGACTATCCTACCTCCTAGGCAAGTCATCATAACTTCCATCTTGGGATGCATGAATGCGACTAATAAAAAATCAAAAACCATTTTTTATCAACATCACTTGCCTTCTAAAGAAATCCAAGATCAACATTATTATCTTATGGTTTTTGTCCTTATCAATGGTAATCTTATTCAAAGAAATTTAATTGATAATGGATCAAGATTTAATATTTGTACCATTGACTTGTTCCATGAGATAAAGGTCGATACTTCATCAACAAAATCTTATTCTATTCGTATCTACGACTCTGACAATGTTGCTAAAAAATCTTTTGGTGCTATCACTTTGCCTAATATGGTAGGCCCTATTATTTTACCTGCACCTATTCATGTCATGCTTGATACTCTTAGCTATAATATTCTCTTAGGGAAGCCATAATTACATGCCATGCATGTTGTTCCTTCAACTCTGCATCACAAAGTGAATTTCATCTATAACAACACCATGTATACCCTTCTTGTTGATGATAGACCTAATATTTGCTTACAAACTGAATCTAATTCTCCTTTGTCCCCACAATAGTTAAACAAAACACATCTCCTCCTAAATATAATTATTCTCCTACAAGTGCCATGTTAGCTTATGGTTGGGGGTGATCAGACTTTACACCATCTTTTAAGGGTGAATATTGTTAGAACTCATTGGTACTGAGAGGGGTGTGAATTAGTACAAACAGGTAACCTACTATTTCAACCACAAGTCTAAAATCCTTTAGCAACAACTTCCAAATAACAAAACATATAACTGATGTAATGAAATAAAAGTAAATAACATGAAACTTCTACACATGCATCACACATAACACACTTGATTTTTCTCGTGGAAACCCTCGGTTAGAGGGAGAAACCATAGTGGGGATGACACCCACAAGCCCTTCATTGCAGTAAAAAGGTTTTCTTTATTAGGAGCTACAAATACTATTTTTGAGGGTTCACCATGTTAGGAGTGACTAGTATACTTTTAGGAGTACAATAAGATCTGTTAAGGTCTACCTCGCTAGAGGATTTAAAACTCTTTTGTGAGTCTGCTTGATTAAGGGATTTACAATAAATGTGTAAAAGTCCAGCCGGTTAAGGGATTTTTCTTGCTGCAACTATTAGGGAACAACAAGTAATGATTTGGATCTAGCACTCCTTTCCTATTAGATCCAATCTATTGTCATCTATTTGTAACTTCTCTATGATCTACCTTTGCTCAAAATCCTGATCAGAACTCTAGCAATCATGAATTTCACTTCATACAATCAGCTTACCTCAACAACATTTTCAATAAGAGAAGTACCTAATAAATACTTGACTTGTACCACCTTAACCTTCACAAAAATTAAAACTTCAGTCTTCTTGCTCAAATGCATATCACCAAAACACATATCACGATGTACAAAATAATTTTCCTACACCGTGTCACCTCATTATAAGATTTACAAGTGATATTTCCAAGAACAATCAAAACCTTTTAGCCATCCCAAATTTCTTATGGAATCTTCCCTTCTTGCTTTTCTTGAGCATAAAAATGACATATCATCAAATCCTTAACATCTAATACATGTAATAACAACTATATTCACCATATAGTAACCATGTCGATCACTGATCTAAGATCTTCCACCGGTAGCTCAAGAACTTAGACTTTCTAATATGTAGCCTCTTTTTTCACTGTATACTTGTCCACCAATTGTCCAAATGAGTTGTGGTTGAAATCCTGATGTCGTGTGATCATATACATGCTATATTTAAGATCGCTCCACTTTATTCCTTCTCAAACATGACCGCTACCAAAATCTCCATCTATAGTTGTTCTTCTTATACAACGCTCACTGTACTTAGCTGATTTCTACATATTGATTGAACAATGACCATACCTATTGTCCTAGTCATCTGATATGACTATGTTCACATCAATGAGAACCAAAATCACAATAACCTATGATCGCTCACCAAAATCTATTACAATGCCAACAATCTCCCCCTTTGGCATTGATGGAAAATATTGGGTAAGAATATGTCTATCTCTTAATGACTCCCCCTAATGCTATACATCTTAAAATTATATACTAACACATATTTTCACCTATTATTACACTCCCCCTTTTGTGAACAATGAAAAAGGTTCACATTATGTCAAATACATCCTTGAAGTTTGTCTTTGTTGTCTCCAATGAAATCTCTCATGACTTCTTCAAATGGTTCATCACAATGATCTTGTTAGGATTTGGTAACGCTGAGAGGGGGGGTGAATCAGTATTACAGTACTTTACTAAATTCTTAAACTTCTTCTCTTTCTTCATACAACATATAAAGATACAGCATAAGATAAATAACCATGCAACATAAATAAACATTGAAGAACTCATAACACCATATTTGTTTTCAAGGAAAATCCTATTAATGAAAAAACCCCGGTGGGGATGGTACCCAAAAATATCTGCACTATAAGTATAATAACCCTATTAAGAGTTCTGACCCTATTAGGAGTCGAGTACTACAATAGGCATGTCTTGATTAAAGGATAGACCCTGTTAGGAGTCTTTATAATGAGATCTAAACTAAGGAATCGACCCTACTAGGAGTCCAACTCTATTAAAGGCAATCAAACCCTATTAGGGGTGTACAATAGGTGCAACAACACTTGCAACCAATCTTTTGTCCTGAATACAAAGAGTTAACAAATTATTCCCTGAAGAAATCCTCTTGTTCTCCTTAGATACCTTCACAGTTCACATCCATCTATATCATCATCATCATCATCATCACACACTTTTACAAAAGTTTATGTATACTTATACCTTGTTTTAGGTATATTAGAAAAGATAGTCGACATTACTCTAGCAAAACATCATATTATTTAATGTGCATTTTCACGCTTCATTAACATCCTTAGTCAGCCTTAGATCCAAGAGTGCATCCAAAAATAACTTCCCAATCGCTCACAAAGTCAACCTTAGTGATCACCAACAAGTTATACTTTATTTACTGACATCGTATCCAATCAACTAAACATATCTCTTCGCTACCACAATATTAACATGTGCGACCTTACACATGTATTCATTCATGTCCTTCAAGCATGTAGCCAAGATTTCATGTCTTTAGGAAGCTTATGTGAGGTTTGCTAACCTTTTCTGTCAGCCTAGGTCACATGAACAGTCTGTGGACTTAGGCATTTTTCCTCCATCAACTGTATACAAACATATTAGTTATATCCAATATGTGCAATCATAAATCTGATAAGTGTTGCCATAAATGACAACATCCCATATGTGCATGTGCCTACATGTGCATATGTGTGCATGTGTTGACCACTTGCCAACAATCTCCCCCTTTGGCATTGATGGCAATACTTAGTAAAAATATGACTAAGTGCAACTTAAAGACAAGATGTAAAAGGAAATATTGACCAAAATGCAACACATAAATTTGACACATGATCTCTAGAAGAACCTTTCTTTTATTTATGTTTTTTTTTAACATTCTTTTCTCCTTACATTTTTTACATTATTTTCTCCTTACATTTTTTTTTCAATCTCTCCCCCTTTGACATCAATGGAAAAGGGTGCCAAAAACATCTTAAGTAAGTGCCAAAATAACAAAATTGAGAGTGTTCATAATCACAATTGAATTGTCTTGGCACATCCCAGTAATTTGTTCTCAAAATCTGCATAGCATCCCAAGTTGCCTTAATTTCTTCTGCAACCTAAATCAATGCATTGAGACCATAGGCAGCCTTGTTTGCTTCTTTTACATCTATAGGTATTAATTCCTTAAATGTTTTGAGGCCAATCTAAAGGTCCTCATGAGTGCTCTCCAAAACATTGATCTTTGGAGTCAAGAAGCTTCTTAATTCAGAGAAACTTTTCTAAATTATGTCCCTTTCAAGTTCTAAGGTATGGATTTTATCCATGATCATGTTTATTTCTTTGTTTATGTCTAGTATTTTCTTATTTCCAAAATCCTCAGAGAGATTTATCAAAACCTCTTCATCCTGAGTTATAATATCTAATATACTCTTCACATGCTTGTGCGAAGTCATGCAGAGCTTATATAGATCTTGTCCATCCTTAAGACAATATTTGATTGCCCTTTCAATGACAATCAATGTATTAAGATCACTCTTCATCCCATCAAGAGTATCTTTCATCCTTAGTCTTTTGAAATCATCTATTACTTTTATTCTGGTTGCTTCCTCTAAGGTATCAAAATTTTGTTCTACTATACTTAGAACATTATCTAGACTACTTATAGGATCTTCAATATGTATAGGAGGTGTAGTAAAAAACTTACTCAAAACTTGTGTAGCTCACTGGATTGTCTTGGTAGTTTTGTCATTCTTCTTCTCTGATTTCTCCTTTTCTTTTGCAAAAGAAATGATGCAGGAGCATCCTGGGTGTAAGGGCAATCTTGCATCACTCAAAAAAATTTTTATTTTTTGTATTCAACAAGGGCTATCTTGTGCAAAGCTATTATTTATGGAAACTTGCTATTTTTAGTAAGTTGGTCATCTGATCTTAGAATGTTCTGATTTCTTCCCTGGAGGTTCATTTTGGTCATATCAGTCTGCCAGTAAAGTTTCATTGACAGATCAAGTCTAGCTTTGTAGATATTGAAGATTTTCGGTATTGACAAAAGGGTACAGAAACTTTGAACTCAGTTTTGAAGGCTTTAGAGGCCCCGGATGAGGTCAAAAATTTGGATGACAAGCACTTGCATTAGTCAAGCTTGTAGAGTGCTTCGTGGCCTTTCCAGAATGGGGTTATAATAGTCAATCGGGTCAATTGGCGATGACTTATGGTCCTCGGAAGTTGGGTCACCTGAAATGGTAGAAAATAATTTTCCTTCAAAATTTCTATTTGGGTTTCAAAAGTTATTTTGAGTCGACTTTGATGTAATAAATTGTAAAATAAAATAATTCTAAGTTTGGTTGGCCTTGTTGGCTAAAATTCAGGAACCTTCCCAGGCAGTGAAAATTGCCTCTATAAGGAAGGTTGAAGTGTTGTCTTAGGCAGTTTGGGACAGTTCTAGGTAGTAGATCTAGGTATTGATTCGAGACTTTGTCCTATAGAATATTGTAAGGGAATGCCCATGTGGCTTTGCATATTGTAATTCTGAAAGTTTGTAATTCCACATTTGTGGAGATAATAAGAAGCCAATTTTTTGTTCTTGCATATTGTTGTTGTTTCTCTGTTTCTGTTATGTGTTTGTGGTATTAAGAGGAGCACCCTTCATCAAGTGGTATCAGAGCAGGAGTTCCTGAGCGTGTAAATAGATCACCGACTGTGAGGTAGTTTACACTAGGACCATGGTTAGGGTTTCAGCGCGCATCATGAAAATGCCTCTACGAAAGGAACGTGGCAGAAGAGCTGGTGTTGTAACACTTGAGGTTAGAGTGCTCCAGAGACAAGTGCAAGCATTGCAAGAAGAGATTTGCAGAGGAATGAATCTTAATGTCAAAGGCAAAAGCAAGGATGAAGCCGAAGAAGAAGATCAAGAAGGAGAAGTCGAAGTTGTGAACTTGGAGGAAGAAAGACTTTTTTGGGCCATTTCCAAGATCGGGAAAAGACCTGAGATTGAGGTTCTGACAATTTCTGGAAATCTTAACCCAGAGGAAGTGATCGACTAGATCAATGAATGTGAAGAATATTTTGAGTATGAAGATATTGACGATCCTGATAGGGTCAAATTTGCAAAGGCTAGACTGAAAGGTCATGCCAAGATCTATGGCAAGAGGTTCAATTAGAGTGAAATAGAAGAGGGAAAGATAAAATCACAAGATGGGATTGAATGGTGGATAAATTGAAGCCGTAGTTCATTCCTGTTGATTATGAGTTTGACCTACTAAAGAAAATGCAAAGTTTGAAGCAAGCAAGACAATCTGTTCAGGAGTATACATAGGAGTTCTATCGAATCCTCATCGGAACAGGCCATGCAAAAGCTGATAAGGAGAAAGTTGCCTGTTACCTTAATGGGTTAAGGCCAAGCATTTAGGAGGAGCTAAATCTGGTTCTAATGAATAGTATTGAAGAGGCATACTAGTTTTCCCTAAAAGTAGAGGAAAAGTTGAACAAGAAGTTTGAGAGCAGACAAAATGGAAGAGGTCGCGATGGATGATTTGGTGGATGGTCATATGGAGGTCGAAATGAAGATCCAAAAAAGAAGGATGAGGCCAGTAGCAGTCAAAATCAGAGAGGAAACAACTCTAATCATTTCCAAGATTAGAACAATAGAGATCAGAGAGGGAGAGGAAGAGGAAGAGGACAAGGTTCAGGAAGAGGAGGCTTCTGTGGAACATATTTTCACTATGGAGAAGAAGGTCATAGGGCATTTGAATGTCCTCAATGCCAAGGAAGGATGGATAGGAGGAATGAAGGCCATGCCAGAGTTGCACATGTAGATGAAGATGCAAGGTCATCAAATTCTGAAGATGCTGAAAGAGGAGAAACGTTGATTAACAGAAGAGTCCTGCTGAGTAGTGAGAATGAACCTGAGCAAAGGAGGAGCCTATTTCGTACTCGATGCAAGTGTGAGGGTAAATGTTGAGATGTGATTATTGATAGTGGAAGTACTGACAATTTAGTGTCATAAGAGATGGTGACAAAGTTGAAGCTCAAGAGACAGAAACACCCACATCCATATCATATTGTCTGGGTGCAGGATAACCACAAGGTCATCATCAGTGAATAGTGCCTAGTAAAGTTCAAGATCGGCAGGTACCAAGATGAGGTACTATGTGATCTCATATCTATGGATGCATGTCATATGTTGTTGGGTAGACCATGGTAGTTTGACAGATGTGTTGTACATGATGGTCGTGCGAATACCTATTCCTTGACAAAGGGTGGAGTGTGACATAAGCTAAAGCCATTGAAGGAGACCGAAGAAAAGGTATGTGGTAATGCAAGAATAACTTTTGTTGATGGAAGAAAATTCCTAGATGGTATGAGGCATGAGCATGTGTGTTTTTATTTAATTCCAAAAGTTGGTAAGGAGGAAGTAGAGGATGTACTTGTAGAGGTTGTAGATTTGTTGAATGAGTTTTAGGATATTGTATCTGATAATGTATTTGATGGATTACCACCGGTAAGGAAGATCAGTCATCAGATGGATTTGATTCTAGGAGCCAGTTTGCCAAACAAGGCAGCACATAGAATGACACCAATAGAAAGTGAAGAGTTGAACAGACAAGTACATGAGTTATTGCAGAAGGGGTTGATTCCAGAGAGTCTGAGTCCCTATGTTGTACCAGTGGTATTAGCACCAAAGAAGAATGGAGAATGGAAGATGTGTACAAATTCTAGAGCAATAAACAAGATCACAATCAAGTACCTATTTCCATTGCCACGAATGGATGATATTATGGACTGTTTGAGTGGGGTTGTGTATTTCTCAAAGATAGATCTGAAGAGTGGATATCACCAAATTCAAATCAAAGAAGGAGATGAATGGAAGACTGCCTTCAAGACAAAGGAAGGACTATATGAGTGGTTAGTTGTGCCTTTTGGGCTAACCAATGCACCAAGCACTTTCATGCGGCTCATGAATGAGGTTCTGAAAGAGTTTCTAGGTAAGTTTGCCATTGTTTACCTAGATGATATTTTGATCTTTAGTAAGACATTGGAAGAGCATATGATGCATATTCATATGGTGTTTGAGAAGTTGAGAGAAGAGAAATTGTTGATAAATTTGAAGAAGTGCAGTTTTGTGAAGAAAGAGTTAGTGTATTTGAGATTTTTAGTTTCAGCAGGTCTAAAAATGGACCTAGAGAAAGTACAGGCTATCCTTGAATGGCCTAATCCAAGGAGTGCTACTGAGGTAAGATCTTTTCATGGTTTGGATAGCTTTTATAAAAATTTTATCAAAAATTTTAGCAGTATTTGTGGACCCTTGACTGAAACAATGAGAGGGGATAGAAAAGAGTTCAAGTGGACTAATGGGGCAGATAAGGGTTTTAAACTGTTGAAACATAAAGTTATAGAACAACCTATTTTATCACTTCCAGATTTTGATAAGGTGTTTCAAGTAGACTGTGATGCTAGTGGTACTGCAATAGGAGCTGTTATGAGACAAGAAGGTAAACCTATTGCTTATTTCAGTGAGAAGTTAAATGATGCCAAGAGGAAATATTATGTTTATGATCAAGAATTTTATGCTATAGTTTAGGCATTGAAGAAGTGGAGACATTATCTGCTTCCTAAGGAGTTTGTTTTGTATACTGATCATCAAGCTTTGCAATATTTGAATAGTCAAGGAAAGTTGAATCAAAGGCATTTGAAATAGCTTGAGTTTTTGCAGAGTTATACATTTGTTTTGAAACACAGAAGTGGAAAGTCTAACAGGGTTGTAGATGCGCTTAGAAGAGGAAAAATATTGTTGATAGAGATACAGATTGAGGTGGTTGGGTTCAAGGAACTCAAGAATTTGTATTCAGAGAATCCTAATTTTGGTGAAGCTTGGAAAGCTTGTAAAGAACCTGTTACTCTAGACAGAACGAAGTGGCTAGATTTCATCATTCAGAATGATATGCTATTCAAAGGGAGTCAGTTGTACATTCCAAGAAGTTCTATGAGGGAGAATCTCATCAAGGAGAAGCATAGCGAAGTATTGGCTAGACATTTTGGTCGTGATAAAACCCTTGCTTTGGTTAGTGAGAATTACTATTGGCCACAGTTGCAGCAAGATGTCAAGAAGTTTGTACAGAGTTGCAGAGTATGTTAGGTGGCGAAAGGAGTGAAACAAAATATTGGGTTGTATCAACCATTACTTGTACCAGAGAGGCCTTGGGAGGATATCAGTATGGACTTTGTTCTTGGTTTACCAAGGACACATCGGGGACATGATTCAATTTTTGTGGTAGTTGACAGATTTTCAAAGATGACACATTTTATTCCCTGCAAGAAGCCTAATGATGATGTTCATGTAGCAGAATTGTTTTTTAGAGAAGTAGTGAGACTACATGGTGTGCTAAAGAGTATAGTTTCAGATAGGGACACTAAGTTCATTTGATATTTCTAGCGTACATTGTGGAAGAAGTTGAAAATAGATTTGAAGTTCAGTTCATCACATCATCCACAGACTGATGGACAGATAGAGGTGGTGAATAGGAGTTTGGGAAATTTGTTGAGATATTTGGTTGGAGATAAGCCAACAGGATGGGATTTGATTTTACCACAGGTAGAATTTCCATACAATAATTCTATCAATAGGAGCACTGGTAAATCACCATTCCAGATTGTATATGGGAGTAGTCCAAGAAATGCATCTAAGTTGAGAAAGATAGATAAAGGAGAAATAAGTAGTGTTGAAGCTGAGGATTTTGTAGAACATTTGAAGAACATCCATGAGGAGGTGAGGAAGCACATTACCAAGATGAATGCGCAGTATAAGGCTAAGGTAGATGAGAAAAGGAGGCATAAGGAATTTTAGGTTGGAGATGAAGTCATGGTTCATTTGCGGAAGGAAAGATTTTCGGTTGGTACATATAAAAAGCTAAAAATGAAGAAGTTTGGGCCATGTAGGATATTGAAGAAGCATGATTCAAGAAATGCATATGAGGTTGAGTTGCCTACTGAGCTAAATATTTCACTAATATTTAATGTTTCAGATATGACAGAGTATCATGAAGGAGGTGTTGAAGATGAGGTTACAGCAGCACAATGGAGTATTCCAGTAACCAATTTAGATAACAAGGAGATTGAAGACATACTGGATAGTCGTGTTGGCAGAAGCACAAGGAACAGGACATATGAAGAATATCTGGTCAAGTGGAAGGATGACCTGTTGAAGATTCATCACGGCTAACAAAGGAAGAGGTTAACAGTCTTGGTTTTCCTCTGCACAATTGAGTTGTGATAGGGTCACTTCTCAAATTATCCTAGGTGTCTAATGCAAGAGCATCCTGGGTGTAAGGGCAATCTCGCATCACCCAAAAATATTTTTGTTTTTGTATTCAATAAGGGTTATCTTTTGCAAAGCTACTATTTATGGAAACTTGCTATTTTTAGTAAGTTGGTTAGCCAATCTCAGAATGTTCTGATTTCTTCCCTGGAGGTTCATTTTGGTCATATCAGCCTGTCAGTAAAGTTTCATTGACAGATCAAGTCTAGCTTTGTAGATATTGAAGATTTTTGGTATTGGCAACAGGGTACAGAAACTTTGAACTCAATTTTGAAGGCTTTAGAGGCCCCGGATGAGGTCAAAAATTTAGGTGACAAGCGCTTGTGCTAGTCAAGCCTATAGAGCGCTTCGTGGCCTTTTCGGAATGGGGTTATAATAGTCAATTAGGTCAATTGGTGATGACTTATGGTCCTCGGAAGTTGGGTCACCTGAAATGGTGAAAAATGATTTTCCTTCAAAATTTCTGTTTGGGTTTCAAAAGTTATTTTAAGCCGACTTTGATGTAATAAATTGTAAAATAAAATAATTCTAAGTTTGGTCGGCCTTGTTGGCTAAAATTCTAGAACCTTCCCAGGCGGTGAAAATTGCCTCTATAAGGAAGGCTGTAGTGTTGTCTTAGGTGGTTCGGGACAGTTCTGGGTAGTAGATCTGGGTATTGATTCAAGGCTTTGTCCTATAGAATATTGTAAGGGAATTCTCATGTGGCTTTGCATATTGTAATTCTGAAAGTTTGTAATTCCACATTTGTGGAGATAATAAGAAGCCAATTTTCTGTTCTTGCATATTGTTGTGGTTTCTCTATTTTTGTTATGTGTTTGTGGTATTAAGAGGAGCACCCTTCATCAAGAAAGTACTGACCACTGCATCAAATCTATAACATCCATGTCCTCTAAGTTGGTTGTAAGTGATTGAGAGCCACTTGCCAACAAACTAGGTGTAGAAAAAGGAGTGATTTTTAATCCTTTTGGTTGTTCCTCTTCTTTTCCTTGTTTTTCTTCCTTTTCTATTCCTATTTCTTTTTCTCTTTCTTGTTCCTTAACCTTTTATGTTCCTTTTTCTTCCTCTTTTCCTTCTGATACCTGTGCTTTTTTTAGGTGTTTTCCCTCCTTGCTGCACTTTTTCAGCTGATTCTTCCTAAACAATCTTTGGAGACTCAATATTCTTTACTATTTCATCTATGTTGGTCAAGGTTTCACTCGTCTAAAATGGATCAGATATATCCAACTGTGTATCAAGTGAAATCCCAACATTGTTAATAAAGAAATTAGGTAGGATTGTGTCAACTACCTCTGTTTCTTTTGGATCTTCAACCTTCTTTGCATTTGTAGGCTCTATAGAGATTACTACTTGGGTTGGAGTCCTTGTAGACTTACCTAGATCAGGTCGCTCCTTTAGGAGTAGTTGTCCAACCTTGTCATGAGTTTCACGTTCCACCTCTTCATACTTCCTGGCCATGAACTTGATGATTCTTATTTTAGTTCTTAACTTTGGCCTTAGCTTCTCAAGCTAATTTCCCATCTCATTACCTATCATGGTTGGCATATTCTGCAATAGAATATACCATCTCGTCTTGATTTCCTCATCAAGAGCTCTTTTCTTTCTTCCTTCTAACCTTTCAAATAGGTCCTTACTTATTTGACCCTCTATTTCAATTAAGTTCTTTTTAAATGTGAGCATGTGCTCCACAACCATGTCTTCTATTTGGGTTTTCTCATCCTCATCATATCTATCAAAGTATTTCTCAATAGAATTGATCTTACCATCACTTACTACTCTCTTTTGTATTACTTTGAGGTAGGGCCTGAATAGGTTTATTTGTGTACCCTGGCCCTTCTTCTATTCAACTTCTTCTACCTTTTTCCTATCTACTTCAAGTGCCCTTAGATTAGCCTCTTCAAGCTTTTTGTCCTTTTTTTCTTCTTGCTCCTTCTTCATTTGTTCCTTGATTTTCTCTTTGTCTATCATTTGGACTTCCTTATTTGGCTATTCTTCTTGAGAATTATTTTGTTGCTTATCTTTTTCCTATGAATATGGAGGAGTGTCCAATGTTTTCCTTTTCTTTCTTGGTCTGCTAGCCATGGCCTTAGGTCTAGCTTTGGGAGGAGTTTTGCCTTGTGTAGCAGCTCTTGTTTCCTATCTCTGCGATGTTCTCCTAGAAGGTGTAGGAGTGTCATCTTTCTTTTTCTCATCATCTTCTTCAACATCCACCACTTGAGGTGCCTCTACGTTAGATTGAGGAGGGGGGATTTTGTATTTCTCCCCAATTTCTGCTACCTTTTCCTTGATGGTTTTCATTTATTCTTTTGATATTCCATGCTGCCTTGTTGTTTTGTCAACAAGGGATTCAACTTTCTTCTCCTTTCTCCCTTTCACCAATTCTTCCCTAACTGCTGAGTATTTTTCTTCATATGTACCCCATCTTGGAACATTGGGGTCTTTAGGGGATTGTAAGACATGTTGAATATGAATTTATAGAACAATATAATCATCTTCATAGCCCATAAGAGTAGCCCATGAAATTCTAGGTTCTACTACCTCAAAGCATGTGCTGTCAGTTTCTACCATGAAACATATGTCATTATTATACTTGTCCACTAGTCTCCAAGGCTTCCTTTTCCTTTCATGCATTTGTTTCTGAACAAGTTTCATCATTCCTACAACTTCAACATACATGTTATGCTCATCGTGTCTTCTATAGCAATCATTTATCATTTGCATGGTGCATCTATCAGATCTCCATAGATACATGCTATGAAACCTTCTCATAACATGAAAGAATATGTGCATTATAAGTGATCCAAATTTGAAGTGCATTGACTTTTTCTTCTTTATTCCTACCAAATTCTACATTAGATGTTGCCTTAGGGCCTCACATAGGTCATATTCTTCATCTTCTACTACCATTTTATAAGCCATATGTACAAATATGGTGATACATTGTTTAACCTACTACTATACTAAAACTTGTATCCCAATATTTTTTCAATAAGATTGACATCTTCTTGTGCGATGTCATTCACTTCCATTTCTCTTTTATTCCATTTACTTTTGGTTAGTTTCTTCGCTTCAAATCTGATATTCTTTTATGTTGTGGGAATTTTACTTGTCATAGGTAAACTAATGATCTCATGTAATAGTTCTTTGGTGATCTTGGTTGGGGTTCCATCAATTCATTCATCATTAATCCTTCTCAACACAATCTTTATCCAGTCTAGTTCATCAAACTCAAACCTTTCCATGTATTTAACTATTGGCAACCCGTGAACCTTTTTGCATTCTTCTCTTAGGGTTTGATCTACATTGTATAACCCTAATATCTCATCAAATATCTTTGCGGTTCCTAGAAACTCAATCTTGTGTATATAGGCCTTGATGTCTTCAACATGAAGAACACCAACTGGAGTATGCGAGAACGCACCCTCTAGATCATCTTTAGTGGATTTTAAGGGATGACTCTTAAACTTGTATCTATTCCTTTCAAGCACATTAAACACCTTGGGAGTATCCATGCTAACTACTTTGCTACTGCAAATGACAAATATTACTTAAGTTTATGATAAATACCTAGCTTGTTTGGGCGTGTAAGGGTTTTGCGAGCACAACTGTAAACTCTTTAAGCTCCAACAACTACTTCAAGATCTTCAATGCTCTTTGATCTCAATGTAAATGGTAAGTAGTTCGACCTCATTACTACCCTTACAGACAATTTGACACAAGTTCCAAAAATTACCCATAAAGCTGTAATAAACCAGTGTTGGCTCAAACTGGTACATCTTTTCATAGACATCTCCAAACCATATGCGATCTTGTCCAAGATCCCATAACATAGCATCTAATCTATTTTCAAGCTCACACAACTTAACTCATCCATATAGGGGCTTTGTATCTGGCTGGTGTTAATTTGTCATGCTCTCCCTAAGGCATACATTTCCCATCAAAAAGATGGTGAGGCAATGCACCCTAGTAATGATTCCACAAGACTCTTAGGACTCTTGTGAGTACTCACACTCTGCTCTCCATATTTCTTATCTTCAAATTCAATAGGTTCATTCGGATTGACCCATTTCTCCTTGAATTTTGCTTTTAGTTCTGCTAGCTCTTTTTCTTCTTCATTCACTTCCTTTTCTTTTGTGAATGGTTTGAAGGACTTCTTTACTAGTCCTTTAAATCTACAATACTTTGTGACATGTCCATCATTTTTTCATTTGAAGCATGTCACCTTCTTCTTAGGTTTCAATTGGTTGTAATCAATCTGCAATTTGCAATACTTGGCAATATGACCAAAGTTACTACATTTGTAACATACAATCTTTCTAGGTCTGATAAAAGGTTTATTAACTTCTTCTACTGACTTGTTAACTTCATCCTTACTATAATTAGAAACATTATCTTGCATAGCATCATTTATTTTACACGTTTCCATACCCTCATATTGTCTATGCTTTGCATTCTTACTACATTCACATTTTTCAGTATTTGCCTCATTCAAACTTTTCTTCTTTTGTTTCTTGATAAAATCATTCAGGTGATCATATGTAGGTCTTCTAGACCTCATATATGGTTTTCTACATTCTCTTATCTTATGTCCATACAAATAGCAATTAAAACAAAAACCAATAAACTTGGGCTTAGGAATACCTTTTTCAGTTGATTTCATTGATTGATCTTCATGACTGCAATCCTTGTCATTGTCCTTGCAAGGAGATATCTCAGGTTCTACCTTCTTAGGTGAATCAAGATTCACCACAACTCTATCTTTCTTCTGATTGGGATTTTCATTGAAACCTACTCTTGTCATGTCTCCAATAGGTTTCTGCATGCCAATTTGGTCATCCAATTTATTTCTTCTCTCATGAAGTTTTTCTATGCGACCTTTGGTCTGATCAAGTTCACCAGTGATGGTGATACATTATCTTTCTACCTTGTCATACTTTTTTTTCAGTGTACTCACTTCATTATCAAAAGTTTGCAATCCATCCCTTGTGTTTGATAGTTCACTTTGCAACTTTTCTTTTTCCTCTCTTTCAGTGTCAAGTTCTTTCATTAGGTTCAATTTTGTGACTTCCAATTCATCCTTCAGGGAATCCTTTTCATGTCTTAGCTACTCAATCAGATCTTGATCTAATATTTCCTTAGTCTATGCTTCCATGAGATCATCTCTCTATTTTCTTTCATGCTCAACATCCTGCTTCAACTTGTTGATGAAGTCATGCCTTCCTTAGTTTATATTTTAGATCCAATCTATTTGCATTAGCAATGTCCACATCTTCCAATTCCATTTCATAATTTTGCTTCAAGTTCTCCAAATCCATCTTGATCTCCCCAATTTTGTTAAGCTTTTCCTTCAAGGGCCTAATTCTTTAATACCAATTGTTAGGATTTGGTAACACTGAGAGGGGGGGTGAATCAGTGCTACAGTACTTTACTAAATTCTTAAACTTCTTTTCCTTCTCTAGACAACATATAAAGATATAACATAAGATAAATAACCATGCAACATAAAAAAACATTGAATAACTCATAACACCATATTTGTTTTTGAGGAAAACCCTGTTAAGGGAAAAACCCCAGTGGGGATGGTACCCACAAACATCTGGACTATAAATATAATAACCCTGTTAAGAGTTATGACCCTGTTAGGAGATTAGTATTACAATAGGAAGGTCTTGATTAAAGGATAGACCCTATTAGGAGTCTTTACAATGAGATCCCAATTAAGGAATCGACCATGTTAGGAGTCCAACCCTGTTAAAGGCAATCAAACCCTATTAGGGGTGTACAATAGGTGCAACAACACTTACAACCCATCAGTTGTCCTGAATACAAAGAGTTGACAAAGTATTCCTTGAAGAACTCCTCGTGTTCTACTTTCTCTTGATTTCTTCTCTTCTCCTTAGACACCTTCATAGTTTGCATCCATCTATATAATCATCATCATCACACACTTTTACAAAAGTGTATGTATACTGATACCTTGTTAGAGGTATATTACAAAAGCTATTCGACATTACTCTAGAAAAACATCATATTATTTAATGTGCATTTGCACACTTCATTAACATCCTTAATCAGCCTTAGATCCAAGAGCACACCTAAAATAACTTTCCAATCATTCACAAAGTCGGCCTTAGTAATCGCCAACAAGTTATACTCTATTTACTGTCATCACATCCAATCAACTAAACATATCTCTTTGATACTATAATATTAACATGTGCGACCTTACACATGTATTCATTCATGTCTTTGAAGCATGTATCCAAGATCGCATGCCTTTAGGAAGCTTCTGTGAGGTTCACTAACCTTTTCTATCAGACTGGGTCACAGGAACAGTTTGTGGACTTAGGCATTTTTCCTTTATCAACTACAAACAAACATATTAGTGATGTCCAATATGTGCGATCATAAATCTAACAAGTGTTGCCATAAATGACAACATCCCATATGTACATGTACCTAAATGTGCATATGTGTGCATGCGTTGACCACTTGCCAACATATATGCCCATGTAGATCAGATGCCAACTCCTCAATGGCATCCAAAGTACTCATGTCTGGTATTACAATTATAGCTTGTGCATTCTTGGCATTTTGTTGCATCACCTCTACTATAGGGGCTAAGTATGATTGTAACTCAATTAGTTTAATGACCCTCTTTTCTTGTTCTGCCTAAAGTTGCTTCACCTTGTGTGTGACCAATTACACTCTAGAATGGTATTTTGATATAGAGCTTGAGATGGGATCAAATTTGTCAATTAGGTTGTCAATCTTCTTTTGTGCTTCTTCTCTTCTCTTCTTCAAATCCTTTGAGAAATCTAAAAGTTTGGATTCTTTGGTCAGTAACTAATTGAACTCCTTTACTATGACCTTGGTGTCATCCACTAGTCCTAAAAGTGTCACTTTGTCTTTTTCAATCTTCTCCACCAACTTGACTATCCTTTTCTTCTCATAATTAGACTCTACCAACTTCATTATAGCAGTCTCAATGTCATTAGTTTGATCATCAATGACCTTTATCAATGTGTCCATCTACTCAATCATTGTTGCATCTATGTCATATTCAACATCTGGAATAAGACTTGCTAGAATATCTCTAGCTACCTTTAGTACTCTAGCCTTATTCTTCTTCTCTTTAGTTGTGTCCCTTTGTGCCTTCAACATTAGATTTTCATAAACTTTAATCAACTCTTTAGGGCACAATTTAGTAATATCAATTGGTGTCTGAATATCTTCATCATCATCACCATCATCATCTTCTTCCTCTTCATCTTCAATCACCAATTTGAGTTTCTTATTTTAACTTGTTTCCCCTAAACCCAACTTCCTTTGCACTGAGAGTATATCTCCAACCTCTTTGTGACTTACTTATTTATGCCCTGCTATCGATTCTTTAGTATGTACCCATACTTTTGGGGTAACCTCTTTTATAGGAATATCTTCAATTAATACTTCATCACCACCAGTTGACCAATATCTCGTGCTTCAATGTCATGGACTTGTTTAGGGATATCAAAAATGACATAACCTATTATCTCTTCAGGAGTAAATGTATCATCAACTTTCTCACTAACTATCTCATCAACATTCTCTTGTTTACTAGTACCTTCTTGTTCCTTTTGTTCTTGTTCTACTTCCTTATGTGATTGCAACTTTTTCTTCTATATATCCACTGTTTCATCATGAACACTCTGTGTATCACTAATAAGTAGTCTTGCATCTCTATTTATGATCTTGAAGTATTTTCAGTAAGCATCAACTATTATCTTTTCTTCTTCAAGATTCAATTCTGAAGTTACTTGCATAAGTGGTCTCTCCATGATCTCTCTATCCAATTTCAATGCTTCTCTCCATCTTTCATGAATTGATTTATATAGTTCTTTAGGTAGGACATTGTAAAGTTCACTTGGTGTTCTATAGAATTTATGTATACTCCATATGATAGCCTCCTCTAACTCTCTTTTTTCTTCATCACTGTAGAATTCATATCTTCTTACAACACTACCCATTCTACCGCCCTCCATTATGTCCTTGACAATGAAATCAATAGTAGGGACTTTCTTCTTACCGCTCTCCTTCAACTTCTTTACTTCCTTATCTAATTCAGTTCTAGATTCCTTGTCTTCTATTGTGTCTCTCTTCTTATTGACTTCATCAGACTTCCTTTTTCTCTCATAAGTCTTCTTTAATGTCGGTGTCTCCACTACTTTTGTTTCCTTTACCTTAGCAGATGTAGTGGGAATATCATGTGTTGGTTCATCAACTTCAATAGCCTCAATAGTATATGTATCATCTATATTTTCAACAATATTTTCCAGCTTCTCTATCATTCTCCTTGTTTTTCTTGGTATCATCGATTTCTTCAGTTCCCACTGAATCTTAGGAACAACCTCTTCATATGTTCCAAACCTAGGTGTGTTAAAATCTATAGGTTTAGATAGTATCTACATGAAGTCTCACTATATCACTCTCAACTTTGTAACCCATTGTAGGAACCCATGATGTTCTCGATTGCACCGCTTACAAAATACTAAGTATCAGTATCAACAAGAAAACTTACATGTTCTTTATATTCCTCTATAATACCAGTTGGGATTCTCTATCGCTTTTGCATTCTAATTTGAAAATCCTTAAAGTAACCCCACATAATATTATCAAATTTATTTCTTAATTCCTTAATGAACTCACTTATTTGTACTATCACCGGTCTATCTGTAGCCCATTAAAATGTGCCTCTACCACGGAAATGATTTTGCAGATAAAAAAAGATACATACCAATATGGCTCCATACTTGAATGATTGTTTCTTGTCCTTCTTTATCTTATCCATATTTACCATGAATTAACTCTTCAACATCTTGCATAGATCATATATTGCATCCTCCACCATTCTATAGGCAACATGAATTGCTCCACTGGGCACACTATTAAGACGACTAGATTGGTAAATCCAATGATCATAGATTCTAATCTAACCTCTTTATCTTCTATGTCATTGATAGTCATATCTCAGTAGTTAGGTTTAGATTTGGTTAACTAGGTAACCAAATTAGCAGAAATCGTCCTTAGGGTAGCTAACTCACCGATAGCACAAAATCTAGTAACTCTTTGAATGATGTCCTTTGTGATCTTATGTGATCTATCCAACCACATAAATTGATAATGTGCATGGATTAACACATATCAAATTTAGTCATGATGAAATACATTAGGTATATTCAAAGCGTATGCAAAACCATTCATCCTCAGATGTTTGTGCTCATCCTTCAACACACAATCCTCACAGAATCACTCATATTCATTGTTGATAGCATCCGCTCCTAGTTCATCAATTTTGTAGTGAATGTATGATCGAATGTCCTCAATAATATAAATCCAAGTGCAATAGAATATAGGGAACCCATCATATTATTTTCTCTAGCCTTCATCAGATGTAACTTGAACACGAGCCTTGCCTCTTCAGTAATTTTAACCAAAACAAGGTTTTCTACCACTCTTTCCATGATTTAATTCAAAAATCACACCAAAATCTTATCACAGTATTAGAAGAATACCTCTTACTTCACAAATTATGGTTTGTGAATACTATCTCAATTCACTGCTTGCAATTTTACAGTTCACTAGCAACGGTCACTATAGATTGATTTTTTATAAATTGACAAGTGGACGCAAGAAAATAAAGTGAAAAATGAACTCACTTTAAGCTTATTTATCCTTTAGAAAATAATTGTTTAATTTTAACAATAAAATGGTACATTCCAACAGTAAGAATAATATCATGTCACAGGTTAAAGCATATTCATCGGTTGGTACTCATCCAATGATTATGACTGGTATCAAATAGGTATACACCATGAAATATCAGTGTAATCAACTTAGAATCACTAACAACCTCAAAAATTCATTAGAAATATCCAAAATACCAATATTCATCTTGATATGTAGATAGATCTTATTGATCTTTTATCTACGGGATCGATAAAAATAATTCTTTAAGTGCTCCCCCTAAGCAAATAGCATGCTTAGTTTGAAGATGAAACCTTTGTACAAGAGGATGGTGATTTCCCTTTAGATGACTTGAAATCTTCCCATTTCTCTCTCACCTTCCAAATCTTCTTCATCTCTTGACCGACTTCCTCAACATCAATAATCTTCTTACCCTTTCTATCTTCTGACTAGTTGGGTGACTAGTTTCTGAACCAACAATATCTTGCAAGGTGACCGATCCTATAGAATAGGAAACATGCCATATTAGTTAACCTACATGGTCCAAAATTTCCTCTATGTGTTCTCATTCTGTAATTTACAGCTAGATGACCATAGTTACAACATACCGAACATGCGACATTCAATTGCTTTCCCTTTCATAAGGGAGTATCGGTTTGAATTGAAACCTAGGAACATACACTTTAGACCTGTAATCCTCATCTTTATTTCCATATTTGTTACATGCATAAAAATATCCATCAAATCTACCACCACTGGACCTACTACTAGATCTAGATCTATACTCATAAGCAATATGGCCATACTTACGATTATTATAGCAATAACCATCAAATGAATAAGGTTTATTCATTGGTTTTCTCCTACACACATTTGAAGTATGACCAGGCTTTTCATAACTATAACAAGTAGGTTTGTTAGGTTTCTTACTTGAATTAGTTGAATATACCTTATGATCTATCTATGGCTCCTTAGGTTCAGATTTTGATGACTCACTTATTTCAAATGTTTCTTGAGTTGTGTAACCAAGCCTGATTGGGTCTTTGTGTCTTCTTTGTCTCTTCAATTGTTCATCAATATTTTGAAAGCTTTCATTGTATTGCTTCAACTTTTCATTTGCTTCTTTCTTACTTTGCAATTCATTCTTCAATTTCTCATTCTCCTCTCTAAGCCTTTCATTTTCACTCAAAATTTGTAGATTCTCTTCAGTTGTATCATGAAGGAACTCATGCATGATAGAATTCTCTTGAGATAGCCTGAAGAATTATTCCTTCCTGTCCTTCAATGCATCCTTAACAACTTTCTTGGCATCTTCAACAATCTTCCTTGAATCTTAATCAATTTTTTTTTTATAGGTCTTCACACATCTTGACAAATTGAATTTCAAGCTCTCATTTATAATTTTCCACTTCTTCTTTAAGTTTCTTGTTCTTATCCATCAGATCTACAATTGCTTTCTTAAATTCTTCAGACATACTACCTTCAGATAGTTGATCAATGTAATCTTGACTTTCACTTAACTTCTCAATAAGTTCTCTCCTTTTTGCAATTGACTTCTTCATCTTTTCCTGCAACTCATTGATCATCTTGTGTGCATTCTCAAGTTGTGTCTCATACCTATAATTCTCCATGATTGCGGATCTTTCAATCAAGCTGTCAAGATTATCACCAAGAGGACTGATGCTCTGATACCAATTGTTAGAATTCTTAAGTACTGAGAGGGGGTGAATCATTACAAATAGGTAACCTACTAATTCAACCACAAGTCTGAAATACTTTAGCATCAACTTCCAAATAACAAAACATATAATTGATGCAATGAAATGAAAGTAAATAACATCAAATATCCACACATGCATCGCACATAAAACACTTGATTTTTTTCATGGAAACCCTCGGTTAGAGGGAGAAAACCATGGTGGGGATGACACCCAAAAGTCCTTCACTGTACTAAAAATGTGTTCCCTGTTAGGAGCTACAAATACCCTTTTTGAGGGTTCACCATGTTAGGATTTACTAGTACACTGTTAGGAGTACAATAAGATATGTTAAGATCTACCTCGCTAGAGGATTTATAACTCTTTCTATGAGTCCACCCAGTTAAGGAATTTACAATGGAAGACATGTTAAAGTCCACTTGGTTATGGGATTTTTCTTGCTAAAACTATTAGGGAACAAAAAGTAATGATCTAGATGTAGCACTCCTTTCCTGTCAGATCCAATATGTTCTCAGCTCTCTTTAACTACTCTCTAATCTACCTTTGCTTAGAATCATGATCGCAATCCTAGAAATCATGAATTTCAATTCATACAATCAACTTACTTCAACAACCTTTTCAATAAGAGAAGTACCCAATAAATACTTGACTTGCGTCACCTTAACCTTCACCAAAAGTCAAATTTCAATCTTCCCGCTCAAATGCATATCACCAAACCAATTTTCCTACACAGCATCGACTCATTAAAAGATTTACAAGTGATATTTCCAAGAATAGTCAAAACCTTTTGACCATCCCAAATTTCTTCTAGAATCTTCCCTTCTTGCTTACCTCGAGCATATAAATGATAGCTCATCAAATCCTTAACATCTAAGACACATCACTATAACAACTATATTCACCATAGTAACCATACCAGACACCGATCTAAGATCTTCCACTGGTAGCTCAAGAACTTAGACTTTCTAACTTATAGCCTCTTTTGTCACTATGATACTTTGTCATTGATTGTCCAATTAAGTTGCGATTGAAATCCTAATGTCTTGTGATCATATACATTCTATGTCTAAGACCGCTCCACTTTATTCCTTTGCAAACATGACCACTACCAAAATCTTCATCTATAGTTGTTCTTCCTATACATAGCTCACTGTACTTAGCTGGTTTCTGCATACTGATCGAACACTGGCCTTACCGATTGTCCTAGTCATTTGATATGACTTTTTTGCATTAATAACAACCAAAATCACAATCACCTATGATTTATCACTAAATTCTATCACAATGCCAACAAATTTAATTTTTTTAATGACAACACGAGAATCTTCAAGGGACCTAGTGTGTCATTGGTTCAACCTGATTCTCAAAACAATTCAACTTAAAATATCAAATATGATTTATGAAGTTTGTGACAAAGCATTGAGAATTGTGAGAAACATATTGAAACCTTTGTTTTCGAGTCTCCTCCTTTGTCAACATCCTCTCCTTTATTATCTAACACTTCTTCTATATCAACCTTTAATCACAAAGTCATTTTGCCTAACCTTCTTCATGGTAAGGTGATTACTTGACCTAAACAAAAAATAAGCATAGTCAAAATCTTATGAATCTTCCTTTCTTCATGTATCACTGATATTATGACCACTCTACTAATGAATGTCAAGCCTTACATTAAAAAAATCAACAACTCATTGATAATGATATTATTCACATAACATGTCGCAATGAGTTATTTTCCAATCATGATTTCTTTAAATAACATTTAAGTCCCTATTATGTTGCTCCATACTATGTGACATTGTTAGCCTATCCTTTGGGGGCTCATTTTCATGCATGGTGTGATCATACTTTGTGAGTAGCATACTAGGTATCCTTTCTCCTTATCCTTGTGTCCACACTTGGGGGGAAAGGGTGCTATACCAATCAATCCAATCCTCTCCAAGGATCCACTTTTCCTTTGGTGAAGTGCCATTTGTCTATTATGTGATATATAATCTTAAATAGAGATGTTGGTTTACATTAAGGATTCTCTTCTATACAAGAGATATGCATCCTTGATCATAACCTCTTCATTGTTCAAAATTGGGTTTCCATGGTAAACAAATACCTTACCTTAGAGACTAAAAGTATGTCATTATTCCTTAAAGAATCCCCTTACATAGCAATGGGGAATGTGTTTATTCTTCCCTTCTTATTCATTATCTATTTTCTACATCCTTCAAAAGGATCCCTTTTATACTCCTTACATGGTATCTCTTGCATTTTTCCCTTCCTTGACCTCATAGGAGTTGTGACCTCTTTGGCTTGGATTGGGTGTTTCTTGTGTATACCTTTTTGGTGTTAAAACTGCTTTATCATTTTTTTTATTTTCCTTGAGATGTAAAAACAATACTTATTTTCCATCTTAAGGGTGGCATACATTTCCTCCTTCTTGAAAATATTTTTCTTACTTTAATCATGATAGGTAGAGTACAGTAGCATAACACAACTTTCTAGGACTAGATTACTCTCCTTTTCACATCCTTAGGATTTTTTAAACTATCATAACACAAATTTCTAGCCCATTCAACCTCTCATCTATATAATTTTTTATGAGAAAACTAGCATGTGTTGTACCATCAACTCCCTTGTTACACTCTCTTTAATGGGTGGAACTAGCATAATAAAATTTTCTAGACCATTTCCCCCTTCTCTCTCTCTCTCATCTATCTCGCATGGATCACCTAGCGCAACATAATTGCCTAGCTTGTGTCATCCATGATTTTCTTATCCTCTCCTCTATGATTCCATAGCATAAAACACTCCGCTACTTGACTAAATCATGGAGTCTTATCTTATCTTTGATGTGTTCTCTTTCTCTTTTCAGGTGACCACTTGTGCTCTTGCAATATCTTTTTAGGTTTGATACTAGCGGTTGAGACATTTTCTTTAGCAAGGTCTCTTCAAATACTTGACTTGGAATCTTAGTAACCTCTAGGCTTTTCTTTTTGTTTTTTGTGTCCTTGCATATGGATGTACAAGATAAGATCCTTATTTTGGGGGCTTGTGTCCTTAAACTTAGTGAAGTCTTATCCCCTTCCAGTTTTCCCATGATTCTCATCTTTCTCTATCTTTCTTTTACTTTACTGTGAGCATGAGATGGACTCATACTCCGAATAAAGTGGGTGATAAATGTATCATCCTAAAAAGTAAGAAACCTTATTACGTGCTCATTTTTAGCCCCATTTTAGTGTGTATGGTTTCTCACATTGATTTCATGATCTTCTAGCACTTATTGGACCTTCAAATTAACATTATGCATTGTATATAGACTCGATTTGTTCAAAAATAAAGGTTAGCCCTTATTTCTAAGTGTGCTCCTCATTTTCCCTTTAATCAAGTAATTCATTTCCTCACATAGGACCTATTCATTTATTTTGGGTTTTTAGGATCTTCCCTGACCTTAAAACAACCTGCATTTTCTTCCCCCAATCCTTTTCTCATTCACCAACATCCCCTTGTTGAGCTCATTTTTCCTAGGACAAATCGACTAGTTGACTTGTCCCTAGGGTTTTGAGCCCAAATTTGGACTAGGGCCCGATGGTAGGGTTTTCCTTTGAGGTTTAGATTTATAATCAACCTTGATCAAATTTAAGCCCCGAAATGGAGGGATTTTAGTATACAAGGACATCCTCTCCCCTCATTTGGCATCAAGGAATCAAGTACAAGATATACATCTACCATCAAGAAGCAATATGCAATTTCACACAATCAATCAAGTGCTCAAGAAAATCCTCAAGATATTCAAGGAATTCTTCTTCTTCTTCATCAAGTATTGTGGCAAACTACTGCATTTATCATTCAAGGCTTTGGTTTCATGATTTCCTATTAGGTTTTTGTGGAGTTCAAACTATTGCATCAACACTTGTGATCATAGCAAGGTATAACATGATTTATGTTTTAGATCTAGCTTTCATTCCATATTTCCTTATGCAATTTTGTTTCCATTTTAAGGTTGATTCTTAAATAGGGGTTTGACCAAGGCAAATCCCTTTCCACAACCTTTTTCCCTATTTTTCTATGTACATGCACGAGTTGTGGAGTTTTAATTTTGGATCTAAGAAGTACAAGTACAATTGTAGAATCCAAGAAAGTTTCATCAGTTTTGGCATTACCAAGAACAAGTCAACTTGTTTAATTTTCCCTCAAAAATTGACATATCCCTGCCATTTTTCAGTGAAAATTTTAAAATAGAAAGATTCAGACCCTGCTTCCCAGATATGAAGTTATAGCTGGATCTGAGGTTATGGCGATAGTCAAATTCAGTTTGAAAGTACCATCCTCTTCATCTCATTTCCAGGTGCACTTTTTCTTACTTATTTTCCCTTTTACTTTATTTCAGATCCATCATTAAACCATATCCATTAGGAATCAAAACCCCACATTTTGTAGATCTTACATTGGCACCCTTACTCTCTTGGTTGTGCCTATTAGATTCACTTCATGGGAGGTTTTGTAATCTAATGTGTGTAGGACTTGGTAAGTAATCTACATCTTAGCATTGCTTATGATTTCCTATTATAAAAAAATAAATAAAGATACTTAAGGGAAGTAGTCTCAAAGAGTTTAAATGTTGTAACTTGAAAATATGTATGTGTTTTAGGAACTAAATGTATAACATGAGTAGGCTAATGCTTTCTACCTTTAATACTTAGACTTAAACACTCTAGGATGTTGAATGGTTATTATTTAATGAGACACTAAGTGAAATCTATTTTTTGTGTTTTCCTCATAATATTTTTTATTAAAGAAAAAATAGGTTTTGAAAGGACGTGAAACCCTTTACAAATAATTTTTTAGGGGGATATGGAACTCCATATAAGCCATTAGCTGCAAAAGAGGAATCTTTACAAAACAACAACTAACATCCACCAAATGGTCAGTATCCTAGAAACATAGATCATACAAAGAACCAACTACTCAAATGAACATAACACAAGAAGCCTAAGCTTTATAACACAGGGTTTTTAAGGCTCCCTAAACCTAAAAAGTGAAACAAGGGTTTTTCCAAGCTCTCTTAACCTAATAGTGAAAAAAAATAATCCTTCTAGTCAACAAGGGATTTTTACAAGCTCCCCTAACCTTTACAACCAACCTCAAGAGATTGCACAATGAAGAATTAGCTGAAGACCTAGTGGGTTTTGATGTGGCACCCAAAACCATCATAGGGTTTTGATAGGGTCCCCAAACCTTCACAAACAATCTCAAAAGATTGCATAGTGAAAAACTAGATGAGAGGCCATTAGGTTTAATTATGGAACCCAAAACCATCATGGGTTTTTGCAAAGCTCCCCAAACTTACAACATGGGTTTTGACTTGGCTCCCACAACCAAAAATTTGTAAACAAATAAAGCACCTTGCTAGACCTTCCATAAATCTCCAAAGAAACTCCTCTCCACCTCAATATGAGAGCATTCCACCTCAATAGGATCATCAGAGAAGGGGAAAATTATAAATGGAATCAAAATAACATTCAACCTTGTAATCAAGTGAGCACAACAAAGAGCATCCCAAAAGAAACCCCAAATCACCACCTCTCTAGAGACAAAATCCACGTCCATAGGAAAGGTTATCACCTTAATAAGACATAAGAGGGAGGGATACAAAGGAATGATGAACCACTACCATATTGTAGCCACACAAATATACCCCACCTCTATAGGAGTAGGTTCCACCTCAATGGGAACCTTGCAGGGATGAATCCATTCATGAATAGCTAAAGCCCTTATAGAAAAAGAAGAATGAAGCTCAAGGTCACCACCATAGCCATACCAAGCCCTCGCACCACAGAACCTTAACCAAAAACAAGAAAGAGCCAAGATAGGACCTTGAAATAAACTAACAACAACCTCTTGGCCAACAGAGGAAATAAATTCTCCAAGAGTCACAACACCCTCCACGAAAAAAGAAAAAATAGATCATGGTCTAAAGAAAAAGGATGAACCAGAAAAACACATAAGTAGAGCCAACAAAACATCAAAAATAGATAGAGAAATAAGGGGCTCCAAAAGTGAAACTTATCATCATGAAATAAAGAAAATCTTACTCCTCCACAACAAACTCCAAGCCAGATAGGGCTAACCAACACCTAAGCACCCATCTCAAATGGAGTCAAAGAGGGCTCTATTGAAATGACCTTCCACACACCTCCAAACCTAGAAGACATAGAAAAGAAACCACAAAACAAAGCCAACCACTCCCAAAAGAGCAGTCGCCAAAGGAAAAAGTCAACTTTGAGGGGCACAACACAACCACAAACCCCAAATAGAGTCACTACAACTACAATGCCAAGAAAAGACAAAGGGATGAAAAATCCTAATCCACAAACCAACAAAATTTCACTATCCACAAAATCTTGTCGTAGGATAAATAATAGGACTTGAAGCAGATTGGGTAGAGAAGAGCCCAAAAACTAGCAAAAACAGCCCATCCTCCAAAGCACAAACATGAAAACCAACAACATCCACCTTAAATTAATACTTAATAGCAATTTAGAAATTCCCACCTCCTAGATGCCACAAAAACACCAAGAGAAATTGAAGTGGAGAAGAGGATAGACGCTAAAGGGAAGAGAACACCAAAAGAGAGAATACTAGACACAAAACCAATGGATAAAAATACCTATTGCCCAAAAAATGCACAAATTTATCTACAAACAATGACAAAGGGCCAAACACCCCCCACCACCACCATCATACTCACCCTCTTCAGAATTAGAGGTCTCCCATGCACCTCCCCTGCAACCAGAAACCCTAACACCTCCTCTCCCGCTCCTACTCCTGCCTCTCCACATTTAAAACTTAATAAAATATATGGATTCTATTGTTGCAAATACTACCATAATGTTTTCCTTGTAATGTTACAAAGGACTTTTATGTTTTTTTCCTTAAGAAGTTTACATACTAATGAGAGTCATTGAATAGTCAGAACTTGGAGTGATAATAGTCAAACAAGGGTAGGATTTCTTGTATTTGTTTTGAATGTGTAATGTGTTATTTTTCATCTCTCAAGTGATTTTATATAATTTTATGGAAGACTTCCAAATATGGGGAATCAAGGAAGGAAAGGTTGTCATACTTGATCTATCTATTAGGTGGCAGGAAAAATAATGCTTTGGCCAAATTAATATTTTTGTTCACTTGATACTAGTTGAATGTATGTTATTTATACTCCTTTCCATATCATTGTGTACACACTACATTTTCATATATGAAATACTAGATGGACACAATGTTGCATTAATTTCATCCCGCTTACTAGTTTCAATTTGCTAGGTACCTCATGTAGGGTTAGGCTACTTTTCATATTGAGCGTCGGGGAAGCTAACACTTCATAGTTTGTCGTAGAATTTCCTAGACCACATTATTTTCCTTGAGCATATCATATGGAGTGTAGTTCATGGATAGAATAAAAATAGTTATAATATCACTTTATCATTTATTTGATGTTTCAACTTGTTGGTCATAATTGATGTATATTCATCATTTCATTAATGTATTCGACATGTTGCTCATTTTTAATGTATTATCATGATTTAACATTTCTCCTGTGAGAATAATTTTGTAAATTTTGTTATGAATAAAAGAGGGGTTAAAAATTTATTCAAGTAAAACTATTAATTACAGAGAAAGATGCCTCAAGCCCACCAACCTCTCAAACAAGACCAAGAAAAAAAGATCTCAAAAGAATTTGGAAGTAGAGAGCCATTACAAGTTTTCATTCTCCCTAATTAAGTTTCTCAAAATCTCCAAATAATCTAGAGAAAGATCCTCCTAGTTGTCTACATCCCAGCCCTCTATGTTCTCTAAATCCCACTTAGCCAAACAATTAGTCACTTTATTCCACTCCCTAGGAATGTGACATAAATAAATAGAATTTAAGAAACCACACCAATTCAGAATTTTCTTAACCACTAAGGCTAACTACCAAGAAACTTCATCCAACTAATGGTTATTTAACATATCAATCGCAATATGTGAATCTAAATCACAAATAATCCTTTTCCATCCTAAAGAGCATCCACTTTCAACACCATGTAAAATATCTAGGGCCTATATTAAATTATTCAAATGTTGACCTTTATATATGGAGAAAAAGAACACCACATTCCCATCATTACTTCTTCCAATACCCCTAATTCCTACCTATCCAGGATTCCCTCTAGACAACCCATTTGTATTAACCTTCAGAATGTAATGACCTTACTAAAAAGGCCACTAAAATTCCCAAATCTGAACTGAGTCAATTTGTCAAACAGTTGGCATGCACTGAATGTTCATGTTTCAAATGATGTGTTTAGATTGATATTTGT
Source organism: Chamaecyparis obtusa (assembly GCA_027943335.1). Classification (NCBI taxonomy): domain Eukaryota; kingdom Viridiplantae; phylum Streptophyta; class Pinopsida; order Cupressales; family Cupressaceae; genus Chamaecyparis; species Chamaecyparis obtusa. Next base: position 298,380 of record BSBK01003695.1, on the reverse strand, counting down.
TTTGGGCACCAAATTTGCAATTGAGATAACAATACCAATATAGAAAGTAGCATAAAGAACAACAATGCAACTTTAATATCAATGCAATGATCCCTATGTCAATGTATCATGTATTTCTCAAATTCTGATTTGCAATGAATGACTGTTCCAACAATAGAATGTAAGCACTGTCTATGGACTGTTTACAGCACATGAACTAAGACATGGAATATATGAACTGTCTTACATGAACAGGTCCTAGTAATGCACTTTTCTACACTAAACCAATGGCAATGTCTGAATACAATGACTGTTCTCATATTCAGAATTACAATGCTATGACAATGTGGCAATACGCTTGCTAACCTATATCCAAATCTGATGTTAGAAGACTGACTGTTACAGCAGAGATGTATATTATGTGACTGATTACAATGACAAGATTGATGCAAGAACAGTACAGTTTTCAGACTTATATATTAATGGACTGTGACATACAATTCATATGCAAATTATGGCATTCAATGACATCAACATATGCACCTGGAAGCTACTTCCAAAGACCTGCTATGAATGTTGATGCTGACCATTTTCTAGGAAGACCCAGGCCTGATCCAAATCCGTCCCCAACACTACAACTATGCCCAACCGTACCAGGCTGTACATGCATAGCTCCTACAGAAAATAAATGCAGGGTTTTTGGAACCCCAAAATAGTATTAACTTGGCTGCCAATGATGTATTAATCTTCCTCCAAGAGCATAAAAATTATCTCCAAGTATGTTGGGAGATATGAGCAAAATTCTGAATCCAGGCCCTGGTATGAAGTGACTGAAAATGTGCCAAAATGTCTTCAATCTATCACCAAAATGATTCACCAATTAAGTGATGAATTCCAAACCCTTATTCAACTAGTTACAAACCTTCAATATCAATTTTTCAGGTCTGCTTTTTCGGACTGTTTTTCGGGTCTACTTTTTCGGACTGCTTTTTCGGATCCGCTTTTTCATTTTGCTTTTTTGTACCTGCTTTTTCTTCCTCTTGCAACCAAAACTCAAACCCTCAGGTAAATCTGAGGATTCCAAATAAGCTCAACATGAAATGGCTGAATACCACTTCCAATGTGCAACCCTTCAGAAGATATCTCACTTCCTCAGTTATGCAAATCCAAGGGAGTTTTCGTTCCCAAAGAACTAATGAAAATTTGTAGACCAAATGACTACAAATTGCTCCAATATGGAAAAGTAGAAGAATCCTCAAATCAGCTTGTCCAAATGAATGCCCAAGCCCCCTATTTATTCACTTTTTGAGAAGTTACTAAGAACTTCTAGAAGCATCCATTATAAAATCCCATTATAATGCACTTTTATAATAATATAACTTTATAAAATAAAAAGTGCAACTCAACTTAAAATTATAACATGTGGGGCCCGCATAACTCATAATAATAAAAATAAGCTCTAAATCACTTCTCCAAGAGCAAATACGACCACTGATCTACAAAATGACTCTCTCCACATCACCACCAGTCTACGAGAGCCTGTGATAGATTGATCCGGCACGCTAAACAATGTTAGCCAGAATGGGGACAAGACACAGAACCCCCTCAGGAGGAGGGATTCATCTCCCCTCTCTATGATTTTTTTTGTTTATATTGTCTCGATCTCATCCTAGAAGAAAAGGAAATCTCATTTCCAACAAGATTAAGGTTCCTTACCATAGAGAGATCACAATCCTCTATAGGAGAAGATAAATCACACTTTATTGCAAGTCTCCTAAAGCCTACCAACAATCTTTCTCCACACTAAAAAGATCCCAATTTTATATCCTTAAAGCTCCTTTGATTCCTTTCTAGCCTTAAATTAAAGATAATAAAGGTGGATCCAAGAGTCCAAGCAATCTAGAGGTAAGTAGTCTTTGCAGGAGGCCAACCTAGGTTCTCCCAAAACTCTACCAAAGAGTTAGTATGAACATAATCATGGTTTCATGCTCCCCACCAAAGATGCCAAATCTCCATCACATAAGAACACTAAAGAAAAGGTGAGAAGTAATTTCTTCACTATTTCTACAAAGAAGAAAAATTTACGGGTCATGAAACCCTCTCTTCCTCAGATTCTCCCAGGTGAGGCATCTATTTTGGGCAACTAACCAAAGAAAAAAATTGCACTTAGGCCAATACAAGCTATTCCAAACCTATTTCCATCAAGGCACACCTCTCTGGCCATGAAGATTTCCATCCAAAGCAAGGTAATCATAAGCCACTAGATTTTTTCCCTTTGGATCTTGAACCCAAGCCAAAACATCTCCACAATCAAGGCCACTACAAAGCATACTAGCTAAAATTAGATTGCCAGTACTTGGTGATTTTCCTCAGATCCCCCAATAGGTCATTCATGAGGGTAGTTTTAGCAAGTAACTTTCACCTATCCCTTGAGCCTAGTGTTTTTAAAATCTACCACCCTATTCCATCTAACCTCACTCAAACAATTGCACGAGGGTTGAAGATGAGGAAACTAAGAAATGATTGTGTTGGTTCCCAAATCAACAAATTGGAAATCCTATGAGCTTTCCTACTCAATGCTTGGATTTTCCAACTGACTTTGCCAATGAATGGGAGTGATCGATTATGATCCTCCTCCCCTACACTTTAGGCTCTGCAAAACCAAGGAGGTTGAGCCTATACCTTAACCTTAATCCATCAGTTAGAGGCTTTTTATAGCAGATGAAAATGTGTAAAATAATTTAGGTGATTTCTCAAGATAGAAAATAATTTCTTGAAATAAATATGATTGTATGTAGATTAAACTCTTGGGATATTTGATTGCATGTATTGGTATGACTCCTTTAAATATATTGAGAGTATTTTAATAACTTATTACTAAAATTGATTTGAGAGTGCTGACTTAACCAATATCCAAACAATAGAAGACCAGTGCCTTATCTCCTTTAGAATGATGCAATGATGTTTGAAATGATTCTACATGTATAACTTTATGAGACAAATTTTAAACTTGTACCTCAAACAATACTGTCAACTGAATGGTTTCTGTGTGTTCCAATAGTTTGAATTATTGTTGCAATTAGTCTTATTGATTTTAACTTTTACTTAGGAAAGGCCAACAAGACATAATTAATTTGACAACCACTCTTAATTTTTATGGTCAAATTGTAACATAATCAAAAAACCATTCCACAAGACTACACATCCAACATCCACTTTCATGAAATAGATATCATAAGAATTAATCAAATCATAACCAAAAAAATGCACGCCATTTGGAGAAATAAGCATATGATATTATATTAGAAATGGATATGATTTTGTCAAACTAAATACAAATGGATATGATATTATCTTTATCTTTGAACTTGACTCTTAATTCTTATGGCTACATTCCTTTCACATATCCATAAAACAAAACCAAGTGCATTAGAAGAGAGCAATACACAAAATATAGGATACTTATTATCCCTGAGAGATAGAAAGCCTTTGTGTAACTTTTTTACAACACAAGATGCATGATAAAAAGGTCGTGGCTCATAAATTTGAATGTATGAGGCTAATACCATAGGCCCATTTCTCATGAAGTTAGGTACCTCCACATTTCTAACTTGTCCACAGGATAAATACATATACTACAAATAAGCCCTCAACATATTTATGTTAAATGGCAGTCCATATTGTTCTGTGAGAGGGATAACTTGTTCTCCCTTTTTCTCCCTATGAATTTATAGCCTCCATTCCTTGTATGTAGTATCCATCCTAATGTATTCCTCTTCTAGTTCTTTAAATGACAACCACATGCTATAGATTTGATCTAGGTTAAAAACTTCATTTAATATTTCCACATAAAAATGGATAAAAAAATTTCCACAAGGGTCTTTAATGCATCTCCTTTCTAAATTGTAATTCCTCACTAAAAGTTCTAACAATTTCAAATTCATGAAGACATTGGGCACAATCAACTTACCTAGGTTCATAATCCTTGGGTGACACAATGGAGATGACTTATCTCTCCTTAGATAATGAAACATGAACAATTCATATCCCCTAATCTTAGTCCAAATGTCTTCTACAACCTTGAATTTATCTTCCAATCTACCCCTCTCTAGAAGATGTTTTTTGGACCTTCGTGATTTAGGGCCAAAGGCTTGCATTTGGTCGATCATATCCTGATTCATTTTTTGGGTTGGGTCATTCTCTCCTATTTTCTTCTTCTTTTCCTTAGAGTCACCACTTTTAGTTTTCCTTTTCTTCCCTAAAACATTGGATAACTCCATTTTTGCAACTGTGGTCTTCTCTACGAATTCATTTTCTGCAAAACTATGTGTTGAACACTTAAAACACTTGATTGATGCATTGATTTTACCAATTTGTAAATAAAACAACTCATAAATTTTCCTTGTGTGATCTCATGGATTTACTCAATCAGAGCATTTGTTAGAAATCCTTTGTCTCAGTTTTAAAATTTGAACTGACATGATAACAACTTCTCATCGACATAGGTTTCCCTGACAAACATTCCTTCTTGGTGCCATCGGTATACCATTTCTTTCCTTACTCTGAAACCCTTCTGTCTCTTTTCCATCGACATAGGTTATACTGATTAGATTATCAAGGGTCAGGACAACTATTAAATTACCACACCGATGGCGTTAGCTACACCGATAAATTTTATCAATGAATATCTTACCAATCTACCATTAGTTGCATTGGTATATGTTTTCTCAATAGCTCTTTTACAACAATCTTCTAAATCTTATGTCATAATAGGTTGTGTCGATATGCTCATTGCGAGTCGGTGGAGCTTGAAATACTTACCTTAATAACATTAGTTACGCCGATGCCTTTTATCGGTGAAGCTCCTACCAATACTCTATCTTTTTTTGCGCACTCATTTGTGTTAGTCTTTCGATAGCCTCATCGGCTATTGGCAAGACAAATAAATCCCCTTTTCTGCTAGTGTGTGCCATGTCAATGGAGTTCATCGATATTTTTATACCGATTTGTGGCTTTCCTTTTGCTTATCTGAAGCTATTGACATAACTTTTGCCAATATGGTTTTTGCCTTAGTGTTGCACTTCTCAATTGGTGTATGTTATCTTGATCACATTTGTCACTTTGCTTAAGTGTTATCATCGAGATGACTCTTGCAAATGATATAAACTTTCATCGGTATAGCCTTTGCCTTCTCCTCATTCATACAATTGTTTATAATATGCTTAATCAATTCATATAAATTGAACAAAACCTCTTATACAAATATGAGATCCTATGTTCTTTGTTGTCCTCTTTTTTGTATTTGGCTTCATGTACTTTAAACTTTGAAGCATACATTTTTGAAAAATTTGTCAAAGTGAAATCCTACCCATGCAAACTAGTTGAGAAAGAAATTATTCCTTTCTCTAGATAAACTTAGCAATAAAAAAGAAGAGGATCTTCATAGGTAACCATAATCACATCTGCATTTTCAGTCACTCTTACAAATTTCTAATAAGCTTCCTCTCCTTCAACCTGCAACTTAAGAAAACATCTATCTATCTTGCCTCATATCAGTGCAACCATTAAGCTACCCAACTGATGGTAGATTTCTAGAGCCAAGTCACAAATGGGTTGATTCTGATGATACTTAATCTTTGGGCTTAACCTGCACATGAAAATCCAACAATATCTATCCCCATGGTTTGATCAATATATTTATACAAAATATCTTTATAGTTTTAAGATTAAAGTTACCAAGGAAAAGCCTTAGTTTTCTATAATATAATCTCCAATCACTTATCAAGGAGGTAAATAAAATTGAAAATTTATCTGCTAACAAATTGGGGGTTGGAAATCCCAAGAATCATGCCAGAAGAGAGCATGTGTACCTCTATTATAGGTGTGGAAGAGACCCTCCTTATGAGATTTTCACCTCTTTTAAAAGTGTCTCAAATCATGGAACCCTTCCCCTCCAACCTACATCGGGTAATATCAATAGTACTACTCCCCAAAGATACTTTTGGATAATAATTTTAGTCCAATATTGATCCTAACATGCACACCATCTCTAATATAACTTCACAATTAGAACCTATCCAATCATATCTACAATCCTAAGTCAACCAAACCCTCCCTCCTACTTTGGCCTACAAACTAAATCCCATCTAGAGAGAATCCAAAAGATTTCCTGACCAAAGAAATTAATGCTAGAGAGAATCAAACTCCTTCACAAAGATGGAGGGAGCAATATAAACAAAGAATCTATAAATAGGGAGAGCTTGCACCACTTACTTCAAGAGAGTCAATAAGCTAGGAGACAAAATCCATGTATAAATCCAATGAGTAACCCTTTTCTAGAATTTCCTGCCAAAGATCTCTTAATTGGGGCCCCATATTGAGGGGAGTCCCAAGATAAACCATAGGAAGAGACCCAATCTAAAATATAAGAATGCTAGAAATCCTATTCTAAATAGCTTGAGGAGTATTGAAGAAAAAAATAGACAATTTTGCCTCATTAACTTTTTCACTTGAGGAAACCAAATAAGTGTCTAAGGTTTTTTTGAAAGTAATAGCTTCATTAATTATATCTCTTCCCATGAGAGAAGTGTCATAAACAAACTGGAGGTGAGAATAAGGGGGCAAGTAATTGTCCCAACTCCATCCCTAAATCAAGCCTTGTCTAAATCTATCTTTGATAAATCTCCCAAGCCCCTTAGCCATGATGAGAAATAGATAAGGAGATAGAGGATCCCCTTGTTGTATCCCCTTAGAAGCATGAAACAACTCAAAAGGATCTCCATTGACCAAAACTAAAAAGGAGGTCGAAGAGGCACAACTCATGATGTAATCCACCCATTACCCATAAAATCCAAAAGCCAAAGGATTTTTTGTGCGAAGGCCCATTTGAATCTTTCATTTGCTTTTGTCATATCTAATTTGATGAACATGGCCTTTTCTTTTAAAGTTGACATAGAGTGAATGAATTCAACTGCAATCACTATCTCATTAAGGATTTGCCTACCAATGATAAAACCTCCCTACAAATTAGAGATCAGATCCTTGAGACACCGCTTGAGTCTCTCAACTATCAATTTAATGATAATCTTATAAACAACATTACACAATGTAATGGGTATAAACTAATCTAAACTATTTGCATTCTCTCTTTTAGGAATAAGAGTTATGCAAGTATAATTTATGGCTCTCAACATCTTCTTGTTCCTATGTGACTCTTGAACAACTACAATAAGGTCAAACTTGATAATTTCCCATAATTCTTGATAAAATTCAATTGGCAATCCATCCGACCTTGGAGCTTTACCTTTTTCATACCAAACACAACATCTTCCACTTCTTACAACAAGATAGAGCAAGTAAGAGTCATATTCATTTAATTGGAAACTAGTAAGGGGATACAACTAAGAATAGAGGATTCATCCTCCCCAACATGATGGAATCAACCACAAATAGAGAAAAGAATTAATGAAATGCCTCTTGAGAGATATCACCCATTGAAGAGAGTTGAGATTTGTCTGAAGAAACTAGGGAGGTAATAAGGTTGTCATTTCTTCTAGCTCAAACATAGTTATGAAAGAAAGTAATATTATTATCACCTTCTTGAAGCCAATCAATTCTAGAATTATGTTTCCAAAATATCTCCTCACAGAGATCCCATTCTTCCAGTTCTTTAACAACCATAGACTCTTCTCAACTAAGGTCTATAGACAACCCATGGTCACAAATTATCCAAGTGATAGAATCATGCCTAGCTTGTAATGCCTTTTTGTTGAGGTGAAGATTACCAAAACAATGTCTAATCCATATTTTGATTTAATAATTTACACATTGAAATCTTTTGAAAAAAGTATACATAGTTGTGCCATGAGGGATTTCCTTTGCATACCACCAATGTATCATCAAATCTTGGAGAGAAAGATCTCGTAGCCACATAAACTGTAATTTAAAGAAGAGGGTCTTTGAGACTTTAGGAGGCATCATGAATATTTTAATCGGTCAGTGGTCAAACCATATCCAGTCCATAATATTAGATGAAGTGTTCCATCTATCACTCATCTAGAAGCAAGAGACAAGAAATCTATCTAGTATCTCAAAAATTTCTTCCTCACCCCTCCTTCTATTATTCCAAGTATAGACACCATTAACCAGTTTCACATCTATCGCATTCAAAAACTCTATATTATCATTAAGAAGAGTGGTAGAATGATCAAGTCTAGTTATACCCCCTATTTTCTCATCCTTTAAACTTAAAACAACATTGAAATCTTCAACAATAACCTAAGGAAGGAAAGGTACTAAGGCGTGAACAAATTTGGTATGATCCCAAAGCTATGATTTTCTAAAAATATCAGTAGGGACATAAACATTAGTGAAAAGAAAAGTTTCACCTGACTCCAGACTAGTGGCCACCATAGAAAGCGAAGACTGGCTTGAAATTCGCCATTGAGGAACAATCCTTTTAGGATCCAAAAGAAGATCCAATCTGCCAGAACTGCCTTGGGAAAAACCTAAACCCTAAACCTTTTTTCTAGGGATGGTGTTCAAACCTCATACATTCTATAATAAAATAATCATTTATGCAATTGGGAGAAGTGGGTATCAATGGGTTTCATAGCCCCCAACTCAACCAATGTATTCCCAATAAGATTGAACTTTCCTTTATTAGCCTTCCATCCACTCAAAGATTTTTTTAAAGGACCCTTTTTAAGGGATTTTTATTGTGGGCCTAAAGCAAGAGAAACTTTGCTAGTTTTTCTAGTATTTGAAGCCCCCTTGGCTAAAGGAGGAGATGAAGCCATCACAACTGCACCCTATAGAAAGAACTAAGACCTATTGAGATCCTTGGTATCCATCCCTTGTGGAGACAAATCAATAACCATCTACCTTTCCTATCGATCCACCATGGATAATGCACATTTCTCCTATTTTTTTTCATCTAGAACCATACCCTATACCTTAACCCTAGAAGAAAGTTCAACTAGAATTCCTTCTTCTTGGACCAAGTCATCAAAACAACAAACCTAAATTTATTTTCTATCATCTACCCTTATTGTGGGGCTTTATAGGAATAAATCCCTCCTTATCAACATTTCCTTCAAACAAAGGAGCCTTCCCCTTATTCTCCTTAGGGGAAGAGTGAGAAGGCAGGGGCTTTGTCGAGGGATGTAACTTATTTATGGGACATCTTCATTGCAAGTGACCATAAATTCATGACATATTCTACATCTAAATGGGAGAGTATCTTAATCTAGTTGTTAGATCCATGAAGAGGATCCCAAACATATTTCCATAGAGTCTGGTAGCGGGTTATTTAAATCAACTTCAAAATCTATTTGCACATAATAAATTAGCTTTCTATCTTGAGTCTGCATAGCTCATCCCACCAATTTTCCAAGAAGCAACAAGACTGAGTGCAAGATGTCTTCGCTCCATAACTCCAAAGGAAAACTTGACAATCGAACCCAAATAGACACTCGCAAGGGGAGCTCCTCAGCCAAGATGAAGCCAACATGCTGTTAGAATAACTAAGAGGGGGGTGAATCAGTTATCCAATGTTCCAAAACAAAATGTATAATCCAAAACAAATTCTTCAACTTCTACTACTCGGTAAAAATAAAATACTTTCACTGTCTGTGTTTTTACCGATTGTCAGTCTAAAACTTATAGTAGTTACCGATCAAATTTAACATGTAATATGCAAAGTATGATAACAAGCAAATATCACAATCAACACATAACACAAGATATTTAACGTGGAAACCCTGTGAAGGGAAAAACCACCTGGGACCGACAACCCAAAAATGTTCACTCTTCTAAAGTGAGGTCGGTGAAGACCCAACCCTATTAAAGGTTTACAAACACATTGTTAGGTGTGACCTTGTTAGAGGATTTTAGACCAGAAGTTATCGTCCAACCAGAAATCACTCTAGGGTTGACAGGATAACAATGTTCACTCTATGAATGAAACATCAAAAGACTTTCTTAGTCCACTCAGTTAAGAGATTTGACTATGTACAATGGTTAAATATGTAACAATAGATGATCTGCCTTGAAACAACTTCAATTGCAGTTTACAGATCAATGTTTAGCTCATTCAAATCTTTCTGATCAATATATCACTTCAGATTCAATCTTATATCAACTTACTGTCTGTTAGTAATTACTCTCTGTAGCTCGGTAATTATTCTACAGCTTGGTTCTTACTAACCAATATGATCAGAATGTATGAAAACTCCTTCACGTGATAATTCTGTAGTATCTTCTTCTTCCAACGTCTCTCAACAATGAAACCAATGTCTCTTATATAGACGAGTAAATCATTTTCTTTTCCTCCATCAAATTTTGCCGCTTAATCTTATTCATTGATTTTGTCGCTCTAACCTTCTTCGGCTAATGTGTCAGTAACACATTTCAATCTGCTCCATTAGATCCTTTTTTAATTATGTTAGTCGTCAATCTTCATAACAAACCTTATCTGTTACCTTGATTTCATACACTTTACAACTCATCACTTTATTGGCTAAACTAATCATTTAATTCCTTTCACTTTTGCTCGGTTAACAAAGAAATGCATTGGTGAACACAAGCTCGATTAACACTATGCTCGGTATACACTACACTCCGTCAGTGTATACTAGAATGCTTCATTTACCGACAACACTGCTTTGTGTCTTTCAGCTCTATTCTTCATCATAGATGAATGCAACATAATAAAGTTGATATCATCAAGTCATAGACTCATCAACAAGTTACTCAGTGTATTCCTTATCCTCATCTGACATATACATCTTCCTCATGTAGATATTTATGTTCTTCATCTCTTTCACCTTTCTTCATATGTGTCAATATAGTAACTTACAAGATAAGTACTATCAAGCCAATTGACATCAATGACAACATAATACTGATTTAATCATCTTGCATATCTAATCAACAACTCCTCAGTGATCTTGAATCACAGATTCTTCATTCAGTGTTCTAAATCAGTTGTAGTTCATCACATGCCAAGGTTTGATAAAGAGAACCAATTGGTTGAAGAAATAAGGCCCCCCTTCAAAATTCCTATTTCCATCCATAATGCTAAAGAAAATCACTATAAAATTATTATTAGCTGCCAACAGAATCTCCATGTCTCCTTCTAGATTCCAAACAAGGTGTGCCTAGGTTTCCAAAATAGGTAATGAAAGACGAAGACCCATAACTTTGCATATAAGGGCATGATTAAACCAGTATGCAACATCATTTGAAATATTTTTATATTGAATCACTAGCATCGAACGTTCATGTGACCTCTTCAAACAACCATTAACCTTTTTGAGACAAAATTCCCTTCTGAAGAGGAAACCCCTTCCCTAGAATGAGATATACCTATATGCGCCATGGGACTTGCATGCACAAATGAAGAAGGATCTACCATCACCATATCTCCAAAGGCTATTTGAGAAGGGGTCATCCCTTGATCCTCCATAGGCAAGAGCAACCCCAACAAAAAATAGAACCCATGACACTAGACCACATAAACCCTTCATCCACAAAGATGGCTCCAAAGGAAGCCCTCTATAACCACCAAAAGGAAGAAACAAAGTCTAAACCATAGTCCCCTAGAACAAAGCATTGAACCCGTACCAACAACGCATCCCCAAACACCAAACCCTAGTTGCATGCTCAGGAAAAAATGTAGTTGCGTCAACTCTCACATGACCCCTACAAGAAACCCACCTATGGTCTTAGAGACAACACCCTAGCCCCTGAACAACAAATAAAATCCCCCCTCCCAAGCTCCACTCTTTGACCACCAGACCAGACGTAGGGAGCTAGGACACACAAGCCCTATCTCGTAAACTCCATTGTGGGGCCATCCTCATCCTTCTTTGATCTAGCATAATCAAAGGAACCATAATTTTGTAAAATTTATTCTTGATATATTTTAGTTATGGAAACCATGAGTTATTTTTTAAATCTTTTGTCCTATGAGGATTTTCATCTTTACATGTGGTATCATAGCTCTAGGTTAAACTCTAAAGCCTAGCTGGTTTGTATCTCACTAAAAAATGCACAATGGTGATGCATGAATTTTGATAAGTCAAGTTGATTACTAGAAACTCCAATTGGTTTGGGTCCTACAATAAACCAAATAATAGACCAAATAAGAGACTGGATTCTCGAACTCCTAACTCAATACAATGAAGAGGAGAGGATGTGGCTTTTAAACATGGAGGAGTTGTCCAAACAATTGAAGAAGAGAACCTCATGAAAGATGAAAGTGAAAAAAAATCCTAGAAAGGGAGAAGAGGAAGATAATAGTAGTTCCCTAGAGAACATGGAGATAATGAATAATATTAAGCAACAAAGTAGAGAATAAGACAAAGAGTTATTGGAATGTGTGATCGAGAATGATGAAGATATCATATAGGCATGGTGTTAAAGCATAAAAGAACCTAATTGTAACAATGGAAACATACTATTTTGGAGGCATGGATGTATTTAATAATGAGATTTTAGAATTTAGAAGAGTTATGATAAAAGACATGTTTTGTCTAACATTATTTTTTTATAGATAAGAAGGAAGGTAATATCAAGAAGTGGTATTCTTTGTACCATATGATAATGTAGAAGATATAATGGTAACAAATAATAAAGAAGTACAAGAATGTTAAATAATTTATTCTATGTAAAACCATATAAAGAAATAATTTATACCTTGTTATAGAATTTATTCTTTGCAAGAAGATATTATTTCTTAAAAAAAAAGAAAAAGAGGATGAATAATTAAGCTTATGGTGGACAAAAATCCACAAGGAATGCAAATAATGTTGAACAAAACTAGTCAAAATAAAAATAATCTATGAGACAAGTGCTAGCAAAAGAGAAAAATAAAAATATCCTTTAAAATGGTTTATGTAATAATGGAGCTTGGTGTACATTTTGTGATTTCACCATTGTATCAAATTTGTGAACTATTCTTATTAACTTTTTACCAAGAAAGTATGATATAAGAGCATCCAAAAAATTATTAGTAGTCCTCCTTTGGAATATATTATTTTAATGAGAAGATACTAGTATATAGGTAATAGTAGTAGAGACAATGAATGAATTGGTTTCAATAGTCCATCCATTACATATATAGAGGCATTACCTTTTAAGGGATCCTTTTGAGCTAAAGACATAATATTTGGGACTCAAATATATTTTTACACATCCAAATCTGAATGTTACAACAACTTGAATCCCTTAGCAAGTATGAATTTGGGATGAAATACAAGAAAGGTAGAGAACATAGTAGTTGATTCTCTTAGTGGGAGGGACATCTTTCAATTATAGCTATAATTTGAACAAACTTGAGGCAACGAGTGTTGCAGAATCTATAAAATGTTGATCGTTATTCTTTGGTTAAATTGGCACTAAAGGAAGATCCATCCAATTACCATTTTGACAGATTTTTTTTTGGTTATGATGAAATATTAAAGTATCAAGGTATAATGTATGTTCCCAACTAAGTAGGGTTGAGGAAGATGATTTTAGATGAGATGCATAATACACCTTATTTAGGGAATCCCAGTGTGAACAAGATGGTAGAAGATATGCGACCTTTGTATTTTTGGCTAGGGCTTAAGGGGGGTGTTATAGTATATGTGGTCTAGTGTTTAAATGACAACAAGTCAAGGTTGAGCATATTCAGCCAACAAGGTTGTTATACCCATGCGATGTGTCAGAGTATATAAGTGTCAAGTTACTAGTATGAATTTTATTCAAAGATTGTCTATGACCAAGAACCAACATATCTTGGTAGTTGATCTGAAAAGCTAACCAAGGTATCACATAGTTTTATATTGGGAAACCTTAGAGATAGATCTTTAACTTTGTTGAAATTTTTTGTAGTAGATATTTAGGTCACACGGGGTGCATGAAACCATCATTTCAAATAGAAATTCATTCCTTTTAGCATATTGACATTGAAAAACTACTTTGTACTGGCATATTCAAAGAAAAAGTTGTCATTTAGTATTTGGTCCTCTCCTTAGTTTTTTTTTAATATTTATTTATTTCTTTAAATGTTATTATGTTATTAAAAAATAGAACAACAAAAAAACTAGGGGATTTTATGAATGCAAAATATAAAAAGAAATTTAGACAAAATGGTTAATTATTAAGTAAATGTTTGGACTTTTGCAGGTTTGTTAAAGATTCTATTTGCAATATATTTATAGTTTGACAAAAAAAATCACCTTACATCATGCCTTAATGGATGTCTATGACTTGTTTAAAGACTCCTTACCACAAATGCAAAGGTTGTTGGCTAAGGTTATTGAACAACTCGCGCTTGACACCTATTTGCATTTGCTTAAAAGCTTCAAAAGCCTTCTCAACAATAGATTAAGACTTTGGTTTTTCTTTTGTTAAAGTTTTATATTTCTTTATCTCTTTAATAATTCATTTGAAATTATATGTATGTAGATGGTGATAATAAAGGTTCATTTGAAATTGATTTTTACTAAAAATGCAGAAAAAGTACAAATATTAATTACTAATTTTTTGTTTGACAATTGTAAATTTAAAATTAATATATTTTTAAATTAATTATTGATTAATTTAATAATTAAAAGAATATAATTTATTTTAATTTTAAAATTAAAAACAATTAACATGAGAAAAAGAGAAAGAAAATAATTGAATTTTTGCTTATATATCTAAAAAAACATAGATATGTTTTATTTCTATCTAGATTTTAGTTTTAAATTTATTAAATTTTAAAAATAGGATTTAGTTTAATTTAGTTTGATGTTCATGGGCTTACTTTGTAACTTAAAGACCTAATGACCGGTTAAATACAATCAATAATGAAATACAATGCTTGAACAAGTATAAAGACACAAAGATTTTAAGGTTTACGTTGATTGACAATAATTTTACCCTAAAAAACATGAAAATAGGCAACATATGTGCAACACCCAAACTGTATTATTTATTGTAATTATTAATTAATTAAAAAGTAGAATACAATGAGTATTCTAATTTCTAATTAATTAATAATTATAATAAATAGTACAATTTGAGTGTTGCATAGACAACATTATGAAAATGCAAGGATTTTGCAGGACATTAACATCTTTAGACATGTTTTTATGGATAACTCTTTCAACAAAACAACCAATCAAGTGAGGCTTTCAAGCCATAAAAAAATACTATAATTTAATTCTAGAATGATAAATACTACATCAATAGATGTTTCAATAAACATATATGTAAAAGATATCGAAAATGAACTTTCTAAATTACTTTTATAGTAAAACCATCCTCACAAAGTATTAAATTATGAAATTTGAAACTATTTAAAAATAATAAAATATCTACAAATATAATAAAATAAAACATTTGACCTTTCAAGGTCCCCACACGTTTTCTAAAAGCATAATAATTTTTCCCTTCAACGAACAACCAGTCAAACTCTTGAATATCCACAGTTTAGATACAGAGACCACTTAACAAATTAGATTCGACTGTGTGGCTTTCCTTCCTGCCCACGCTTCTTCCACTAGTTTTAGTGACTATTAAATTTAGTACCCCTCTAACCTTTCTTCAAATATTTGGGAAAACATATTTATGTTTCTAGTGTTACTTATTCAATTCTGATGGCTCCTTAGCTTTTTTCTGTCATGTTTTTTTGGGGTTTATAATTTGTTATGTCATATAAGTGGTCTGGTTTCTTACAAATGATGTTCAGATAGACATATTAAAGATTCTCAACTTATGGCCTTCATATAACTACAGTAAAGTTTTGTCTAATTTGTTATGGGTTTGAAGCTTTATCAAAATTCTCTGATCACAGCACATTATATATATTATCGTGTGATCCAAGTCTATATATTAATTTGGCTATCATAATATCAGAAGAAGTTGGAATTTTATATTGAAATATTCTTATATACCCTTTGCACTCAGACAATGCAAGCACAATCACAAATGGATCATCTTTTCAGTTTGAAAACAAACAGAGAATTGTAAAAGAAGGCATGAAATTTATATAGAATTTGGGCATCTGCATGCCTTATTACAGATAAGATTCAGGAACAAGTCAACATTCCTGAGCCAAAGAATATTTCAATCAGGGACCCTGTATTGCCTAACATGCATGCATATACTCTGGGGTAAAGGATTTACCCCATCAATGTTTCCCATATTAGCAATCTTACAAAACTGAGTCATTGATACATGTGAATCTAATATGATTGAAGAAGCCAACTCAAGTCTTTCAGATTGTTCTGTTCAGATCATGAAAGTGGTTTTGCTGCTCCAGCCATGGATTGCAATTGTGGGTCAGGGATCAGAAGCAATGGGTTTGCTGTTGTGGTGCCTGGAAGGACCTGACGGGGGTATAGGAGATCCTTTGGAAAGTAAATACCTGAAACTCTTTGACATTGTTACATATCTTGGCACCATATCAGCATTGGTGTTTGATCTCTTCTGATCATTACTTGGATTCATCTGCTTGAAAGGAGCTACGAATCGTCTCTCTTCTTCTCCTCCTTGTCTTGCAGCTATCTCTTTCAGATTTTTCATGCTGTTGTGAGGGCCTAATCTGGCATTGCATTCTTGTGGTGGAAGAACAATCAGCAAAACAAGTATCGCCAAAACCATGCAGGACTCCATTGAAGAGAATCCAAGGAACCCACCTGATCAGGATAGAAAGGCTAGCGAAATATCTTAATTTGATATTCTAATCCTTTACTTTTCGTTAGGAATGTCCCTCTAGTAGTCTCTCATAACCGCTATAATGTTTGATGGGTGTCCAAGTCCTATATTAAATAAAGATTCGAGGTTCCTTTGTCTTCACGAATACTCCACTGAACAAAGTTCAAGGAAAGCGGGATTCGTTTTCCAAGAACAAATGTCAACGCTTGCAAGCGTCTCATCCCTTGAGAGACTAATTTGACGGTCGGCCTTCTCTGTCAAGCTATTTTTTAATGTGGATTTTATAGTCATCAAACTTGGGATATTATAGTCATCAAACTTAGGATATTATAGTCGAATTTACCTGTCTATCCAGCCACGCAGAGGAGATTATTATTGAACTTACTTTAGCGGGAAGTTATGATGGTGTACAGAAAAGTCCACTTACCATAAATATATATATTTTCTTCCCTCGCCAATAAAGGAGGGAGTGTTGAAATCCCTTGAAACCAACTTTTCAAGCCGCCATGGCCCACTTTTTCAGTTTTTGATTTTAATAGACAAGTGTAATTTGATTGTAAGAGCAGAAGCCTATCCATGAATTGGATCAAAGGTTGGCACGTTGGCGGCTAGTTCAAATGCCATCACCGACTGTTTTTTTGTTTTATATATTTGTATTCTTAACTTTTTAGTTTGATAATATTATTATTTTTTAATTGTAAATAGTTATTTCATTCTTAAAAAATTATTGTCATTAAAATCTAATTATTTTCAAAGTGTTACATATAAATATTTTTTCTTATCATAATTTAAAATCATCTTCATTATGAAATTGGTATTGTAAAGTGATGATACTTATATGCAATTTATTTGATACACTTGATCTAAGTAATATTATTTTACTAGTATTTTGTATGTTGATTGTCTTTCATAGTCGATAAAATTAGTCAAAGGGCACGCTCAATTATCATTCTCATAGAATACATAAGCATGATGGTTATAAAATCCCATTTTTTTGAAAGATACAAGAAAACATCAATTTGAAACAAAAGAAGAATCATTGGTAAGGAATATAGAAGCATAATGGTGCTAATCAAAGAGTTGTGATGCATAATTGTAAAAGTCGAGAAGGAAACCCCATATTAGTAATACATATAGTTGAAAAAAAGGAAAACAAGTTAAAAATAATGTTAGTTGAAAATGGACATGATTGTACGAATCTACCCTTATGCATTGTTAAAGTTTAACATTTAATTTTTCACTTATTAATGGAGTACTTTAATGTGAAGATGACAAACAACTAAGCCCTCAATTTGAGAAATCATGTTATAAGGAAAAGCAACCCATTATGGCTAGAAGAAAAGAAGGGCTAGATTTGGAAAAGAAAGTGGTAAAGGGGAACTTACACATTATGGGGTAGAACTATTAGGGCTATGTTGTTTATATGACATGATCTTATATGCATTAACATGAGAGCTTGACCGAATTCAAATAATATCTCACGCAAATCTTAAAATGGTCAAAGTGTGGTGGACTCTTGTTTGATGCCAATGGAGTAAGATATTTGAGATTTCCATAAGGAACTAAAACGAGATCAATATCTAAAGCTTCATATTTGTATAAATGGTTCCAAGAAGGGGGGATAACCTATGAAAATCCAAAGAGGCACCACTTTAAGCTAAAATATTTGACTCGAAAGAATATGAGAACTCTTTGAAGCAACCCTTGCACAACTTATGTAGAAATCAAATAGTATCATAGCTTGCACGGTAAGTGGCACAGTAAAAAAAATTATGTTGATCCCCTTAATTTTTAAGCCTTTTAAGTGCATCACAAGTGCATAAAAAAGATTTAGACTCAATAAGAACTACATGTACTTTTCTAACAAACCAATGGTATCATGAAGATTGCATGGTAGAAAAGAAAATCTAGGGAATTTGGGATGGACAAGAAAATAACAAGGATTGTGAAAATTTGATATGATCAAAAAATGAAAGACCTGTGTGTACAGGAGTAGGAAAGAACTGCTCGAAAATAATGTCTCCCCAAAAGTTTTTTTTGAGGGAACTACATCAATAAAGAAACAAAAAGAGAAATAATATCACAAGTGCTTAATGATTAGAATATGAAAAGTTATTTTAGAAGTGCACTTGAGATAAAGACATCCCTCCAAATCCCTCAAAATAAACACACAACTACTAAGATATTCTCTCTATCAGTCAAGGTATAATGAATTGGGTAGGGGGTGAAGTACAATATATGTACATGGGCTATAGACACAATATTTCAAATGTTAGATAGAGGTCTCCGTGTACTACATATCAAAAACATCTTCAATTTAGTCTCATTCAAGAAGGCTTTTGTGGAATATGTAATAAGAATTGAAATGCTATTGTATGCACCCTAAAATGGTCGCCTAGACTTTGGGCCCCATTTATTCAATTTATCAACCCTGAATCATTTTGATCAATAATCAATATTTTCAACATTATCAATTTCTTGATCAAGTCCTAATTTCAATCATATATTGGATTTTATCCTATGGGCTAACCATTTATCCTAAGTCTTTATTTGATTAAAAGGAATATTTCCTCCCCTTTTAATTAAATAAAAAGCCCTCACTTTCCTCTTATCCTAAGTTGCACAAATAAAGCATTATTCCTATTTTACAAAAAGGAAAAAAGCACTTTTTGTCTCACATGAGGCTCAAAAGTCAACACTTCATTCTCATTGGAGGATACTTGTGCACATGGATTGCTCCTCTTTCAAGCTCCATCGCTGATTAAGACTTTTTGCCTCTTAATCTCAATGGTCCATTTCACCTCATTTCTTATAAAAGGAGAGCTCTCTCCTTCATTTATATACCATGTTTTATGCTAATGTTATGCTGCAGGTTTTAGGTGCATTTGGAGTTTGAAGACATTGAATACTTGTTGCTTTCATCATCTAGTTTATATTTGTTTTCTTAGTTGCATGATCATAGCATATTAGCTTAGTTTCCTTTTATGCAATAGAATAAGCTCACATAGTCTAAATAGGAAGGATTTGTAATCCATTGCCATTTCCTTTCATAGATTAGTTGCATTGTACTTTCATTTCCATAGCTTAGATTGCATTCTCATATAGCTTGCATTGCATTTCACATTGGATTCTTGGAGATATTGGCATTGTTGCCCTTGTCTTCATTGTGAATCTCTCATTGTGTGGTTGACTAGCAAGGTCATGAGTTTATAGCTCTAGCTAAGAGCAATTTTACAAATCTTGCAACTCCATGCATAGAGAGCTATGAGCCACTTTGTGAGGCCTCATTCTTGAGCAACCTTGCATGCAATGGTTCATAGAAGTGCATATTTTAGTGTGTACATTTCTGGCGCCCACCGTGGGGCAGAGTAGATAGCTTTGTCCTTTCATTTGATGCATTTTTCGTCATTTTCAGATTAATTTTCAAAAAAATCTGTGTTTTCTGGTTTTCTGTCTCAGATTATCGCGCGACACTTCTTAGAAGTATCGCGCGACACTTCTTAGAAGTATCGCGTGATATACTTTCTGTCTTGGCGCGATAGTTTGCGCGAAAAAAGTATCTCACGCCTATATTGAAGTCTATCGCCTGGCATCGAGCGAAGTATCGCCTGACATTGTGCGAAGTATCACGCAACTGAAAAGTATCGCCCGACTATAGGAAACTGTATCGCGCGATACTGTTGAAGTCTGAGAAATATCGCCTGGTCTGGCAGAGACTTGCGTTTTCAATTTTCTTGTCCGAATTTGATTATTTTTAGCTTGCTATTTTGTTTTGCTGTGTTTAGATAGGTCTAACCCGCATCTTTTAGCTTAAATCTAGCAGTTTATTGCATGTTTACATTTGGATTTTGATTTTGCTAACTTTGTGGGTCTAACAAGTTGTGTTTGTAGGTGCTCTCATTTGCTTGAAAATTGCTAAAAACGCATGTCAAAGAGGGCTACTAACAGTTTTTGCAGGGCTGCCCAAGCATAAAAATAAAAAAAAATTATTTCTTGCTTGTTATTTACTTTCCTTTCAAGTGTGGCATTCACTAATTGTATTAGGAATCTTAATACCTTGTGAAAGGGATCTTGGGGTGGTAGGAGAAGTATGCTCTTCACCTTTAGGTGAATCAGAAAATCTTGACCCATCTTAAGGTTTTGGAAGCAAGGGAGTAATTGAATCTCTTTGCTTGGAGTGTTTGGGAGAGATTTTTGAGATAGGGGAGTATGCTCTTCACCCTTGTGGTGAATCAAAAACCTCGAACCTCAAGATTTGATCCATTTTTGTTTAGTTTAGGAATCCTTTAGCGGGCCTGCTCTTGAGCAATCAAGAGGAACGACTCAAGTGGGGACAACCTTGTCATCATTTTCCTTGGTGGCAAGTGATTCCAACTCACTATAATCTCAAGGCTATCAAGGACACCAAAAACCTTGATAGACATAACACTTGTCTTCGTTTGATGTGAGTAGCTCATGGGATTGCGACCATGGGGAAAACATTGAACAAGAATGCTTAAGGTACTCTTGAGGCTGCAAGGTCCTAGTCCTTTATGAGGAGCAAGAGGGGTGTTGTGAACGGAAATCCTTATTAAGAACCATTAGATAGAAGCCACCTTCTTTTAGCCGCTTATCTTCTTAGTGCAAGGATTGATCCAAGTGGTTTACCCGGATCACCTTAAGATACTCACCATATGTGTCCCTTTGGTTGTGTCATTTGACATTTCCATGACAAAGCCAACATCTCTTGTGGGTAACCACTTGGTGTGAGGCAAGGGGGCATCAAGTTGTGGGCTAAGTTGATAAGTATTGAGCCTTGACTTTCTAGGATAGATTTGCTTGAAGTGTCTTCGATTGTGTGATACCAGTGCAAACGTTCTTACATACAAACAATCGGTAGCATTCATAGGGTGTTGTTTCAATTCTGATATCACAAGTGTTTGTCTTGGCAAGGTTGCTTTTGCCCTTGTTTCAAGTGTTTGAGACCATGTTTTGATCCCTTACTGTTTGCAAACCTGCCGAAATTCTGCTGATACTGTGACTGAAATCGAAAACATCAACCCTCAGACTGGAAATTTTGACCAAACAGACCCAAAAATACAAATTTTGCACAAATCTGGTCAAGAGTTAAACAATTCTGCAACAGTATCGCGCCCGGTAAAGAGAAGTATCACGCGATACTTCGCGCATGCTAGAAATATCGCCCGCTTTGAAGAGAAATATCGCGCGATAGTTCACCCCTGACGGACTATCGCCCGGCCTGCCTGGAGTATATCGCCTGCCAGTATTAAGAAGTATCGCCTGGCTTCGGGCGAAGTATCACGCGGGTATAGGTTTATCACCCCAGTAGCCTGGAGTATATCGCCTGGTTTATTTTTGCCGTGCTTAAATTTTGGTCAGTTTCAGTTACTGTCAATCAGGCTAGGTCTTAAAGTAGGCTTCTCACCCTGACGTCCGAGATTTGTCTTGACTCCAAATTTCTAGTTTTTAGTCCTCCGGGATAGCATCATTTGATTTACAAAATCACTTTGGAATAATTGTCAAGTTAGAAAGCCATTCTTGGTGCCAAGGTTCATCTTTAAAATTGTTAGCTATATTCTGGGAAAATTTTAGTTCTCTTATTGTCCAAATCGCTTTCATTTTTCATCTCAATTTCAATTATCTTTGGCCTAGTCCAACCTCCTGATTCAAAAGTGCAAGGGTAGTCACCCTTTGATTTGAAGCACCTCTTTGACAGTGTTGGTAAAGCCCTCTTTTTCTTTTCATTTCTCTTTGGACAATAGAGGACTTCGATTATCCTAGTTTGGTGTTGACACTTTGAAAGGTCACCTTATCATTGAGAGTATCTCTCTTTCATGTCAGTTATGACAAGGTACCAAGTTAATCAAGGGAAGCGACCCCCTGTTGCCTTTAGCCAGTTACCACCCGTCAAGACTCGTCGACAACCTAAGGGAAAAGGACCCCTTTTTGACCAATCTCCTAAGAGTGAATCCGAGGTTTGTTTTAATCCGGGAGCTAATCCTAGTGAAGTGATCACCTCTTTTGTACCACTTTCATCAAGTATGGACATGAGTTACACTTTCACCCGACAACAAAGAGAAGCCATGAATCAAACTCTTGAGGATATCTTCCAACGACACAGGAGAGAGTATGGTGGTTCTTCTCATGCTAGTCCACCTAGGTCACCTCCCAACAATGTGAGGTATTTTGATGCTCATCAACGAGCTGAAAGACATCATAAACAAGCTCACTCAGATTCAGGGTCACAACACGAAGACCAGAACAACGAATCTAGTGATCACCACATCAACGCAGCTAATGCAATGAGGCATTCGAGACAAACCTCCCCACTTAAAGACACCTCTCGATATGCAAATACAAGATTGAGAAGCATTGAGAGAGAGAAGCAAGCCTACTTAGATGAACAGGCTGCTAAAAAAGAAAAATTTAGACAACTAGAGGAAGAGGAACGTGCATTGTTGGATATACAGAAAAGAGTCGCCCAAGAAGAAGAAGATAGACTCTATGCACAACAACTCCAAAGCCGATTTAACGGAAGGGGAGCCAATAGTGGGACCAACTCACCCCCATCTACCCCTTCCCCTAGCCCTCGAAGAAGATCAAAGACACCCTCACGATTCCCAAGTCCTAGAGGAAGAAGGGCTTCAAGATATGACCATCATAGGAGACAGTCGTCTCATAGACATTCAAGGCAACCCTCCCAACGAGCACATCATGGCTCACAACATGGAGGAAGTTATGCTAAAATTGATCATATGGACTTCATGACTATGCAACAAGAACCATCCTTTCAAGCATATGTGGAGCAATATGTGGAACAAAACAAAGACCAATTCTTGGAAAGTCTTATCAACAAAGGCGCTAAAGTTCCATATAATTTTGATATTCACCAAAAGATCAAGAAGCAGAATCCTTCAACTGATGAGGTGATCTTACAAATGCAAAAAGATATAGACAGGATGAAGGCTCCCAAGAGCACATTTCATTTGGACTCCATATGTCCTAACCCCATTGACAAAAGTGTGGTGATGGTAGAATTCCCTAAGAAAGTTGAATTCCCAACATACGACAAATATGATGGCACTGGTGACCCTCACGACCATGTTCAATAGTTCTACATAATGAGCTTTTCCTTTCACCATGAAGACTCCTACTTGCTGAGATTATTCCCAAGGAGTTTAAAAGGTCAAGCCATGGAGTGGTTCACCAACCTTTCCCCTCCAGTAAAGACATTTAAAGAACTTGTCCAAAGATTTGTTCAGCATTTTGCTTACAACTTATCGAGGTCCGTCACAATGCTTGATTTGTGTAAACTTAAACAAAATCAAGGGGAATCTTTTGTCACATTTTTACAACGATGGAGGCGATTGTGTTCGAAATACCCAAGGACAATCCCTGAAGAGGAGAGAATTGATATCATTGTGAGCAATCTAATACCAAAACTAAGATATGAAGTCAAGAAAATCCCATTTAATTCCTTTGATACTATGGTAGAGGTGGCATGTCGCATTGAGGATGTCCTAAAAGAACAAGGAATTTTGGCTAAACCAACAAATAACAACAATAGCCAAAATAACAATACTAATGGTAACAAGGACAAAAAGAACTCCTGTTGGAACAAAAACAAGCAAGTGGTCAACGACGGAGTTGTTGACTCATCCCAAGTCAAAAATGAAGGAGTTCTTAACCTCTCTCATGCAATTCAAGCTATGAAGCTGCAAACGTCTTCAACACAACAAGACAAACCTAAGTATCAAAAGAGATCTAAAACGGAGAAAAGACAATTTACCAAATTGGGAGAATCTTACGCAGATGTTTTTAAGACATTAGTTGCTCATAATTTGGCGCACCCACAGGATCCTACAAAACATCGAATACCGGATCCTTTACCTCATTGGTGGGATGCTAAGGCTTTTTGCGTTTTCCATAATGGGATTGGACACGACATAGAAAATTGTTTTAAACTCAAGCATCTTGTCCAAGACCTTATTGAAAAAGGACAATTACAAGTGGATGGGTTAACCACTAATGCAGACCATAAAGCCTTTAAAGAGCCCTTGCCTAAATATGAAAAAGGAGAGAATTCTAGCAATACGAATGGCAAGGCGGCTATTAACTATACATACACACATGCTGACAATGTGATTAACATGCTAGAAGTGGCTGACGATAACATCAACATGGTGAGAAAGAAAGATCCCTATGGACATAATGTGGACTCAACTCCTATGACTAACGAAAGACCTGCTGTGGTGATAAGAGGTCCTCACTCACAAAGAATGCCCCAGTCCCTCAATGCTGTCACTAGGGGTCAGGCCCAAGCGCCCATTATCATTAAAGGTCCTAGCACTAGCAAGTCCAAGCAGCCCATGTCCAAAGGTGCTCTTCCCAAGTCTGTCATTGGTCCTGATTCCAATTATAATCTTATTGACCAGCTACAACGTACACCCACGCAGATTTCCATTTTTGAGCTTTTAGAATTGTCTCCTAAGCATAAGCGCGTCCTTGAGGATGCTTTGCGAGCAGCCAATGTCCCTAACAACTTAGATATTGACCAATTCCAAAACATGGTCAACCATTTGGCTAGCCCTCATTACCTCACCTTCTCAGAAGAAGATGACAAATCCATTAGTCACCCACATAATTTGGCCTTACACATCGAAGTCATGATTCATAAAACCCGTGTTAGGTGTGTACTGATAGATGGGGGTGCGGGGCTCAATATTTGTACCCTAAGTTTGCTGCTAGCTCTAGGATATTTCGAGAACGTCATTGACACAAAGAAAAGGATCACAATCAAAGCATATGACGAAGCAGAAAGAAGTTCCAAGGGATTGGCTGTTTTACCTATTCACATTGGTCCCGTAGAAAAAGATATATTATTTCAAATTGTTGATGTTGGACCTCTAGCCTACAACATTTTGCTAGGTAGGCCATGGATTCACGAAATGCAAGTAGTCCCATCAACATATCACCAGTGTGTAAAGTTCCCCCATAACGGTGTAGAAATTTGCATCCCTAGAGATAGTGCTTTATCAGTTAATAACGTTTCTGCGGGATCACATGTACCTTTGAATAGGGAAGCTGACAGTCCTAGTAGTTCACTTGAACAATGCAAGCAGAAGTTCAAGACCATGGATCTTGGGATGGGAGATTATAAGATTGATTCTTTTACAAAAATGCCAATCTCTCCTAGGTCTTATGGGAGACCATCCCCAAATTTGAAGCCTTCGTCATCAGCAATTACATTATTTGGGAAATTTGTTGAGTCTTCGGTCCCCATTCAAGAAGAAAAAGAGGAAGTTGCTGTCAGGAACTGGATCTATCACGAAGAGAAATACAAACATAATGAGAATTTTGCTCCTTCACCTGAAACTTATGGGAAAGGGTATACACTGGTTAAAAATATGGGATATCTGGGATATGGTCCCCTTAGTCATAGGCTGGATGCTAAAGCCAAGCCTCTTGATCATGCTCTTTTTGGACGAAAGAATAAGTCCACGGTTGGCTTAGGTTTTGAGAATAAGAAGAAGAAAGGTGTCCCCGTCCCAGCTGCGACGGATAGTGACAGTGATGCAGATTATACGCCTGATCTTTCCAATCAACAAGATGTGTCTGATGATTGGGTACCCTCAACGAATCTCCTTTGGGGAGATTCCACAGATTTGATGCTCGACAGTCCTACTATCCTAGCTACGATGGATAGTGACTGTGTGACTGCTAGATCGACAAAGGAAAGTGTTACTGTCCTAGCTGTGACGGATAGTACCAATACTAGCACTAGAAAGGGGGAAACCCTTCCTAACCTTGAGGCTTCCACATCACGAGGCCTAAATGATGACTCAGAGACAGACTCCCATGAATATGAATGGGATTCACTTTCAAATGCAACAATTGATCTGGACGTGGATATTATCCATGCCTATAGTACCCAACCCGATGCGACTAACGATCCTAGTGTCGGACTAGAGGATTGCACTCCTCAAATTGCCTTAGTGGACGACACTTCGTTTGATAGGGTGAGCCCTAATTCGGGTATCTTAGGAGAAGACTTGATGAACTCTGATTATATGGTCACCAAAGATGACACCTTTCGCATAAACAACATCGAACCCACCATTGACTTACCACTTGTTCATTTTGACCTAATTGACTGGTCTCAGTGCCATCAAGAGCCCACATTCCTCACCTTCCACAATGATTACGAAATTGCTTGCTATCTGAATGCTCTTGAACCCGTGGCTTCTTCCACCAGTGAACCAACAACCAGCATGACAGAGCCTGATATTAAGTACCTCAGTCTCAAAATAAAAGAGAAAAAGAAAAATAGGTCTGATGGCGAAAACCACTTTGTGGCGGTGTCAGAACCAAAAATAGTAAAAAGAAATGATGCATCCGAAGGTGAAAACCTCTTTGAGGCACCTAAGGATGGGGTACTTAATAACTTGCCGAGTTATTTCCAAGATAGATCATCAATATTGATTGAGCCAACAAAGCCAGTCAATTTAAACACAGAAGCAAATCCTCAGATAGTCCATCTTGCTCAGTCTTTATTAGAGGAAGAGACCAAGGCATATGTACAATTTTTACAGAAAAAGAAAATTAATTTTGCATGGACCTACTCAGACATGCCAGGGCTTGACACGAATCTCATAATGCATCACTTATCCATAGCTCCAGGAGTCAAGCCAGTAAAACAGAGATTAAGAAAAATGCATCCACATGTAGCTCTACTTGTCAAAGGAGAATTAGAAAAACTTTTGAGAGCCGGATTTATTAGAGCCATCGACTATGCAGAATGGATCTCAAACATAGTACCTATTTCCAAACATGATGGGTCCATTCATGTCTGCATAGATTTTAGAGATTTAAACAAAGCCTGCCCTAAGGATGATTTTCCACTTCCAAACATTGACATGATAGTGGACATGATGGCGGGCTATGACATATACTCTCTAATGGATGGTTTCTCAGGGTATAATCAAATCAAAATAGCTCCTGAAGACCAAGAAAAAATAGCATTCACATGTACATGGGGAGCCTATTGCTGGAACGTCATGCCATTCGGGTTAAAGAATGCAGGAGCAACCTACCAAAGAGCTATGACGACTATCTTTCATGATATGATGCACAAAAATATGGAAGATTATGTGGATGATACCTTGGCAAAATCAAGAAAAAGGGACACACACCTCAATGATCTGGAAGTAATTCTAGATCGTATGAAACAATTTCAACTCAGATTGAATCCAAAGAAGTGCGCATTTGGCGTCACCTCAGGCAAACTTTTAGGATTCATAATATCAGCAAAAGGTATCGAGGTTGACCCCGAAAAGGTCCAAGCAATCCTAGATATGCCACCTCCTCGGAATATCAGCCAAATGAGAAGTCTTCAGGGATGTCTTCAATCAATTAGGAGGTTTATTTCTCAGCTTGCAGATAGAGCACAACCCTTCAACAAGACATTGCATAAGGGTGCTTCTTGTGTTTGGAACGAGGATTGTCAAAAGAGCCTAGATCAGATCAAACAATACTTGGCCAATCCTCCGATCCTAATGCCTCCTATTCCAGGGAAACCATTGATCCTCTATATTTCAGCTACAGACACTTCCCTGGGGGCATTATTGGCTCAATCAGATGATACTGGGAAAGAACGGGCCATCTACTATATCAGTCGTACTCTAGTCTCCTATGAGATCAATTACAATAATATTGAGAAGTCTTGTCTCGCGGTGGTGTTTGCTTCTCAAAAGTTGCACCACTACATGCTTGCTCATACCATACATTTGGTTGCCAAAATCGATCCCCTTAAATACTTGCTTAGTAAGGCTGCCTTGACGGGTAGACTCGCTAAATGGATGATGGTCCTCACTGAATTTGACATAGAGTACGTTGAAAGGAAGGCAATAAAAGGGAAAGCTATTGCTGACCAATTAGCTGATTTTCCAATCCAGGATAGTATGCTAGTCCAAGTGGAATTCCCAGACGAACACATCTTGTATACAATTACTCACACTTGGACAATGTTCTTTGATGGTTCCCGCATGCAAAACGGATCAGGTGCTGGAGTGTTATTTGTTTCTCCACATGGGTACAACATTCCGAAGTCTTACAAACTATTATTCCCATGTACCAATAATATTGCAGAATATGAAGCTTTAACTAATGGCTTGAGAATGGCTATAGAATGGAACATCACAGAATTACATGTCTTTGGGGATTCCCAGTTAATCATCAACCAAGTCAATGAAGAGTATCAAACCAAGGATGACAAATTGATACCCTATAAAAAGATGGTTGATTCTTTGAGACGCTATTTCACCTTTGTGACATTTCAACAAATCCCTAGGACAGAGAACAAAGCTGCAGATGCCATGGCCACATTAGCTTCACTTTTTCAGTTGGAGACACATGAATCCAGATTTGAATTCCTGGTGGAAGAGCTACACCATCCCATCTTTGACTCGTCTGAAAGCCATGTCATTTGTGTCATTATCACACACGAGTCTTCCCGATATGGTGCTATCTATTCATATCTTCGTGATGGCATCATCCCCGACACATTCAACTGCTCCGAACGCTGAAACCTCATCCGTAACGCCTCTCGCCACACCCTCATCTCTGGTGATTTATATAGGAGGGGTTTAGATGGGACGCTCCTTAGGTGCTTGGAAAAGGAGGAATCCAACCAAGCGTTAGTTGACATCCACGAGGGCATTTGTGGTGGACATTCTAATGGTCTTGCCATGGCCCGAAGGTTGCTTAGGGCGGGCTATTATTGGCCCACAATGCAGATAGATGCAGTCACCTTTGCTAAGTCATGTGAAAAATGTCAGAAACATGGCAACCTGATTCATGCTCCAGGTAGGGAGCTGATCCCTTCTGTTTCTCATTGGCCATTTCAGCGCTGGGCCTTTGATCTGGTTGGGCAGATTCATCCCAACTCATCAAGTGGACACAAGTTCATTATTACTGCCACTGACTACTTCACAAAATGGGTAGAAGCTGTGCCACTTTCTATTGCTTCAAGAAGGACCATTTCTTTGTTGATCTTAAATTATATCATTTGCCGATTTGGAGTTCCTTTTGAGATCATTACTGACAATGGAGGTCAATTTAAGAATAAGGACCTAAAACACCTATGCAAAAAGTTTAAAATCAAACAACATTGGTCCTCCATCTATTTTCCACAGGGAAATGGATAGGCAGAAGCTGCCAACAAAACCATTCTTAAGATTTTTCATAGAACAATACACAAGAATGGTAGGGATTGGCACTTACAAATCAATCCAGCACTATGGGCTTACAGAACAAGCATTCGCACACCTACAGGAGCCACTCCTTTCTCTCTCACCTATGGTGCTGAAGCAATATTGCCTTTAGAAGTCAAGATCCCATCACTCAGAGTCTCACTCAAAGGTTTGATTACAGATGAGGATTACTGTGCCATGAGGCTACAGGAACTAGAACTTCTAGATGAGAAGCGTAAGGCTTCCTTTGATCATATGAGAGTGTATCAGAAGCGTATGTCCAAGGCATTCAACAAGAAGGTTCGCCCTAGAGAATTTCAAATAGGTGATCTTGTTTTGCGAGAGAACCCTAAGAACCAACAAAACAGAGAGCAAAAGGGCAAGTTTGAACCTAACTGGCTTGGACCATATGTTATCACAGCTGCTTTTGGTACTGGTGCGTATTTAGTGTCAGACCCTGATGGAGAACAGCTCCCTGATCCCATCAACATTGTGCACCTCAAGAAGTTCTATCCTTGATGCCTGTTCTGTCTGGGGGCATCCTTTGTACATACCTTATGATCCTGAAAAAATACCAAAAAAAAAAAATTCATATATGGTGCTGAAAAAATCCTTAAAAACATATAAAGTCCTGAAAAAAATACAAAAAAATCAAAATATTCAAAAAATAAAAAAAATAAAAAAGTGCCTTGGTGAAAACCTAGCAATAGGCGCCTTGGTAGCAAAAATACAAAAAAAGGAAAAAATGAAAAAAAGAATCCAAGTGGTGAAAACCTAGAAACGGGCGCTACTTGAGGCCTTTGCACCCCTATTTGTTAGCATGCGTCCTCGACACTTAGCCACTTTCCATCATGCCTTGACCTTATTTGGCCTAATTTGGAATTGGTCTTTGTCTTTGTCTAGGGGGCATAACTGTTAGCATTGGTCTTTTAGGTGCGTTTGTCTCTTGGGGCATTTCACAACAGGTGTTTTTCAACACCACTCCAAACAGTGTTTTTCAACACTACCCTTGCGTCGAGTGTTTCTTAACACTCATCAGATGTCTTACCCTATAGTCTAAGTTTGATGCGATATTTCTCATTTGTAGATATGATACTCATAATTTGACTCTATGACCAACACACACGCACTTAAACAATCAACTCGTTGAGATATGTTGACTTTATTTTTCTTTGTGTGCTGTCTATGAAGATTTCTTTGATGAGTGGTCTCTCCCTGAGACGTTTTCAATGATGCATAGCTAGAAGACTAAGGGTATGAGAACATGTTTTATTTCTTTATCTGCTTGTGGGTATATTTTGTTGATCCTAATTGTCATGAGCATTTATGCTGGTCCTACTTGACACTATGGATTGACAAGGTATTATCCTTGACTGTTTTGCAAGTGCATGCTTCTAGCTATCCTGACTTTCATGTGTCTTGATACAAGCATAATCCCGCCATATCAAACTTAGGTGATCTCACTGCATTAGTCATCTTGACCTATATGTCTTTGATGCCTAGGTGATATTTCCACATTTCTATCTGATAAAGATCATATTCATATCCACATAGTCATACTAGTGTGCATTGTATGATCTTACGATGCTACCAAACGCTCGATGATGATAATTAGATGTCTATAAGCGTTGTGACCTTGCAAGTCAACCACTTTCATAGTAGCTTGCATTTTTAGGTTCATAATAGTCTAGTTTTGCACTTTGCATATGGAGAGAGCTCTCCTTTTCATCTTTCATGGACCTGTCAGTTGATTGCACTCACCTTTCACTTCTTCTTGATCACATCTTTCACTTCTTGTCTTTCACATCACATCCTTTGCTATTCCTATAGTATTTTGACTTTTTGACCGATTTTTCAAACACCTCGAAATTGCGCAAAAATTGCATCCCTACCTAATTTCGACGTCCTGGATCCATTTTCGGACTCGAAATCAAAATCCGAGGTCCTCTTGATAGTCAAAATCATGTTTCAAAATCTTCCCCCCTTCTGCGCAGTTGGCTGATCTTTTGAGGCCTAATCTTTCGATCTTTGTTGGGGCATCGTCATTTCTTCATTTCCATGTCTTCCAAACTTCTAGTCTTTCATTCATATTCATTCCATTCCCTCATTTCTCACGTTTGACTACATCTTTTCAGTCAGGATGGGGCATGTTTATTGCCTAATGGTTAACCTATTTGACCCTTACATTCGATTGTGATTTCATTCTGATTTGATCAAATCCTTATCAATTCACTGTTCTCCTCTCTACCTGATTTCAATTTCGATTCCGAGGGGGCAGTATTTATGGGATTCTCATCCCCAACTACTTGATTTTCCTAATTCAGGCATCTTTTGTGAGCTATCGCTCAAATTTAAGATTCTTATCTCCTACTTTGAATGTGATCCTGAATCGACCTCATGTTCAAAGGCCTTTGTTTATGTTTGTCTGGATGTGATCCCGAATCGACCTCATATCTGAGTTGTTTTGTGATCCCAGATCGATCTCACATTGCAACTTCATCCTTTGACTACATGTGTTCCCAAATCGGTCACACATTAGTCAAAGAGGGGCAAATGTATGCACCCTAAAATGGTCGCCTAGACTTTGGGCCCCATTGATTCAATTTATCAACCCTGAATCATTTTGATCAATAATCAATATTTTCAACATTATCAATTTCTTGATCAAGTCCTAATTTCAATCATATATTGGATTTTATCCTATGGGCTAACCATTTATCCTAAGTCTTTATTTGATTAAAAGGAATATTTCCTCCCCTTTTAATTAAATAAAAAGCCCTCACTTTCCTCTTATCCTAAGTTGCACAAATAAAGCATTATTCCTATTTTACAAAAAGGAAAAAAGCACTTTTTGTCTCACATGAGGCTCAAAAGTCAACACTTCATTCTCATTGGAGGATACTTGTGCACATGGATATCTCCTCTTTCAAGCTCCACCACTGATTAAGACTTTTTGCCTCTTAATCTCAATGGTCCATTTCACCTCATTTCTTATAAAAGGAGAGCTCTCTCCTTCATTTATATACCATGTTTTATGCTAATGTTATGCTGCAGGTTTTAGGTGCATTTGGAGTTTGAAGACATTGAAGACTTGTTGCTTTCATCATCTAGTTTATATTTGTTTTCTTAGTTGCATGATCATAGCATATTAGCTTAGTTTCCTTTTATGCAATAGAATAAGCTCACATAGTCTAAATAGGAAGGATTTGTAATCCATTGCCATTTCCTTTCATAGATTAGTTGCATTGTACTTTCATTTCCATAGCTTAGATTGCATTCTCATATAGCTTGCATTGCATTTCACATTGGATTATTGGAGATATTGGCATTGTTTCCCTTGTCTTCATTGTGAATCTCTCATTGTGTGGTTGACTAGCAAGGTCATGAGTTTATAGCTCTAGCTGAGAGCAATTTTACAAATCTTGCAACTCCATGCATAGAGAGCTATGAGCCGCTTTGTGAGGCCTCATTCTTGAGCAACCTTGCATGCAATGGTTCATAGAAGTGCATATTTTAGTGTGTACAGCTATTTATAAAACAAAGTAGACACTCAAACCATAATTCAACAATATTTCTAGAAATAAACTACAATACTATAATAAGTTCTAGAAATGATAGAGATAATCACAAAATTGCAAAAAAAAAATAGCTCAACACAATAAACATTAATCATAAATATCACAATACAAGATTGAATCAATAAATTAGATGAGCGAATACATATATAGAAAAGGGGGGAAAATAGAACCAATGAGAGTAGTAAATCCAACTTACTAAAGTAAGTAGAAGTTTCAATCATCTATCCTCATGATGACCAAATCACAACAATTAAAAATTGTATACAAACACATTAAAATATGAAATATCCAACTAAGAAAATTCAAAAACCTATACTAGTGCCCTCTTAAGCACAACTTAGCTCAATGAAAAGATGGGACTTGAAAAATAAAGCCCAATCTACCTTTTGTACATAGAAATCCCTCCAAAGAGAAGAATAACACTTGATAAAAGAGAAATAAACCCCCAAATAAAGAGTTAAATACCCCCTAGAGTAGAGAGAAAGAGAGGACTAAGTGGCCCCTCTAACAAGTAGTCTCCCAAAAAAGCTTATAAATGAAGAAAATTACTTTTTTTTATAAAAGGTATAGTGAAGATGTTATCAATCTCACCATAAGTTAGGTAATACTAGATATAAATGACTTATCCATGAATAAGATCACAATCATAGTGCGTGTGAAACTCTATGTGCTTGGTTCACTAACTATGGATCATATTTTATATAAATAATATGAAACTTTTTTAGGTGTTACCCAAATACCTAGTTAGAAATCCAACACCCAAGTCCCAAGATGAGCCCATAGGTTACAAATAGATTAGTCCTTTCACCTACCATAAGCTTTTCATAATTGACTCAAAAAATTGGGCACTCTATTTTAGCTCCATTATCTTTAATCAAAGGTGCCTTATAATTTTTTATAACACATGTCATAATTTGGTTAGTATGTTTACTTACTTCTTGTAACTCTTTTATGTGCCATACATATTTTTACGTTTATTAAAATTAGGAGCAAGCTAAAGACATTGTGCAAAATAATTATGTAGCTAGTATTAATATTAGCTTGGTTGCTGTACTAAATTATAATGGATGGGAAATCCTTGAGATCACAAGTCCACTTTAGGTTACAAATTCTCACTTGGGTTAGGTCCTATATTTTATTCAAGCAAGAAACAACATGCTACTGTTGTATCTTCAATTGAGGTTGAGCACAAGGCATTGTGAATGCATCCATTAGTTCCATTTATCTTAAACACATTCTCACCAAATTTTTTATCCAATTAAAATGAGTATTTATCATATTTTGTGACCACATCATGCAATGATGAAATGCAAATTTTGAAAGTGCATGATCTAGCCTACTCGTGCACATGTTTTGGGTGATTTCATTAACTAATACAAACTATTTTGTCATCATAAATGGTATGCAAATTTACTACACACACTTTTTCAAATTTGACTTTTATTTTCTAGTAATTATTGCATGTAATCACATCATGATCATTTAATAAACATCTTCTGACTATATTTATATGCATCTTTATTTCTCTCTTTACCTTTCGCACTGTTGGCCCACTTATAGTGCCCCAATTTAAATTTTTCAAAACTCAGCCCCTATCTTGTTATTATTGACTAAAATGCGGGATTTGCATGATTGTTGATTCTTATCCTTGAAAAGATCATGTTTTATAAATATGTAAGTGAAAGAACATATCTTTTGAACCCTCTTGAACTAAGTTCAAATGGGTTCAAGCGGTTCAAACTAGTGCAAGTAGTTCAAACTAGTTCAAGCGGTTCAAACCGGTTCAAGAAGGTTCCAGTGGTTCAAACTGGTTCAAGTGGTACAATCAGGTTCATAGGTTCAAACAAGTTCAATTTTCTATATTCAAGGGTTCAACGACCTAAAGAAATAAGTTCAAAGTGTAGATTCAGATATAAGGCTCAACATGGTTTGAGCATCCCAAATCAGAGGTTCGCAGTTCAAGTTTGAAGCTCGAGTTCAATGGTACAATTTGGTACAATTGGCATAACTAGTTCAAATTGGTTTGAATGATGTAAATAAGTTCACAAGTTCAACAAGGCCAAAATTTCCATGATCAAGAAAGTTCAATCAGGTTCGACTGGTTCATTTTGGTTCAATAGTTCAGATTGGTTATTTGGTGAAATATTGATAGCAGACTTAATCAATATTGCATCAAGTTTGGTCTAATGATGTTGGATAAAAATAATGACAAAGATCCATATGAATATTTTTGTGGGAGATAATATTCCAAACAATGAATTTCAACCCAAATTGATTATCCATGTGTAAGATTTGATATGGTTAATATTCATAATTTTCAATGCAACTTGTAATCCCGAATTTGTTGCTGACATAACAACAGTCATATTTAAGAGGGAATAACTTTCAACTCCACCGTTGGATCGGGCTAAATTTTGGATATGTTTCAGAAAACCTAATTATCCAGATTCTCACTGGAGTGATCTTCCAAATTATGCCTAGTTCGCAAGATACAAACGACTGTGTGAAGCAATATATAAACTATCAACAACAGACATAAGATGCCGACAACACTTCATCACCAACATATGCCACCTGTCAAAGGATAAATGTGTATTTAATTTGATATGATAAACATATTACTTATTATCCTTGTGGCTATAATATAAAACATTAAGCCTGAGAAAAGAAACAAAGGTCATTTTTAAAATACTTTAAAGAATCACTTATTTTAACTAAAAAGAGCTACATGGGAAGAAGAATCAGTTTCCAAGAATCGGTTACAACAACCGTGCAAGAAATTATATATTGTAAAAGACTCAACATAATGGGGGGGTTAGAAACTTAGAATTAAAAGTAGATATAGAATAGAATTTTATTTTCCTGCAAAGTTTTAGTGTTAGATGCTTGGATCATTTGTAGAGCTGTAATTTTTGTCTGTGTTGCATGAATATGATATAAACTTACAAAACTATTCTGAATCTATGTTGTTTGGAATGAATGGATGATACAATTACAGAGGAGGAGATATGAGGTGACCATGTCATAAATGTATTAACATTAGGATTACAAGTAATTGAAATCTACAATTTAAACTAAAATTTAAATAAGTGTTCATTTTAAATGAAATCAAATTAAAAATACATGGGTATCAAGTGCAAGAGTATCATATGTCGCCATCATATCTCCCACAAGAGTTGTATCATGTGTGATATTTCTAGTCCTGACCCTCTCAAGTAATGATGAATGCAAGGGGCTATGAATCTCAGAGGGGAGAGGTGTAGAGTCTGGGTGTAGTAGCATATCCAAAAAACTAATTTGGCTCAATCCCTATAAATACTCAAATGATTCCAAGCTCTTTGTTGTGATATGGACATGGTCACCTCATATCTCCTCCTCTGTAATTGTGGAGTGATATGTAGGCAAGTCATGCTAGGCAGAGTGATGTTTATGACTTGGCGTGAGCTAGTTGGGTGGCACTGTAGCTTTTGAATCTTTGAGAAAATATTTAACTCCATGTAGTAGTAGCTGACTGTTGGATGCAATATAAGAATATTCATGTAAAAGGTCCTCAAGCAAATAGCAACACATATCAACTTGTTGCCGAGATCTTGAGATATCTTGTAACTCCTAAGGTGTTAGGAATCTAGTAGCTCTATAAGGATCATCAGTCCCTACGGTAGAAGATGTCCACGAAGATACTCTTGATAAGGGTTGACTCAAAATATATGTGCCTAACCCATCAGATGTAATGGTACTAGATTTTGAGGCAATGTCACCAATTATGGCAATTGCTTCTCTCTGGGAGGTAATGACTACTTTGTCTATTATGGGTTCCATGGATGGTGAACTATGAAAATAAATCTCTATACAACAAAGTGTTTATTCACTAGTGTAGGTCTATTATCCCTATGATAGTGGACATAGTTTGCAACACTACTATGCCCCTGGCCAAAATAAGTTAGAATATTAAGGTAGTTCACGTTGAGGCCCAAATGAACCTCAACATGCAACTATTATGCAAGATATAGAGGAATCTGGTCTCTAATAGGACAATGACCATGTGTTGTAAGAAAATATAGGTATATAAGAGTGACTATGTGTGGATCCTCACACTATGTCACCTAGTAGGCCTTCACCTTGGCCTTCGTGTCATAATATGGAAAAACCTCTCATTTGATGAAATCCTTTGAGATACAAAGCTAGACCATGTCAAAGGACACATAATCTGAGATCTCTTCTCTCAACCTCTAAAAAATATGATGTACTATATGGAGAGTATTGGATGTATTCTCCCTCAAGTGATCCCTAAGTCACTCCAAACTAGTCAAAATACTCTAGAAAATGTTCTATGTATGTCATTAGAGGACAATATGGAAGATCTTAGTTTCTCAATCTCTATATCAGTGTAATGAAAAATCACTTGAATATCATGAACATCAACCATATCAGGTGTTGTAACATCCTCTTCAACAAGATCAACCATCTAGGGGTAAGACATTTCATTACAAATTATGTAAGTGTAATATTTGTTACACAAATAAATATGACAAATAAAAGTTTGTCAATAACTAAAAATAACATTAAAAATCTAACATATGTACTTGTTTAATTTTAAATAATTAAAATTAAATATTCTTTTAATAATAAAATAGCTACCAATAACATGTATATCACCTAAATTAGATTGTAAATTTGGTAATTTATAATAGACACGCATCCATAGATTGTAAAGGACAACATAGATCAAGTACATTATGTACATGCATAGATTGTAAATCTAATAGAGGGAATGATTTCATTTAACTATTACCTTAAGGGGCTCTATGTGTGTGTGTGTGTGTGTGTGTGTGTGTGTGTGTGTGAGAGAGAGAGAGAGAGAGAGAGAGAGAGAGAGAGAGAGAGAGAGAGAGAGAGAGAGAGAGAGAGAGTTAAGGGGAGGGGATTCAACTCAAGAGAGTGTGTGAAGGGAATAAAAAGATCTAGAGAGAGACTTAAGTGGATTCAACTCAAGTGAGTGTGTGAAGAGAATAAAAAGACCTAGAGATAGTGTGTGTGGGTGTATGAGAGAGAGAGAGAGAGAGAGAGACTTAAGGGAAGGGGATTCAACTCAAGAGAGTGTCTGAAGGGAATAAAAAGATCTAGAGAGAGACTTAAGTGTATTCAACTCAAGTGAGTGTGTGAAGAGAAGAAAAAGACCTAGAGATAGTGTGTGTGGGTGTATTAGAGAGAGAGAGAGAGAGAGAGAGAGAGAGAGAGAGAGAGAGAGAGAGTTAAGGGGAGGGGATTCAACTCAAGAGAGTGTGTGAAGGGAATAAAAAGATCTAGAGAGATACTTAAGTGGATTCAACTCAAGTGAGTGTGTGAAGAGAAGAAAAAGACCTGGAGATAGTGTGTGGGTGTAGAGAGAGAGAGAGAGATAGATTTGTTGGTTCCCAAATCATCTTGTTGTAAAACTCTAAGATTATGCCAACTTCTATGAGAATATCTACAACTAATTTGGCCACTGAATGGGATTAACTAAGTGTGGTTAGATTCCCCTATACTTTAGGCCTTGCTATGCCAGGTGGGTTTCCTCTTATTACTTAAGCACACCAAATCCTTTATCTCTACTTCATCTATTTCAAAATGACATAAACTTCTAGAATAGACTTAATTGACTACTAACTAGTTTCTTCTTCGTTACTTCTAGTTATCCTACTTTCTTGCTCCTTTTTCATCTACCATTGTCTTTACTCCTAACTCTTCTACTTCTAGAATAATTAAATTTTGATAAATGTATTTTTTGCTTAAAGTCCAGTGCTTTCTCTTCTTTTAGGTACATATTCACTTCCTTTGGAGATCTTAATTTATAACTTTATAGGATAATTTTTTAAACCCCTACCTTGTAAAGGAATGTTAACTATCTAAATTTTAATACAAGATAAGATTACTTATGTCACCAAAAACCTATCTACTTGAATTTAACTCCTCCTTGAGAAAGCCAATCATAAAAGCCTTTATAGAGATCTTAAATTTCTAAATGATTTAAAACATATCCTTAATATCTAAATCATTCTAACACAAGGAGTTTCTCATATAAGATTTTAAAATGTCCAATTTCTTGAATTGAAAACTATAAATAACTAAACTTCAAAGAAAAGTTTTTATGCCACAAATTACAGAGAAAATACTGAGTATTGTATATTATTATGATATTTACATCTTGTCTTTCAATATCTCAATCTCTCCCCTTATCCCATCTTCATTTTCCCTTTTATAACCACAAGGGAAAACCTTTGTATGGGTACATCTTTTAGTAAAACAACATGACTACTCAACAAAACTGATTAGTTATGCTTAGAAAAATAATTACTAAAGACATAAAGACTAATTACATTACAATGCAGTTGAAATTACTTATTAAATGCATATTTCTCCACATTGTCTTCTTTCCCTTCACCTTCTCATATTGTGCTCGTATAATAGTTACTTTAAGAAAAGAAAAAACTAAAACTTAATAGCATAACCATCTTGTATCAAATATATCCAACACCGTATTACTCACAATTGTCAAGATACTCTTTCCTCGTAAAATACATGATCCACCACTGAAGATGTCCTATTCCTTTTCTTCATCGATAAACCATTCTTCACCATATGAACTCTGACATATATACCAGACTCCGAGTAATCAATGTTTTACATGTATGAGCTCTAATACATCAGAATCTGACTTGAGAGTACTCAAACTATAGGTCTATAGCATCCAAGAAATATTTTTGTATAGTACTATGAAACTGTATTGAAATACCCTTTGCAATTTTCAATTTGTGCATCTTTTACAATTGACCCATTTTATGAGATTGTATTAATGTGAATAATTGTATCCACTAGTTCATGCTTCTTGTCTCTAATTCCAAATCCTATTGGGGTGTCTTAATCCACACCGTGTGTTTATGTCTTGTCCATGAGCCCACATGGCGTGCATGTCCGCAAGGGAGCATATACTAGCTTTACAGAGCTTTTTCAACCAATTGATCATTGCACCCGTGAAACCATAATCTTCCAAGAGAACAATTTGCATGCCCTGTCTTCTTGTTATTATCCTTTCATTTTGGAGAAGATGTCACAAGGGCATTTTGTCAATCAGTTCATGTGTCGTTTCTATACTTCCACCGTTCGCATGCATTTGCTCGAATATTTCAAGAGATAAACCAGTTCTCGTCTCAAATTGTAGAAGACAATATCTTTGGAAGTATTTTGTCTAACATTCTAGTGGCATCCTCTGTATTCCCACATTTAGTATACATGCCCTATCATCATTGTATTCCATGAGACTAAATTACGCTTGGAGACCTTTAGAACATAATATATGTGCCCATATTTTGTCAAAAATAATTAGCATGCATTGCGTATGTTTCCAATTTCTATTGTTGAGCATTATAATGTCGAATTGTTTGCATGCATTGTCCATGACTTCATATCGCACATGTATCCTTATTGGCATTTATAAAACATTACACTTTTGTCGATCATTTGTAGAATAAACAAATTCAAAATAAAAGACCAGAAATATGGAATAAAAGAACAAATTGCAAATAAACATAGAACATGCTATTTATTGTGGTTCACCACAATAGTGGCTACATCCACACTGAGAGCAGAAGAATTATATTAATCTCAAATCAGAATGTTTACAAATGAAATAGAGAGTCCTTATAAGGACAAGGCTACAACACACAAAAGTTCGTTGGCCTTCCAATCCCAAAAAACTCCCACTAGAAGTCAACATATATTTCAGTTGATCAGGCATTCCCCTACTCTACATGTTGACCTACTTCAGCTTAACAAGTCCAAGAGAAGTTTTTGCACATTCGAACTTCTCTTTGGTTACAACTTTTGTGAATATATCTGTCAGATTGATCTTGGTATCAATATTTTCAACCTTCAACTTGCCCTCTTCAACCATGTGTCGTACAAAGTGAGCATGGATGTCAATGTATTTTGAATGTCGCTGAGAGGTATGATTATGAGCCATAAAGATGACGTTGTGACTATCACTGAATAGAACATAATCATTTTGTTGATACTTCATTTCAACAAGTAATTGCTGCAACCAAATCATCTCCCGAGCACCTTTAGAAAGTGCCAAATACACAGCTTCAACGTAAGAAAGAGCAATAGAATATTGCAGCCTTGAGGCCCAACTAATAGCAGCTCCAGCGAACATGAATGTGTAACCGGTAGTAGATCTACGCTTATCCAAATCTCTGGCAAGATCTGAATCTATGAATCCCTGTAACTGTTCATTATTGTTACAAAAACATAAGACCAAATCTGAAGTACCTTTAAGGTATCTTAATATCCATTTGACAGCCTCCCAATGAGTCTTCCCAAGATTGCTCATGAATCTACTCACAACTCCCACCGCATGAGCAATGTTGGGACGTGTCGAAACCATAGCATACATAATGCTACCAACTGCAGATTTGTAAGGGATGTCCTCCATATATTCCTTGTCCTCTTATGTTTGTGGACACAAATTTGTTGATAACTAAAAATGTGAAGCAAGTAGAGTAGAAATGTTATGCGCATCAGCCATACCAAATCTCTGAATTAATTTGTCAATGTATTCTTTTTGTGACAATGTAATTACTTTCTTCTTCCTATCCTAGGTGATAGTCATACCAAGAATCTTCTTGGCTGCCCCTAAATCCTTAATAGCAAATGTGCTTGCCAATTTAGTTTTCAGCTCACTAACAATTTTAGAGCTTGTGCCTGCTACTAACATGTCGTCAACATAGAGAAGAAGAATGACAAATTCACCATTCGGGAGTGTCTTGTAGTAAATGCACAGATCAGATTCACATCTGATAAAATTATGTTCAAGCATGAATGAATCAAACTTAACATACCATTGCCTCAGGGCTTGCTTGAGCCCATACAAACTACGCTTCAGCCGACAATAAAGATATTCTTGTCCCTTTTTCACAAAACCTCAGGCTGATGCATATACAAATCCTCATTTATGTCTCCATGTAAAAATGTTGTCTTAACATCTAACTGCTCCAATTCAAGATCCCAAATGGCTACTAATCCCAATATTGTTCGGATGGATGTCATCTTCACAATCAGAGAGAATATTTTAGCGAAATCAATCCCCTATTTCTGAGCATATCCTTTTACCAACAACCGAGCTGTGAACCATTTTTGACCTCCTCCTTCATCTTTCAATTTATAGACCCACTTGTTCTTGAGTGGTTTTCGATTTGGTGGAAGAGAGACCAAATCCCATGTCTAGTTAGCTTCTAAAGAACTCATTTCTTCTCCCATAGCAACGAACCATTTGTTCTTATCACTAGTTGTACAAACCTCTTTATAATTTGCTGGTTCAATTTGCTCACAAATTAACAGCTCTAGCTCTGCCTCTTTAGCAAATAGTAACTGATAATCAGAAAATTTTGCTAGAACTTTCCTTTGTCTTGAGGATCTTCTCAATCCAGTACGATCTGTTTCAAAAGAATGAATTCTCTTCAATTGATTATCATCATTTCCCGTATTAATTTTACCAGATTCATTTAAATTTGATAACTCTGTTGATTTCACACCAGATGATTTGTGTGAAGTGTCCCTGTTTTCACCAAGTGAAGAATCCCTATTTTCATGGTGATTTAAATCCTCCAATTGGTTACCGAGAATACCATACATCCCTGCATCCATAACTCCTTGGTGTTGCACATCATGGATGCCATGATGCTGTTCATTGATGCCATGATGCTGCTCGTTGATGCCATGACGCTGCTCGTTGATGCCATGATGTTGTTGCCGTGGACCTCCTTCCTCTGTCATGTGTTGATGAAACAGGGGAATGCGTGGATTTTCCCGTGGAAGAGAAGCACTCAAAGTGTTATCAATGTATGGTGCATGGGAAGAGGTCAAGAACCTACCTCTATCCCCAATACACATGTCTGTTTCCTGCTGCGTAAGGTACTGGAAAGAGACAAACTTACACAAGGAAGCAACTTCAATTATTTATGACGCCCCCCATCCTTCTACGTGTGAGCCTGCCTCAATTGATCCCGCTTTATCACAGGACATGTCGTGAGGGCTATTGCTGGTAATGTGATGAGAAAATTCACCACAGTGAGTAGAAGCTATTTCACCATGAATGTCATGTGAGACGTGGGGAATTCCTTGCGGGTGAGGTGAGTGATAATCAACAGTTGCAAACTAACTTTGAGAGACAGGGAGTTTTTCAAAGAGAGAGTGACTGTTACAATCATTTTGATCTATTTCAAATTCAGACATAGAATTTCTTGTGTGATTATCACTTTGACTCCACATGCTGGTAGAGGAAAAAAATACAGGAGCTGGAGCTAGAACCGATGTAGGAGAAATAAGATTTTGTGAAATATTATTTTGCACATCTCTATCAAACCTGTTATTGTTATAAAAAATAGAGAAGGGAACAAATTCACTCACTGATTTTTCTTCCATATTAGTTGGAAATGCTTTCTCATTAAAGACTACATCTTCGCTCTGAATTATCTTCTTCTCAATTGGATCCCAAATTCTGTAACCAAACTGATCTTCACCATAGCCAACGAATATGCCCTCTTGTGATTTGAAATCTAGCTTTGTCCTTCTTTCTTTTGGGACATGTATATGAGCTTCACACCCAAAAACTTTGATGTGTGAGTACGAAATCCTTTTTCCCAGCCATTCCTCTTCCGAAATGTCAAACTCTAGCGAGATGAAGGGGACCTATCGATTACATAGAATACTATATTGTAGGCTTCCGTCCAAAATTCTTTGCCTAAACTGGCACTGGAAAGCATACACCATGCTTTCTCAAGAATGGTTCTATTTAACTGTTCTACTGCCTCATTTTCTTGAGGAGAATAAGGAACAACCTTAATTCTTCTTATACCATGATCTGCAAAAAGTTATCAAACTCTAACGAACAAAATTCACCTCCATTATTCATTTTCAAACACTTAATTTTATGACCACTCTAATTTTTCACAAGAGCTTTAAAAACTTTGAATTTAGAGAATACCTTAGATTTCCTAAAAAGCATATAAACCCATACCTTTCAGGTGCTATCATCAAGAA
This sequence comes from Chamaecyparis obtusa, assembly GCA_027943335.1. Taxonomy (NCBI): domain Eukaryota; kingdom Viridiplantae; phylum Streptophyta; class Pinopsida; order Cupressales; family Cupressaceae; genus Chamaecyparis; species Chamaecyparis obtusa. The sequence continues at coordinate 253,808 of BSBK01003695.1, read as the reverse complement.
AGGTGACAAAATATTGTGCGCCTCCATAAGAGGTTACCTCCGTAGGTCTGAAGACATCTGAATGCACTAACTCCAAGGGTGTTGTCCTTTTGTCATGTCTATCCTTCAAGAAACTGACCCGCTTTTGTTTCCCATGAAGACAATGCTCACAAAATTCTAAATTTGCAGATTGGAGACCCAATAGTTGATCACAATTTAGCATTACCACAAGGCCTTTCTTGCTTATATGGCCTAGCCTTTGATGCCAAAGCACAACATCGTTGTCCACAAGTGTCAAAGTAGCTCCCACCTTATCAATAGGTTTCAAAATATAGAGACTACCTATTTTGTCTCCTTTTGCAATAGCCAATGAACCTTTGACTATTTTCCATGTGTCTGTGAGTTTAGTTTTAAATCCTTGGGTGTATAATTGGCTGACTAAAATCAGATTCCTCTTTAATTGAGGAACATGTCTAACATCTTTGAGAAGTAATTTTGCTTCACCTTCAAGATGCAAGACAACATATCCTTTCCCAATAATTTTCCATGCTTTTTTATCACCCAAATATACCTCTCTGAATTCACCATCTTGATAATTTGTGAATGCATGTCCGTGAGAGAGGAAGCATGAAAGGAAGCTCCTGAATCAATTACCCACGAATCAGCTTTAGTATCACTTGTTGATAAAATTAGGATACCCAGATCCTTTTCACAAATTGTGTTTGCTTGACTGTCCAATACTTGTTCTTGTGCCTTCTTATATTTTCTACAATCTTTCTTAACATGCCCAGCCTTTCCCACAAAACCAACAACCATTTTGTCTCCCTCTTGATTGTGATCTTCTTGTAGATTGGGACCTCCGATTGTTATTAAATTTGCCTCTATATTGGCTACTTCCTCTATTTTCAGTGCTCATCATTATGAGAGCATTAACAGATGAGGACTCATCATTCTTTCTCCTAAAATCTTCAGAGAGTAGGGTGGCTGAAACTTCATCAAAAACCAGCTTCTTGGTAGTTGATGTTGAAGTGCTTATAGCCATCACAAGTCCATCCCAGCTATTAGGAAGAGAACATAACAATAGGACATCCTTATTCTCATCGTCTTGTGTCATGCCAACTGAATTTTCTTGGCTAATCAAGGTGTTAAATTCATTGAGATGATTTGTCATGGCTTTGCCTTCCCTCATCTTAAGCTTGTATAATTTCTTCATGATGAAGACTTTGTTCACAACGGATGCTTGTGCATATGTTGAAGCCAATTTATCCCATACGTATTCGGCTATAGTTTTGTCTGAAACATTATGTAATACATTATCACCTAAAGCAAGAAAGAGTGTCGCCATGTGGCTTTTTCATTAAGCTTTTCCCAATCTTCATCTGACACGACTAAGGGTTTCTTTGCTTTTCCTTCAAGTGCAAGCAAAAGCTCTTTGTTGACTAACAAAGACTTCATTTGAATCTTCCATATCTCGTAGTTCTTCCCAGAGAATTTCTGAACTCTTAAATCTTCCATGATTCTAAAATTTCAATTACTGAAATCTCAACCAACGATTAACCTTGCTCTGATACCAATTGTAGAATAAACTAATTCAAAATAAAAGACCAGAAATACAAAATAAAAGAACAAATTGCAAATAAACACAGAACACACTATTTATCGTGGTTCATCACAATAGTGGCTACGTCCACACTGAGAGCAGAAGAATTGTATTAATCTCAAATCAGAATGTTTACAAATGAAATAGAGAGTCCTATTTATAAGCTCATACTAAGCAGTTGAAAGGGCAAGGCTACAATAGACAAAAGTCTGTTGGCCTTCCAATCCCAACACATTTCACATTTACTAAGCATAGGCTTTGCATCTTATAGTTCATTGCCTCGTCAATCCTTCATTTTGTCAAATGGTAGATGTGTGATCTTTGTTCTTTGATGGATGGCCACAACCTGTTTTATAGTTTAATTTATGTGCACTTAGTTCTGAAACCCTAATCTTTGCATCGAATGGAAGCGTTTCTCTGAACAAATATTGTCTTGCCTCATCTATGAATTCACATTTCCTTGAAGCATTTATCAATCAGTCCATAAGCTTTGTCTATGTTCATGTTTTTCACTACCTTTCAACCTCTTTAACAGATCGATTTTATACACATTTTCAAGACTCCCTCTAATATTGACAATGTTAATGTTCAGGTGAGCTTACTTAAATGGTGCAACTCTATCCAATGAAACCCATCATCTTTATTATCATTTTGTTCGTCGAGAAGGAAAAATAATTTATCTTCGACATAATCTTAAATACGAATAGTTCTTTTATATCTTGGCCTTGTTCCATTTCTTTCAGGTGGAGAAAATGAAAGTCTTTCCAACACAACAATTTATGTGCTTCTCGTTGCAACCTACATGATCTGCATAACATTAAAAGTGTCTGTGTGATTTTCTTAGTTTCTTCGACAATGTTCCTTCTATTTTGATCAGGAGATGATGGGAGTCTTTCTCGTTGATGCATATGTTCCAATTGACTTGTTTGATTCATTTTCTCTGCATCTTGTGTCAAACAACTCAAGTGATAAAATTTAGAAGCATTTATTCTATTAGGTAATCACCATCCTTTTCTCCAACAGAACATACTCCGCAAGTGCAAATTTGTCCATGTATTGATTCCTCATTATATGGTTGGAGTTCCTTATCAGTAGGACTTTGAGGTTCAACTTGTTGGTCGAGTTGAATATACAATTGGAATGTTTTCTATTATAGACAAATTTAAACCCTTGGTTATGCCATTCAATTCCACTTTCCCATCTTCAGAAGCTCTCACATGTCATGATGTCTATAGGGTCTCGATGTGTGTCTCTGAGGCTCTATACTCATGCACAGTAGTACATTGTCATGAGGACAATTACACAAAGAATATTTTTTTTACTCAGTTAACTAGTTTCAAAATGTGAATATCCAAAGCAGGCTATATGAAAAAGTTAACATTGTGAACATTGTGCAGATTACAAATTATTATAATACGCATCTACTTTTGAATTTGTAAAAATACCAAATGAATTTAGGGAGATCTCCAAATGAACATGTCAGTACCTTGAGATGAGGACAAGCGAAGGAATCAATGATTTTGTCATGAAAAGTAGATTCCAACAGTCATTTATTTGGTACCGCTAAAGGGGTGGGAACTACTATTCTAACTCTTCTCGGGGGATTCCATCCGCAAACTCAAAGTTTGTGGCTAACTGATATCACACATCATCATTTAGCTATTGCATTTGTGTTTTTCATTGCTGGTCATATGTATAGAACCAACTTTGGGATTGGACACACTATAAAAGATATTTTAGAAGCACATGTTCCTCCAGGAGGCTTATTAGGATGTGGGCATAAGGGTCTTTACAACACAATCAATAACTCTCTTCACTTTCAATTAGGTCTTGCTCTAGCTTCTTTGGGAGTTGTTACTTCTTTGGTAGCCTTTTTTAATAAAGAAAAACTAAAGTTTTTCTTTTCAAAACTAAAGTTTTTATCTTTTAATCAAATCAATTCCATATTTGATAAATGGGGTTTGTTTCAAACATATAGGTCATGGTTGTGGCTTTTGACTTCCATAGGGTGGAAATATACTCAAAATATGTTTTTAGCTACTTTTCTGGAAATAACAATAGATAGTATTGATTTGTTAGTATCAATGCCGGACAATATTAGGCAAAATTGGAATCACAATTTGAATATTTTGTGGTCACTTTATCATCAATTTTGGACACTTCTAAAGTGGGAATTTAGAGATAAAATTGATCAAATTCTCACAATATTGAATAATCAAATTCTCACAATATTGAATGATCAAATTCTCCCGATATTGAATGATCAAATTCTCTTGATATTCAATCTTATTGTATCCCGCTGAAATATTGACAAATGATGGAAAGTAGCAAATGAAAAAGTACTTAAAGCACTACTTGAGGGAAAGGATCTATCAATATCATTTGATACATGGAAATATATACAAAATGTTCGGGACTATGATATTTTTTTTTGTATCTTCGTTGGATTTTTCTTTTATATTTCCTCCATAATTCTCTTATTCTTGATTCAGTTCTATAGGAACTTATATCTGATCAGAGTTTTGGACGGTTGCGGTGAGAGCGTAGGAGAAATGATTAGATCTTATAGAATGCTTAGAAATTTTTCTAATTTAAATTGGTATGGTTCTTGGCTTACATTTGTGGACTATATCAAGATGGAGTCAGATTCTGATGACATAGGATTATTGCTACTATTGAAAATTTGGTATGTCAAAAATATTCAATTTTCATATCCTTCTTGGTCCTCATTGCCTTTGTTACAGCCGAGTTCTCAAAAATGTGGGAAATATATCTCACTTGTCAAAAAAATTTGTACGAATTTGAAGTAGATGACTTCCTTTTGAGAGAAAATCGATTGTAATTACTACAAGAAAAAATCTCTCAATTTGAATCGAAGTTAACCCCCCTATTGGTTTGTTTCATGAATTTGAAACAAGAGAACAGCCATGACTTCTTTACTTTCGATATTTAGTTGAATTGATTTAGTGAGGCCTAACTCATATAATAGGCTTAATGAATTCTGAAATAAATTCATTGCTTTTAGTAGAAATGTCGATCTTCACTACTTTTTATCAGAAGATGACTTTCGTACCAATTTGCTCATCTTTATATGACCACGTGAGATTCTACCCACTCTACCGAGTACCATCCTTTTTGAATCAAATTTTATTGATAGGGCCTAAGGAAACTGGACGATCGTACTTGGCTAAAAGTTTAGTAGTAGATTCTTATTTACCTTTAATAAGAATATCTCCTAAAAGTTTTTTGAGGCAGCAGAAACTTCTATCTCGCTATGAACCCGAGTATACATCTTCAGCTAAACAATCATACCTTGAGCATGAAAATATCCTCAGGTCTCTCGCTTGGTCAGGTAGGCCAAAAGAGATAAATGAGAATGAGCATTATAAAAAAAAACCTCATAAGTTTTTGTATAAATGAGGGGAGAATCGTAACCCTCCAGAGTATTTTGCGAGAAGAGTAATCCAATTCCAATTTGCACTCAAATTGGCAAAATTGATGTCTCCTTGTGTCATATGGATTCCAAGCATCCATGAACTGAATGATTACTTTTACCTGTTTAACGGATAAAAAATAACCTGATCCGTAAAGATCACTTGATTTGATTAAGAAATGATAAAGTTCGATTAGATTATTATATCTTTGATTATTTATTTAAAGGTTCTATTTCTATCATTCAATCAGAAGGATTGTTAAAATATTGATTCAATCAAGTAATTGCGTATTCTACTTTGACTGTATCTATCCAAATAAGGGTTGCTAACTCAATGGTAGAGAACTCAGCTTTTAAGTGCGACTATGGTCTTTTACATGTTATGATGAACTACTAAATTCGTCTATACCATCGATAAAATTAGTAAGACTACGACTGATCCTGAAAAGTCAATAAAATGGAAAAAGCAGCATGTTGTTATAAGAATCTCGACTTTCTTTTTTTATCAGAAGTGGATTTGATCCAAGGAATTCAATGCATAATCATAATAATATGTAAATATTATTTACATGTATATATAAATATATAATTTGAACAAATGGATTGATTTTGAAATAAGATCAAATAAATTTGAGAGTGTGAGTGATTAAGTCAAGTGAGTCAATGGATAAAGCTGGATGGCTTGAATCACAAGTAAAACTAGAAGAATGAGCTTATGTTCCTCATTTTAACGAAGAATTCCCTTTACTAATCGGAAGTTAAAAGCCTTTTAGTAACTGATAAAGGAAGTTTTTCCCTATAGTCAATCAGGGTTTTCTACATTCACAATGAGTCCTAAGTACTCGAAAACAAATGTGTAAGAGAAATAGTGTACTGACCATGTTAATTGTATTCCATGAGTCAGGAGAGTGATCAGACTGCCAAAATAATAATTTTTCGTTCTTCATTATGATGAATGAAGATCTATGCGAAGAAAATTATCTATCAAATAGTTTCTATTATGTTCCAACTAGATCGCACCATGTATTATCTAATCCAAGAGGTTATTCTTGGGTCCGGGGGTTTTTAAAATGGATGAATTCCAAAGAAATTCAAACAAACATCGATCTTGGCAACAATTTTTTTTATATCCGCTTTTTTTTTCAGGAAGATCTTTACGCAATTGCTTGTTATCATCATTTAGATACATTTGGTTCCTCTGAACCAACGAAAATTGTAGTTTCTAATTTTTTTAGTTTTCTAACTGTAAAACATTCAATACGTCGGATACGTAAAAAAAATAATTATTCAATTAGTTTAATTGGGGAATTCCGATTCAAATCAATTGATTGAATACAATAAGAATTTTTCTTTTAAATCGATACTAGAAGGTTTTACAATTGTCTTGGAAGTTTTGTTCGCAATGCGATCAAAACATTTCATAAAAGGAATGGATGGATGGAATAGTCTCTGATCCATCCATTGCATATTTCCTTTTATGGAGGCTAAATTACCACATTCCAATTATATATCAGATATACGAGTGCCCTACTCAATTCATTCGAAATTTTTGGTTCAAAATTTTTGTCGCTAGATCCGGTCTCTTTCTACCAATCATAGGTATTGGTCTTAACCTTGATCTAGTTCTATTTTTATATAATGCTAAGGTAGAAGCTATTTTTTCTCAATCTTTCTATTAATCGTAATTATTTTTTTGAATCTTCCAAAGGAATTGGAAACTATCGAATAGGCCTAGTTTTTTTTTTTTACGATATTAATACGAATGAAATAGAGAAAATTGCTCTCTAGTTTGAGTTATTTCAAGTCATTTTTTTTATCCCTTTTGAAATAACTTGGATGAAATCCCTATTGATTCAATAACATAGAATCACTAATGATTAGTTATTCGTAAATCATCAATATTATATTTGTTATTTTCTAATCATTATATTATTAAGGTCTACTAATCCTTTTTCACACTTATAAAACTATATTAATATATATGCTAGGAACCATATTTGAACTGGTGACACAAGGATTTTCAGTCCTCTGCTCTACTAATTGAGCTATCTCAGCTATTCCCCTATGCATCATACTAGCACAGTAACCAAACTCCTGTCAACTAAAAACAAAAAAGGTAAAAGACAACATTTCAACGAGTAGAAGCAATGATACAAATAAAAACATAATATATACATATATAACATATATATTATATGTTATATATGTATATATATATAAGAAAAGAAGACACAAATTTCTCATATAATAAAAATACTTATGTTCTTAATAACACATTTAACAAATTGAAAATAAAACAGATAACCTAGGGATAGAGGGAGTCAAACCCTCACGATCTATCAAACCAATGAATTTTCCTCCTACTCCAATTTTCATTGTTGTTGACATTGACATGTAGAATTGGACTCTATCTTTATCCTCGTCCACTTATTACTTCCAAAAATGGAATTAAACGATTGGAAAAATCCTTCAATTTCAATCAATTTGAAGCTAGGCATATTCTTTCAAAACAAACCTATCACTCTAATCGTTATTTTTGTTTATTGGTGATATATAACACTCTTTTCCAACATTAAATAAAATACAAAAGACATTATGTAAATAATGGATTGTATCCAATCCAAATTATGTTGATTCGTTAGAATAGCTTCCGTTGAGTCTCCGCACCTATCCCTTTCTCGGAAAGGAAACTATTGTCTCTAGAAATCGGATTTGGCTCAGGATTGCCCATTCAAAATATCCCAGGGTTCCCTGGATTTGGATGCTATCACTTGGTAAGTTTCCATACCAAGGCTCAAAAAATTTAAGCCCGTAGCGTCTACTGATTCCGCCATATCCCCTTCTTGTAGAATGAAATCATAATATCCCATCAATTATTTCATTTGCATGAGCATTATATTCTTTCTGCATTTTTTATGCAATGTTGTTATCTGTATTCCCATCCTACACTGTAAAAATATCCCTTTCTTTATTTAGATCTTATTGAAATCATATTTCCGTTCTATAAGTATAGTCTTTTTTCTTCTTTTTTTTCCAATAATATTGTTCCACCTAGGACGGAAGGATTCAAACCTTCGAAATAACAGGACCAAAACCTGTTGCCTTACCGCTAGGCCACGCCCCATTATTGTTTTATTTTAATCAATTCATATAAATTGACGCAATGTTTCATTTTAATCTGAATTTCATTATTATAATTCGATTCACTATAATTCAAGCGATTTCGAAGATATCTTTTAATTTCAGCCAATAAGTATGTGACTACATACTACATGCATATGAGCCTACTTAGCTTAGAGGTGAGAGCATCGCACTTGTAATGTGATTGTCATCGGTTCGATCCTGATAGCTGGATCATTTTTATTCTTTTCATTTCTTATCATTATCAACCATAGATCGTTAAAATCTATGAAATAAGGAAAATACTCTTCCTTTTCAGATCATCGGTCCACCAGGTCTGTTGTGGCATGATTTGGAAACAAAATCAATGATTGAAACATATCTTTTTTTCTCTCTACAATATTTTCAAAATTGAAGATAATTTGTTTCTCTATCTCTATATAAAATCATTCCAATATTTGTGCTGTTTATATTATTCCTCTGTCCAACATTATTTGTTCATTTCTTGAAATAAGGAGTTTTTTATGTCCCGTTATCGCGGACCTTATTTAAAAATAATAAAGCGTCTCAAAACTTTACCAGGACTAAGTAAGAAAACACCCAACAGAATTCAAAAGCCTATTAAAAAAAAACATTCTAAACCTCTTAAACCTTCTAAATATCCTATTTGTCTAAAAGAAAAACAAAGATTACGTTTTCATTATGGACTTCTAGAGCGCCAATTACTTCAATACGTTCGTATTGCTAGAAGAGCCAAGGGATCAATAGGTCAGGTTCTATTACAATTACTTGAAATGCGATTGGATAATATCCTTTTTTGATTGGGTATGGCGCTTACTATTCCTGAAGCCAGACAATTAGTTAACCATAGGCATATCCTGGTCAATGGTCGTATAGTAGATATACCAAGTTATCGTTGCAAACCCCAAGATTTTATCTCTATAAAAGAAAAATAGGTGTTAAGAAATATAATTAATAAAAATATAGATATTTTTCAGAAGGATAAAATGAGGGTGCCACCCCATTTAAATCGGATTAAACAAAAGTCACAATATAGTGGATTAGTTAAAAAAATAATAGATAATAAGCGGCATCAAGTTATTGCCTTCCAAAATTGACCACACAGAAAGTTTGAAAATGTGCCAATAGAGAAATTGAAGAAATTTCATTTGGTTTTGTGTTTGAAAAAATATCAAATGAAGGAGTGAAGCTCTAGGATTAGACATGGGAGTTTTTTTATAGCATAGACTAATTGCAAGGATCAAAAGGTTTGATGTGGAGGTGATCAAGATGTGAAATATTAATTTATGCAAGAGGCCATTTTGACAAATTTTCTAATTTGTAAGAAAAAGCTAAATAAATTGCTGGGAAAAATACTGAATGAGGTCTTGAGAATATAGAAATGGGCAGAGGTATATAATGCTATGTGGAAAACATGGAGGAAAATTTGGTTTGCCTTAAGTTTATAGGTGCAAGAATATTCATTCCTCAAAATGTTCACACATGACAACTTGCAATATGTGACTATGTGGAATCCTAAAATTTGATATCACAAATATTGGTATTTGTTACTTTGGCGGGCTAAACATGAGTGTGCATGCATCTTTTAGGGAGATAGAACATAATGGAATAGTAAATTCACTCGTTAGTCATGGGATTTAGGGAGGCATTTTCTAGTGTTTTTCTTTAGTTTCCTCATTATATGGAACTCTAAATTTTGTAGAAAATTTACGGTTCCAAAAATTGTGTTAAGGGAATAAAAAAACTAAGGGGAGAGAGAGAGAGAGAGAGAGAGAGAGAGAGAGAGAGAGAGAGAGAGAGAGAGAGAGAGGGAAATAAAAATACCTAGAGAGAGTTTGTATGTTAAGGGAATATAAATATCTAGAGAGAGAGAGAGAGAGAGAGAGAGAGAGAGAGAGAGAGGGAAATAAAAATACCTAGAGAGAGTTTGTATGTTAAGGGAATATAAATATCTAGAGAGAGAGAGAGAGAGAGTACAATATACCTAAAAGGACTAAAAAGAGACTAGAGAGACCTAAATATAATTAAAAAACCCAAAAAGACCAAAGAGAGAGAGCTAATGGGAGAGATAGCTAGAGAGAGTGTACTGAACAAGGAGACAGAGAGAGAAAGCTAATGGGAGAGATAGAGAGAATGTACATGTTAAAGGAATAAGGAGAGAGAGAGAGAGAGAGAGAGAGAGAGTTAAGGGAATTAAAAAACATAGAGAGAGAGAGAAGTAAATAGACTTCATGAGAGAGAATATAATAGATGGACAGGGAAAGAGAGAGAGAGAGAGTAATACAACTCAAGAAAGGTCCTAAGAAGACTTAAGGAGGGTGAGAGAAAGAGAGAGAGTGACCCAAAATGTACTTAAGGGAGAGATGGGGGAGAGAGAGGACCTAAAGAAGGATAACAAACATAAATATAAACAATCATAAAGAAGGATAAAGAGATATAAACAAGCATAGAGAATGATAAAGAGATATAAACAAGCATACATAATGATAGAGACCACTTTCATTCAGACTTCTTTGTCTTTGTCCTTTTATTTCCCATCTCCTTTCGAAAAAAATGACCTTCAAAATTCACAACAAAAAATGTGAATTATTTCTTCAATTGTTTTTGGAAAAAATGAGATTTAAATTTTTTTTTTTTATACCCAACTGATCAATAAAAAAAATGAATTCAATCAACCTAGTTTGAGCGAACATGGGTAGTTAATAAAACCTATGTTTGGTTGAAGTAGGTCATTGCATCATTGTTTGTGCGACACATGTTCGGTTGAAGGGGGGTTTGATCAAAGGTTTGGGTGTTCGATTGAACCCCTTCAATCCAACATATGTTTGATTAAAGGCCCCTATTATGGGCTTCTCCCCCGAAATCACCTTGTTTCTATAGACTTTTGGCCTTCAAAGCTCTAGTGGAAGGCTCAAACAAAACAATCTTGACAAACCCAGATGCATGATTATGCTACTCGAAATGAGATTTTCAATGAGTATAATTTTAATATATTTTGAGTTTATTATGACATTGTATTTTTAATTTTACTAAATATAGGTTTTTCACCATTTATCAACTTCTATGTTCAATGCTTATGGAAAATATTAAACTAAGTAAAAGAAATGAAAAACATCTTGGCACTAGGCATTTATGTTCTCTTTCTAACTAAGAAAATAATAATTAAATTTTGATAGATACAAAACAAGTTATGGAGAGGTAAGTGAACTTATGTCTAAATTATAGTTAACATCACTTCAGAACTTAATAAAATACAAAATATATAACAACATAATAAAATAAAACCAAATGCAATCACTAGATATTGATGTTACAAATCTAAATGTGAAAGAATCACCTTTTTATCCTTTAAAAAAAAGTTATGCAAGAGTAAGTGAATGCCACTTTTTAAAAATATTATTTTTAGTTTTAGAAGGAGATGGAAAAATGGATACAAATCAAGTATATATATAAGAGAGTACACGAAATGATAAAAATCACTAGTTTACATCATCTTCAAATTTCTAATGGTTTAGTGGCAATAGGTATCCAAATGCAAAGAATTTTTTTTCAGAATGTTCATTTTAGTGTCAAAGTTGGCAAAAAAGTGTAACACACTATTGTGGGACCACCCATGAAAAGAGAAAAAGGAATGGGAAGGACACCTAGTTGGTTTTGGGATTGAAAAACACATACAAAGTGGGAATAATGAATACATAAACACACACAAGGAAAAGCATGACATTGAGTAGAAAGTTGGAATTTTAATCTAATTCAATCTCTTCTACACAATCACTTTGGCAACTTAATCTTGTTTTTGAAAGCTCAAAGTTTGGAATGTAAGGTGATTAGTGGGCATTTAGAAATATTTGAATACCTCTTTTTAAAACTAGGAGGTTTCCATTAATGTAGTTGGTGAGGAGAAAAAGTGGACAAATGGCTAAGTGTTAGAAGAAGTCCACATGTTCACTACTTCCTTGCAATCCCAATGCCCAAAAGAAGCATACTTGCAAATAGTGGGATTAGAGGCTCTGAGTAGACAAAGACACTAGGAAAGGATCCTAATGTACTTGTGAAAAATGAAGTCTCAATAGTGTTGGCCCACATATGGTCTCCCTTAAAAATTTTCAAAAATATATTATCTCTAGGTGCATACCATACTACAGAAAACATCATCTCTCTAAATCTGTATGTTGAAGTGTGATAAGGAAGAAAATAGAATTCAGATACTCTTGAACTAGGTCAAATCGGTACAATTAAGTTCAAATCAGTTCAAATGGTTCAAACAGGTTCAAAGAGGTTCTAACAGGTTTAGTAAGGTTCAAGGGAGCTCTCAAGGTTTAAAAAGCTAAACATCCATCACTTCATTGAACCACTTTAAAGAGAGTTCAAACTGGTTCAAGGGTTCAAACCAGTTCAATAGTTGAGATTGGTTCAATGATGAATTGTTGACAAGCTTAGTTAATATTGCACCCAAGTTTGGTACCATGATGTTGAATAAAAATAATGATAGAACTCTGTATGAAGGCTTGTGTGGAAGAACATGTCCAAACAATGTAGATCAACTCAAATTTATGATTCATGTGCAAGAATTAACATTAATAATTTTTATAATTTTTAATGCAACAAGTAATCACAAATTTGTTGATGACATAAAAACGTCATTTTGTGGGGGGCATAACATTTAACTCCACCATTGGATCAAACTGAATTTCAGATATATGTTTTAAGAAAGCTAATTTTCCAAATCCTCACTAGAGCAATTTTGAAAATGATGTCTAGTTTGAGAGATACAAACAACAAAATATAGCATAATCAAACTGCCAGTAATATTTTAGTCCGCCCAGCATCAAATATTTATTTTTAATTTTGGTTTAAAACATATTCAAATGTCATGCATCCAAGTTTAAGTATTTATGCCATTTAACCTTATGAGAATTACATGATGGAATATTTTAATTCCAAGGTTTTATAAAGATGGCAAGTCATCAAAGGATGAGGAGTAAATGAAGAGATAAATGGATAATCTTTTCAAGAATAGTTACAAAAATTGAATAAAGACTTTAAAAAAGAAATTTTCCAACAACTAAAGGGCTCTTTTTTTTGGCAACTTGTGTGCTATAGAAGGGGGAGTTTTTTGATTTCTGATAAAAGAGAGAGGGCATGTTTTTCTTTCTATGCAAATGTAATGTACAACTCATTTTGGATATTGAAATAATGGAGAAACAATTTATGATTCGTTGACTTTATTATTGTTTCTTCAGATTGTGTTGACCTTTTTCTCATTAAAATCTTTTTCAACATCATATTTTAATCATTCAGTTGTGCATGTGCTTGATTTTGGAACTTTATTTTATGAATTAGGCTATGTTTGGAAAGAATACATGTGTCTTGATTTAATAAGTTACGAGTTGTGAGTGTGAGAGAAGTGGGATTGGTATCAACCTCTCATATTTATTTTGTTTATATATTTAAATCTCTACACATCTACATCATGTTTATGGGTAGATGTTTGATTCTTTGTGCATGTAGGTTGACTGAACCACCATGTTGAAAAGAAGGATTGTAATCAGGAAAAGTCGAATCCCACCATCATGAAAATTCATTAGACGAATGATGAAGTGTTGCATGAGTTGTGGGATCGTTACAAAGAGAGAATTTCTTGGGCAATGAAGATCAATATCAGCCTGGAGGATGACCATGTATCTACACTTTATTTGGGGAGTGTTCATGTCAGATTTCATGAGTTTAAAGATCTACAATAATGTGAAAAGAAGATGTAGTTTGAGAAATAGTCAGAGGTTGATGACGAAGAACACCCAATAATGTCACATGATTATGTTTCTTGTAACTACTTAGCCTTGGATGAAAAAGAAGTGGCGCAAGAAATGGTGTGGCATCATGAAGACCAAACATTGGTGAGAAAGATTGATGTAGGTGAGAAAAATCCTCATAATCTTATTATCTTTTCAGAACTTGACAATGTTGAAAGTTGTTCTTTTCCTATCAAATCTAAAAATGGAGACTTTCAAATTCATATGCATCTAGAATATGAAACATTTGATTTTAAATGGCACGAGGATGGATGCAATTCTTTTAGTCAAACCCTTGTGGAGTCTTTTTGCTACAAAGATACGATTCCATCATCTTCTGTTGGAAATGACACTAATCTGTGCATGGTTGAAGGCCCTTTAGATTCTATGAGTTTAATAGGTAAAAGAGCATTCAAAATAATTTTAGAGTTGGTTGATGATTAGACTATTGAAGCATTGTATCCCCAAGAATCAATAGCTTGCTCTGATGGACCTCCATTGTCCAAGGAAGAGACTATTAAAAATTTCTTGACATCTGTTGGGCGAGAAAATCCAAGAGAGAAATATTTAGGTATTGCTTTGCCTAATGCATCAATCTTAGACAAAGACTTTTCAAATTTAATTGCAGAAAAACATGAAGAAGTTATTTCAGTTAACATTGACCCAATGCTAGATGAGGCTTATTATTGTTATAAAGATGTTCTAAGTGCTAAAAATTAGTTAAAATATGATGGGCTAACAAAGGTTGACAACAAGAATGTAGTGTGTACTTTGGGGATGTCTGAATACTCTTTCTTTTAGAAAAAAATTGATAATGATCTGGAAAGTCTCATACTAAAGGCTCGTGAAAAACCTGAAGTATTTAATGAATCATGGCTATTTGGGAATGATATTTAGTTTATAAGGTTCCTGCACACAATCAGCTTGATATGCAATGATGGAGAGTTCACCACATGGAGGTTGTATCAGGTTATCTCATTTAGATATAACCCTTTGTTTAGAGATGGCTTATACTTCTCTCTATCGGTAAATGGTCATGTGTGAGTTTTTCTTGCCCTTTCTTTATGTGGTAGGATCTTCATACATATATACATATTGTAAATAAGTTCTTCTTTGCAAGTTTTGGTGGTGCTTTAGTCTAGGCATCTTGGTGGTGTAGCTTCCTTTTGCTTTCAGTTTTGTTTTGTCATTTTCCTTGCTCCCCTCCATCTGTCTACAAGTAGGCTCCTTGTACTTTGTTCTTCGTGATTCTATTGCCCAATGGTGCTAGGCACTTATCTTTTCAACTAGAGGTGCTAGAGTTCTTTGCTTTTCTATGAAAAGCAATCCCCTAGTAGACACTATGTTGGCCCACATATGATCTCCCTTAAGAAATTTCAGAAATAGATTATCTCCAGGTGCATACCATACTATGACAAATATCATCTCTATAAATCTATATGTTTAACTACATGATAAGGAAGAAAACATAGTTCAGATACTCTTGAACTAGGTCAAATCAATACAATCAAGTTCAAATTAGTTCAAATGGTTCAGACAGGTTCGAAGAGGTTCTAACAGATTCAAGGGAACTCTAAAGGTTTGAAAATCTGAACATCCATCACTTCGTTGAACCAATTTGAATAGAGTTCAAACTGGCTCAAGTGTTCAAACTCGTTCAATAATTGAGACTGGTTTAATGATGAATTATTGACAAGAAGCTTAATTAATATTGCACCCAAGTTTGGTATCACAATGTTGAATAAAAATAATGACATAACTTCGTATGAAGGCTTGTGTGGAAGAACATGTCCAAAAAATATAGATCAACTCAAATTGATGATTCACCTGCAAGAATTAGCATGAATAATTTTTATAATTGTTACTGCAACATGTAATCATGAATTTGTTGATGACAAAAAAAATCATGTTTCAAGGGGCATAACTTTTAACTCCATTGTTGGATTGAGTTGAATTTCGGATATATTTTAAGAAAGCTAATTTTCTAAATCCTCGCTAAAGTGATTTTTAAAATGATGTCTAGTTTGAGAGATACAAACAATAGAATATAGCATGATCAAACTGCCAGTAATATTTTAGTTTGCCCAACATCGGATATTTGTTTTTAATTTTGGTTTAAAACATATTCAAATGCCACGTGCCCGAGTTTAAATATTTATGCCATTTAACCTTAAGAGAATTAAATTATGGAATATTTTAATTCCAAGGTTTTATAAAGATGCCAAGTCATTGAAGGATGAGGAGTAAATGAAAAGATAAATGGATAATCTTTTCAAGAAACGGTTACAAAAATTGAATGAAGAATTTAAAAGAGAAATTTTCCAGTGATTAAGGGGCTCTTTTTTTTGGCAGCCTATGTGCTACAGAAGGGTTTCTGATTTCTGATAAAAGAAAGAGGACATGTTTTTCTTTCTATGCATATGTAATGTACAACTCATCTTGGGTATCAAAATAATGGAGAAATAGTTTATGAGTCTTTGAATTTATTATTGTTTCTTCAGATTTTGTTGAGTTTTGTCTCATTAAAATATTTTTTAGCATCATATATTATTCATTCAGCTGTGCATGTGCTTGATTTTGGAACTTTATTTTATGAATTAGGCTATGTTTGGAAAGAATACATGTTTCTTGATTTAATGAGTTATGAGTTGTGAGTGTGAGAGAAGTGGGCTTTGTATCAACCTCTCATATTTATTTTGTTTATGTATTTAAATCTCTACACATCTACATCATGTTTATGGGTAGATGTTGCTGCCTTTGGTGCTTTCTGGTGAAAAGCATATCAATATTTTAATTCATTAAATACTCGCTAAGAGAAAGTTGTACCTCTCAATTAAGAGGAAAGTTATCAATCTAATGGTGACTTTTCCAACTATTAGTGGCGTTTGTACTTCTATCTGGGCATCGTGAGTCACTTTGTGTTGTTATTTTTGAACTGCAAACATGTTCACTAACAAATAGATAATAATAAAAAAAGGGAAAGTGTGACTTCAAACATGACATGAATTTCTCTGAGACCAAAGTCTTGAAAAGAAAATAAAATATAAAAATGGTCATGATGGGGAGGATGGGTTTAAAGTTGGAACGAGGATCTTGGGATAAAGTCTTGAGATCCCTACAAGAGCTCAAAATCCCTCAAGACAAAGACAAAGGAAAATAGAAACTAAAGGGAAAAGGAAACAAAAGAAAAAGAAAGAAAGAGAAAACAAAAAGAGAAAGGGGAAGGGGAAGAGAAGAAATAAAAGGAAGAGGGAGGTCCCATTCTAGCTAGTGAAAATATGGGGTACGTATACAAGGCATATGAAATGACAATGGAAGATCAATGTTATATTACACAACATTAAAGGCTCTATTGTTTCAAAACTTTGCACCATTGCAAGTACCAAAATATGACAGCATGCAAAATTAATGTGACAATGGGTAGCAAAGTGTGAGGCGATATGGGATAAATGTTGCCATGCTCAAGTGATATATGTCTACCCAATTTTTGATCTTGCAACATTGTGTACACATACTAGGGCGAATGGGAACTAACATTGGAGGTTCTCACGATATACCTTCAACCAACATTTAAAATGGTAAGGAAATCTAGAATCTCCTCTTCTTGTTGCTCTCCATGTGATAGCTGACTTGAACACCCCTAAAATGAAGATTATTAACTTTACCACTGTATTATTTGAGTGTTGAAAAAAAGTCTTCATCTTATGTTGCATTCTACGAAATCTACAAGATAGGGAATTGAAGAGTCGAATTAAATTGAATTGAGATAATTTTAATGAAGTCCACAAAATCAACAATCTAAAGAACCAAGAATCACATACTAAATTATCTTCATGTTCTTCTTGATATAAGCTCTTCAGTATGAGTCTTTATGAAGAATACAAATTTAGACCATTTCTCAATTTATGCGTGTCATCCTTGCACATGGGCCACAATAATCTTATATGTATTGTATCAATTATATTGAATGTCATGGGGCTCTCTCCGATAAATCTATTGTCTTCTATCAACACAATATTCTTAGTCTCATTTAACACATAACCTTCGGGGAAAGAGCACCAATAATTGAACACGTTCCAACAATAACCACACACTCCATGCACACTTGACCCCCCAATCACTAATTTTAAAGGAGTTCCAAAAATGATAACACATGTACCAACAACTGATATTTTTAAAACTTTCTTGGTTGGTAATTGATCCATTTGTGCACCACTATTGGGACGTGCACGACGACTAGGACATTTGTTCACAAGTACTCGCAATTTTGAGTGAATAGTTATTGGTACATCTTTGAGTGGGTATCAGACGACATTTTGAAATGACCACTTTTTGACCTTTCGATGCTTGATGATCTCTACAAGGAGTTTCATTAATACCCACAAACCACTATTTTTTTTAAAGGTGTCAAGTCACATTCGAAGACAACAAAAAAATTCATTGAAATCCCAAGTATAATTTAGGTTCTATTGGTATGTGAAGTTAGAGTATGTATTATGGTGATGGCTAAGCTCCATACAAAATGCATTAAGACATTTTTTTTTTAGATTGATGAAAACATACTTGTTTTTTCCATTTTTTTTTGTGAATTTACAACACAGAAATCACGAAGAACAAATGTTGTATATTTTTCGTTTTTAAAATTTGATCAAAATACATTTCGTATGGAGTGGTGCTCTTGCCCTAGGACTTATAAACAAAAGCAACATTCTGAATTGAAAAATTGGACGGAGGCAAAATACAACTGCGCACAAGGCAAAATACAATTAAAACGCCGAAATTCGCGCCTCTTCAAAATCTTCATTTCCCTCCTTTCTCACTTCGTATCAAGTTTTCCGTTTGATGCTCCCCCAGTTACAGAAAGGGACTTGATCTTCCAGGTAAAGTGCTGTAACCTTGTTTTCAAAACTTTTTTAACACTTCATATTGGGTTTTACATTGAAGAATTTCATGGCCTTCATCAGAAATTTTTGTTGTTCAAATAAATAAAATATCGGAATAGATTTATTTGTTTTTTTTCCTTTTTCCTCTGGGTTCAAATCAGAAAAAACTAAAAAGCCAATAGAAACAACAACAATTTAAATGGTTCTTTTTTGATCTATCCATTTTGAAATTGATAAAAATGATCCATCCATTTCTTTCGTGTTGTAAAAGATTCTAGTTAAAAATGTTGGCGCTATTTATTGTCCTTTCAAGGAATCCGATCAAGGATATATGTGACTTTCATTCCGATGCAGAGCACTTAACATTTCTTATGGCTAGTCTTTATCTGCTTCTCTCTTTATAGACTTTGGAATGGCTCAGAAATCGGAACACAATTTCTTCCTTTTCTTTTTTTTGAAGGAAAGCAAAAGGTTCTTGTGGAAGGGAATCTCAGAGATCATTGTTTTTGTCTGTAAACCCTAAGGGTTTATAAAGCTAAGCTTCAGGCTCTTGGGTCAGTCGTGCATAAACTTTAAACAGCCTTTAAGTTTTAAAGCATCCACAAAGGACAATTGTGTTGCACATTATAGGTATTTAGGCAGATTCGACGAGTTTTAGTAAATTGGGGAGTAGCACTTACGATTTATGTGTTATTGTCATTTATATATTAATCAATTAAATTTCCCCTCATAGATGTTTTATATTTTGGGGGCATTCTTTGGTTTGATTTCATTAGCTAGAATTGTTTCTACCGTCAAAATCTCTCAGGACTTGCAACCGGTCTTGTCCGTTGGAGGATACCACATCCGGTATGTTATTGTCGCAATTTATCTTTTCTTGTTTTAAAGGCCCATCTGCTCTTACCACTTAAGCTCATCCCATTTAACCATGTTGATTTAATTTTGCCCGAGATCTCTCATGTCTGTCTTTGTGCCCAGTCTTTTCTTTATTTGATGGTCCTTTTTTTAATATTTCCTGATTTGTTTTGTATTTTTTGTCAAATCACAGTCAGTTTCTTGTTTTTGAGGAGGAGCATGACAATGACACAGAATCATGAAGATAGAGGCTTCTCCATCAAGCTATGGCCTCCAAGTGATAGCACTCGTTTGATGCTAGTCGAGCGCATGACTACTACTCTTTCTTCAGAATCGTTTTTCTCAAAAAGGTATGGTCTTTTGAGCAAAGAAGAGGCTGCAAACAATGCTAAAAAGATTGAAAATTTAGCATTTCTTGCAGCTAATGACTGTTCTGGTGAAGAGCCAAACACGGATGGTAGCTCAGCTGTGCAATTTTATGCAAAAGAAGCCAGCAAACTAATGCTGGATGTCCTTAAACGAGGACCTACAGCCCAGGAAAGAGGTTCAGTAAAGAAGGCAATTGATGAATCTGTTGAAGTTTCTCCTTTGAAGGAAACTGTTAAAGTTTCTCCTGTGAAGGAAACTGTTTTTGACATTTCAGGAGGGCAACGGGGATTTGTTGATGGAGCTCTAGCCACAGAGCTTTTAAGGCCATTAAAAGAGCCTGAGAATTCTTATACTAAAATATGCTTTAGTAATCGAAGTTTTGGATTGGAGGCTGCCCATGTGGCAGAAAGAATCTTGATGGGCGTGCAGAAAAATATAACAGATGTGGACCTTGCAGATTTCATTGCAGGGCGGCCTGAGGCTGAGGCTCTTGAGGTTATGTCCATATTTTCATCTGTTCTAGAAGGGTGTGTACTAAGATCCCTGAATCTTTCCGATAATGCATTAGGTGAGAAGGGCGTCAGGGCTTTTGGGTCTCTTTTGAAATCTCAGAAAGTCCTTGAAGAACTGTATTTCATGAATAATGGTATATCTGAGGAAGCTGCTAAAGCCATCCGCGAACTTCTTCCATCTGTTGAAAGGCTTAAAACTTTGCATTTCCATAACAATATGACAGGAGATGGTGGGGCAGAGGCACTTTCAGAGCTTATAAAGAACTGCATTGCTCTGGAAGATTTCCGATGTTCGTCCACTCGAGTAGGTGCTCACGGTGGAATTGCTTTAGCAGGAGCTCTTAGGGCAGGCAACAGGTTGAAAAGGTTGGATTTGAGGGACAACATGTTTGGGAAAAGTGGTGGGGTTGCTTTGAGCAAAGCTATCTCAGTTCATCTGGGTCTCACAGAAGCTTACTTGAGTTATTTGAATTTTCAGGATAAAGGAACAATAGCTCTTGCCAATAGTCTTAGGGAAGGAGCTCCATCTCTCAGAATTCTTGAGATTGCCGGAAATGATATCACTCCAATAGCAGCTCCAGCGTTGGCAGAATGCCTTGCTGTAAAACACTTGCTTACGAAATTTGTTGCATCAGAAAATGAACTCAAAGATGATGGGTCAGCTTTAATCTGCAGAGCACTTGTAGAGGGTCATGATCACCTAAACGAACTTGATTTAAGTGCAAATGGTATTACTAGCATAGGAGCTAAGGTTGCAGCAGAAGCTGTTGCAAATAAGCCTGATTTTAGTTTGCTGAATATTGATGCAAATTTCATTTCTGATGAAGGAATTGCAGCTGTCAAAGATGTGCTGAGAAAAGGTATCAAGGGCATATCTGTGCTTGGATCTCTGGAAGATAATGATGAAGAGGGAGGATGTGATGATGAAGAATGCGAAGACGATGACAAGGATGAGAACGGACAGGAGAGTAGTGATAGCGAGAATGAGTTAAAGACAAAACTTGAGAACCTTAAAATGTAGCAGAGTCTGGCTATTTTTAGTCTAGGCACATGCATTAGGAGATTTTGGGTACTCTGGTCCCCATGAAGGTGAATTTTAGAGGTACAGAAATCACATGTAAGTCCCTTCTTGCATTATTGATTACATTTAGACTGAGCTTCAATCTCAAGATCTGGATTCTTTGTATTAGCTGGAAAAATCTGACTCGAACAGCTGTTGTCTCTGACATCGTAAACTTTGCTGCTTTAGTTTGTGCTTACTTGTTTTTCTTACAGTATGTCTCATTCCATTGTCATTTGTAACAATGATATGTCTGAAAGTTAGGGCCTTTTTTTAACTGCTTTTACAAACAGTCTTAGTGAAACACAAATTTGAAAAATGTGAAAGCTGCCTTGCAGTCTTGTCTGATGCTTTGGCTCTCCCTGATAATCTTTAGGAACACTTATAGTTCATCTTGGACATCTTAACTTTCTCATTTTCGATTTGGTCCCAGCTATCTACTGTTATTTACATGTAGAACTTCTGGCGTTAATCATTTCATAACTCTATTGTTGCTGTACACTATCCTAATGATCGTTGGGATGCTGTAGTGCAAAATTTGGCTTAGTTGAGAATAAATTAGTTTGTGACATCAAAGAAATACAGGGGTATAAAATGAATTTTGGTCTGATTTAATTGTGAATCTGATTTTGTATATTCTTTCTTATGATTATGTTTCCTGTCATTTGTTTTAAAGGAGGGAGTATGTTTTCCTCTGATGATTAGGGTATGTAAAAGGTAAAGAGAGGCCTCTTTATTAGGAATACTTTTAGGAAGGTTTTTTATAATGCAGTTGTGATAAAGCTAGGGGAAGATGGTGCATATTGGCTAGCCTTTAGCAGTTCAACCAGGGGATTAATTTTGAAGTCTAAATTATAAATTCCTTCAAAATGATCAGGAGGACATTTGCAGATTACAGACTGATTCAAAAAAAGTTCTGAGGCAAAAATGCAAAGGACTTGCATGAATTTTATGGTTTTTGGTTGATTCTATAGCACAATTATCAATCAATCTTGTTCTGCATGTATTTGTTTGAAATAGACAAATCTGGATCACTGTATCAAAAAACATTAGTCCTTTCCTCTAGATCTACTAGATTTCAAGAGCTGAAGAAGATTAAGACTTTTAAGAACCATACACATCCAGACCATAGTTTCACGAGTCCCCGAGTCCTAGCAAGTCCCGAGCCAAGTGACCCTAGCCAAGTCCTAGGGGCCCAGGACTCTCCAGGAACTCGCTCTAGGCGAGACTCACTAGAAACTGGTATTTTGTATAGTCTTGCTGACTTTCTTCCGAGTCCCGAGTTGGGCCAGCCTTGCCGAGTCCGAGTCTCGTTTCTATGATCCAGACAAACGTTAAGATCCCCCTTTGTCCAGGCTTGGAAGAAGTGATAAAGGGAATCAATAGTTACCTGATTAACAGAAAGAGAGTATAGTATCTCTCAATCAGAAAATCAAACAGCAGGAAAGGCAGAACAGAACAGCATAACTCGTTGGTTCTATTCATCAAGTGTAAATACATATCTATAATACAAAGGGTCTGAACATCAGACCCAACGACCTTCCTACAAATCTGCTTAACTCTTTGACAACTAACTGCTGAAGATTGACAGTGAACTGGAGATGATGGACAGATAACTAAGGAGTTTGAAAACAAATTGACTACTGCTAACAAATTGAAAGTGAAAGACATACACACTTCATTTTAACATGTACAGCAGCTGTAATGATATATCCTAACACTCCCACTTAAGGAAAACAGAATTTAGATGAACTCCTAACACATCTCTACATAATACAAGCTTTATTTTGCCCAATGGCTTAGTGAATACATTAGCCATGTTATCATTTCTGTTACAATATTTCAGCTCTATCTTTTGAGATTGAATCTTCTCTCACAAAAAGATGTTGAGTTTCAATATGCTTGATTTTTGCATGAAAAACTGGATTGTTTGCCAGCTTGATTGTACTTTGATTCTGACACTTGATTGGAATTGGTCCTTGTTTTTGTCCCGCATCTTCAAGAATTTGCCTTAGCCAAACAACTTCACAAGTAACACTATACAATGTTTTGTATTCAACTTCAATATGTGATGAAGAAACAAGTGGTTGCTTCTTGTTGCTCCAAGAAACTGTTGACTTGGTGGTCAGCACCTCCTTGGAGATTCGTGACATGGTTTAACCTTCTCTGTAGGTTGGGTTAAATCTGGCATTTGTATCGGGCATTGATAGTTTAAGCTTTTGGTGCAACAACAAATGATTCTAACAATTGGTATCAGAGTCTTCGGTCACGGGTTCGAGTCTCCCTTCAGTGGGTGTTGAGGGGGAGATTGTTGACTTGGTGGTCAACACCTCCTTGGATATTCGTGAAATGACTTAACCGCCTCTTGTGAGTCGAGTTAAATCTGACATTGACAATTTGAGCTTTTGGGGCAACAACCAATGATTCCAACAATTGGTATTAGAGCTTGAACTGTCAATGTTCGATACAAATGTTAGATTTAACCCAACCCATAGGAGGCGGCTAAGCCATGTCACGGAACTCCAAGGAGATGTTGACCACTAAGTCAACAATCTCCCTCTCAGCACCGATTGAGCCTTCAACACCCATTGAAGGGAGACTTGAACTCGTGACCCAAGGCTTTGATACCACTTGTTGGAATACAAACACCATTGAGAGGGAGGGGGTGAATCAATGGTTACTTAAAAACTTGTTCTTTTCAGTCTTTTCAACTTCTGCAATTCTAACATGAAGTTATGAAATAAGAACAAGAAATGCAAGAAGAACAAATTACACAATATTTATAGTGGAAAACCCCTTAGAGTAAAAAAAGCTCTTTGAATCTGAAACTTTATTAGTCTCTTTGGCAAAACTTTTAGAGCTACAACTCTGGGAAGCACCAACACCTTGTTTTAGAGACACTTATCTCAAGGAACACCAATCCCTTATATATGAAGCACCAACTTCAAAAGTTAAGAAGCACCCGCTCCTAATGAACAAATTGAGTTACAGATCAGAGGATTGTCTCTGTTACAATATAAATCATGAATCAAGAATTCAACTTCTAGTTGAAAACATTAAACAATATTTACTTCTTTTCTTATCTCTCTTACCGATTCTTTTACATCAACAAATTATACCAAATTATACAAGCCTTCTCAATATGACTTTATTAGATCATGAAATGTATAATCAGACTTGAATCAATGGTCTTTAAAATGCTATGCTTCTTGAGAGAAAAATAACATATTTCCCTTCAAAACATTAAATATCCAAATGTATATTCATGTGTCATAAAAACATTTGATTAAAGGTTGATATAAATCATTAAAATATCAGTGAATAAACCCTTCTCAACCTTTGATATATTCTTGCAACCATTATTCAATCATAAATATCAAATTTGAAAGAAATGCTTATACCATTCAATTTGTTGTCTTGTAGACTATATAAAATCTTTTTGGTCTACTTCAAATATCTTCCAAATCCTTCAAAACCTACAAGACCACTTGTACTAATGTTTAGAGGAATGAATCCCCTCTTTATAAATGTCTTTTGTTGTTATCCAACAACATATTAAAGTGCCCGAATCTCCTTTAGACCAAAATTGGTTATAACTGTCAAAACTGCCAAAAAATGCCTTGGTCAAAATCACTTTTCTCTCTCCACCACACATGTATGAAAAAAATGACTCCTACCCATTTCAGATTTGTCTTTGTCTGTTACCTTTCCAAAAAGATATGATGGTGGGGGTATTGTTTTAACAATTAGTATATGCAAATCTAATTAGATCAAAACTAGGTAGTTATGAAATTATAACTGATTTAACACTCATAATCAACATTAAGTGTTATATACTTAACACTTTATCAACCACCTCCATAATGATATAATCATTGTATTAGTACATTAATAACATGATGTTAACCACCTTTTGATCACTTTAATCAGCTTCCATAAGATCACTAAATTTTTATCGTGTACCATTATTAGAACTGTACCATATGTACCACCATAACTGACTGAGAGATCTGACATGTCTTATTGATATCAAAGACAAAATCAAAGACTAAATTACCAAAGGTTCAACATACTCTCCCTTTGGCATTGATGTCAATAC
Source organism: Chamaecyparis obtusa (assembly GCA_027943335.1). Taxonomy (NCBI): domain Eukaryota; kingdom Viridiplantae; phylum Streptophyta; class Pinopsida; order Cupressales; family Cupressaceae; genus Chamaecyparis; species Chamaecyparis obtusa. The sequence continues at coordinate 228,085 of BSBK01003695.1, read as the reverse complement.
CTACAAAAACATATTAACCTCTGCGCGTACCTATATCATTTGTATATCATCACCTACATAGAATCCATCACATACCTATATAGATTACATCAACACATTTTTATCAATATCATTAACCAACCTCTATAAATTTTAATCAGATTTATAAGAATGAATATATATATTTTTAATCTCAGTTACAATGGATGATCTCACAATCTGAATATATATCAAAGTATATACTAATAACAATTTGCTCTTAAAGGCTTTCAATCAATCTTCCATGGCGCTCTCGAGTTTTTTGAAATTTCCAGGTGCAGAGGCTAGGGTTTCAGCATTTCTTGCAAATGCTAAGGTGCACCCCAAAGATCCCTATGGCCATGGCCTGCTGGGGTGTGGTCTCAAGGATCAAAATGGTGAGTCGGATTCGTTGTGGGCTCGGTTGAAACGTAGAGACTTCCAAGGATTTTTGGAAGGGGAATCCTCCTTAAAAAATGGGGAATACCATGATGGGCACGAGCAGATGAAAGTGAAATCGTCGAGGTTGAATGGTGCTTGGGCTTCATGGCCTTTGAATGATATGACCAAGGATGCCAGCAGAGATAGGGCAAACTCTGGTCACATTGACAGGGCCCCTGGCGGCGAAGTGGGTGTTGGGCAATCTGGTGTGGGTGAAAGAACCAGTGACGAGGACAAGGTGTGTGAGGGCTATGGCCGTTCTAAGGGGTTTAGGGTAGATGGCAAGAGATATCTGCAATCTCCTGCGGATGTGGTTAAAAAGCGGCCACATCGTGATTGCAAGAACAGTGTTCCTATTTCCTTAGCATGTGGCGGCCAAACGGAACAAGGTCCTGACAATAGGTAGAAAGTTTCACTCATACCCATGGTAAATGCGTGTTCTGTAAATTTGGATGCAAAACTGGTGGAGTAGGTTGACCAGAACGTAGTCGTTTTTTCCCTGTTAGGTCTAATCGCTCGCTTCAGAGGTTTTTGGCCTAGCTTAATAGATCTCCACAAATGGATTTCTGAAACTTGGGAACCGATTCTTAATGGTTGGGTTCAGATTTATCCTGCTGCTAAAGGTTTCTTTATTGTTGTTTTCGAAAATGAGCAAGACAAGAACATGATTTTGTGTGATTTTCAATGGTGCTGGGAGAACAAGTTCGCTTTAATGGTAAAGCCCTGGCATCCAAACTTCAACCCTAATAAAGAAAGTTTTGATAAACTTCCACTGTGGGTAAGACTTCCCAACTTACCTTTGCATATGTGGTTCGATTCTTGCCTTGAAGCTGTTGGGGATGCCCTTGGGACCTTTCTTATGGTGGATGAAGACTCTTCAAATTTGCTCCATTCAACTTTTGCTCGGATTTTAGTGGAGATGGATATGGCTAAGGGGCTACTTGCAGAAATTGAGATCAACACTTCGAAGGGTAGCTGGAAACAACCTCTAGATTATGAAGGGATCCCCTTTAGATGTAGGATTTGTTATCAATCTGGTCATTTGGCAGCTATGTGTGACATGAGTAGCGTGTGCAAACCGACTTCATGGTGGAAAGCTGCTTCAGTGCAACATTACACAGTTGAGAAAAAAGTTGAGTAGCAAAAAAGTTTTGCTAAAGCTCTTTCAGGTGATAGGTTACAAGAGGCTCCAAAGGAGATGGTGGAACAACCCTTGAAGAATATGGTGAGCGTGGAGGATGTAGGTTGTGATAGAATGGATTTACAGGGAATTGGGGCTGCAACTCCAGTTGGAAGAGAGAAAATGATTCCGGTGGGTGCTCGTGAGATGGATGATAACCTTCTGGAAGCTAGGAATCAAGATCAAAAAGCAAATGAATTTTTCAATGATCAGACCCATGACTCTTTGATTGGGTCGACAAACTGGCAAAATGATGTTGCTAGACTGGAGGAGGGTTGGCATATTGTTAAAGGTAAGAAGAGCAGGAAAGTGAAATTGGGATCCTTTGATATGACTTTGCGCTCTCATACAAAGGGAGGAAAAGATAGTAAATCTTGATTCTGGTTTTTTAAGAGACCTTTTGTTGTGTCTTTGCTTGGGAAGATGGATTCCCTGGATGTATCCATCCTTGGTTCGAGCCAAGGTCAATCTCGATCTATCAATAAATCATTCTTATTACCGACCCAAAAAAATAAAATAAAATTTGCTCTTAAACTGAAAAATGAATTGCTTCCTTGACATATTACATAGTATATTTATCGTTGTCTGTAAGTTTTACTAAGTATATATATATATATATATATATATATATATATATATATATATATATATATATATATATATATATATATATATATATATATATATATATATATATATATATATATATATATATATATATATATATATATATATATATATGTGAGCTTACTGCTCGTACGATCTCCTTGATATGTTGTTCAAACTGTAAGTGTATCTTCCTGTTGTATATGTATTTTTTATTGAATAAGATTTCGATTTGTCTTCATGTGAACCACTAGTATAGATTATCGTGGTGTTGAAAGAATGCAACCTTCTACGCGAATCATTGTGTCCATATCGTGGCATTGATTCATCAAGTTTTGTTGTTATTATCTCATTACTAACATCATTAGTTTATATATAAACTTGCAATTTGAGATATAAAATTTCAAGGGTAATTAGAGAGACATAAGAATAAATAATAAATATAATACTAATTAATTTACATTTAGAGAAATATAAATGAAAGCAAATGTCAAAGGTCGATAGGCCAATTTGACATTTGTTATTTATCTACATTAGATAATTTGGAATTAACACTCCATCTTTATCTATGTAGATAAATGTACTTGAATTATTTATATTCAGAATTTATAATGGAATCACTCAACATGATACATCATGGAATCTCTCAACATGATGTTATGCACAAGTGCATGATTGCGGAATCACTCAACGCAATTGGTTTGTCATGGACTCACTCAACATGACAAGTCATGGACTCTCTCAACATGACTTTTGTAATTAGGGTTGCCATTGAATCTCTCAACATGGCAAGTCATGGACTCTCTCAACATTACTTTTACAATCAGGATTGTCATGGAATCTCTCAACATGACTAAAGCTGAAAAGAAATTTATCATATCTCAAGGATTTACTAATGTGAGAACTCCCTCTCAGCAATAGCCTCATTTTCCACAATTCGAATCTTGTCTCAAAAGTACACAAATTTTGCTCTAGCAAGAGGCTTGGTGAGAATGTCGGTTGTTTGTTCATCATTTCTAATATACTGAGTTGCATAACATTCCTTTGAACCATGTCTCTTATGTAGTTATACTTGATTTCAACATGTTTAGTCCTATCATGGAACAGTGGGTTTATAGAGAGCTTTACACAGTCTTGATTGCCACAATGGATAACTTTAGGAGTTATAAGTACACCAAATAATCCAGCTAGCAGTTTTCTTAACCAAATTGCTTCTTTAGTTGCCATACATGTTGCTATGTATTCTGCTTCTGTTGTGCTAAGTGCTACATATGATTGTTTCTTGCTGCACCAAGATACAACAACAAATCCTAAATTGAAACAACAACCAGAAGTGCTTTTCCCGTCAACTATACTTCCAACCCAATCTGAATCAGTAAAGCCTTGTAGATTTAGATATACATTGCAATAATACTTCAATCCATAACCAATGGTACCTCGTAGATATCTTAAGATGTATTTGGCTGCAACTAGGTGCATGTGCCTTGGTTCATCAATAAATTGGCTGAGTATACTCACAACATAACAAATGTTTGGTCATGTGTTAATAAGATACATCAATGACCCAATTAATTGTCTGTACAAAGTGGGGTCTGCTAGATTTGAGGTTGTTGCTAATTCTCTTAACTTACTTAGGTTGGTCTCCATGGGTGTTGACATGGATTTGCAGTCCAACATACCAAATGTTTTCAAGATATCAATTGTATACTTTTCTTAATTTAGAATAATTTCATTTGGCCTTTGCCATATCACCAATTCTAAAAAATAATGTATAGCACCTAAATCCTTCATTTCGAATTCCAATGTTAGTGCTTTCTTGCATTTGATGATAAGATGCTCTTCAATGGTAAGAAATAAATCATTAACATAGAGAATTAGAATTAGAGCTTCCTCATTAACTATTTAAGGTATAGGTTTGAATCAACATTGCTTTTACTAAAGCCCACGCTTAATAGATAACAATCAATTCTCTCATACCAGGCTCGAGGGGCTTGTTTAAGTCCATAGAGAGCTTTCTTTAGTCTGCATACATGAGTTTCCTTTTCATGAACTAGAAAGCCTTCAGGTTGTTCAATGTAAACTTCCTCTTCAATCATCCCATTTAAGAATGCAATTTTTACATCCATTTGGTGTGGTTTCCATTTCTTAGTTGTGACAATAGCAATAATGGTAATAGATGTATAATAGGCTACAGGTGCAAATGTTTCCTCGTAGTCTATTCCTTCCTTTTGTGAGAATCCTCTAACTACAAATCTGGCTTTGTATTTTTCAATGCTCCCGTATGTTGCATGTTTTATTTGAATAACCATTTTGAAGAGACAACTAATTTTTCTTTGGGTCTTGGCACAATGTCCCACTTATCATTTTTCAAAATGGATTAGTATTCTTCAATCATTGCATCTTTCCACGCTGCTTGTTTTTTTTCTTCTTCCATTGTAGTGGGTTCTGATTCAATAATGTTACTCATTAATGCTACATAGTTAGAGAATTTTTGTGGTCTCTTTCTTTCTTTAAAGGTTCCTTTGGGGGCAGCAAAATTTTCAGCTTCTTTCATTGTCTTTTTGGCCCATAGTGGTATTTTCCGGTTTACCTCAATGTCTGTAGGACCATCTGTAGGGTCCAATGGCTCAATTGGTTCATTATCTTCTGGTATCTTAGTAATCTGCCTCTGAGGCTCACGGAAGGGATCCACTTCCATATCTTCAGGAGACTCTAATTCTTCATCCTCAACTTCCATATGATATCCCTTTGATCTCTTTGAAGGCAATGTCTTCTTCAAAGATGACATCTCTACTAACCTCTATTTGCTTTTGTCCAGTGATGTAGATTCTATAGGCTTCGGAGGACTCACTATAACCTACAAAGATTCCTCTTTTTCCTAAGGGCTCAAGTTTACTCCTTTTCTCTTTGGGTACATGGATATATAGAAGGCATCCAAATGTCCTAAGGTGACTTACTTCAAGTTTTATACCTGTGAAGGCTTCTTCAGGAGTTATGTTTTGAAGGATGTGGTGAGGACTTCTATTTGAACATATACTGTGGTTCTAGAGGCTTTTGCCTATAGTGAAGTTTGTAGCTATGTTTTGATCATGTAACATTGCTTTTGCAGCTTCTATAATGGCTCTATTTTTTCTTTCTGCTACCCCATTTTGTTGAGGGTTGTAAGGGACACTAAATTCTATTTTTATTCCTACTTCTAAACAAAAGTTGTGGAAGTTTCTAGAGGTATATTCTCCCCCGTTGTCAGATCTTAGGATTTTAATTCTTTTCCCAGAGACATTTTCTACTAAGGACTTAAATTCTTTAAACCCATTTAGGACTTCTTTTGACTCTTTAGACTTCAGGAGGATCTTCCTAGAATAATCGTCAATGAAAGTTATATAGTACAAAAATCCACTCAGGGATGACATAGACATTGGTCCACATAAATCAAATTGTACAATATTTAAGATTTCTTTAGATCTATTTTCACTATTAGGAAAGAGACGTTTTATATTTTTTTCCTAATGCACAACCTTTGGAAGTACTCTCTCTTTCATTGTTGAGATGAGGAATGCCTTTAACCATCTTCTCCATGTAAGGTAGTGCCTTATAGTGTAAATGAGCAAGTCTTCTATGCCATAATTCATTTGGATTTGGAGATTCAATCATCAAAGCTTGAGTGAGAATGTTAGAAAGTTTGTATAGACTTTCATATCTATGCCCAATTTCTTGTGCCCTTTTGATATGAGAATTCTTGGGCCAAGTAATTACTTTTCCCTTAGAGAATGCAACTTCATAGTCATCATCTTCTAATGTTGAAACTAATAGAAGATTCTTTTTGATTCCAGGTACAAATAACACAATGCTTAATTGAAGTCATGACATGCCAAATTCTAGTTACAAGAAGGCACTACCTGATTAGGGTTTAGGGTTTAGGGTTCATGAAGAGTACCTTCAAACAAAAGATCAACCAATACCTACAAGAAACATGTCTCCCCTTAGGAAGAAATAGATACATCAAATGATGAAGAGGCCAATCCATGTGCAAATGGAAGGAGGAAGAAGACGAAGGTCTCCATGTATGAATCTCTGAAGACTGAATAGGTCTCTCAAAGCTCAAAGAATCTATGTCCTCATGTGACAAATCAAGTGAAGAGGGAGAATAATCAAGAACACCAATCTCCAAAGAAGGTGAAGAAGTATCCCCAACTATGATGCTAGCATCAAAAGGAAGAGAAACCCCCTCATGCATGTCTCCCAAATATGCATCAAGAGAATCAAAAAATGTTGAAGAGGCATCCAAGTAGTCATCACATTTTGCAAGATCTACACTATGATCATCCTACTGAATAGTAGTGCCCATGTCTGAAGAAGTAGGAGGTGGAGGAGTAGGAAGCTCAACACTTGTCTCAACAACAAAATGATTCAAGTGTCCAAAGTTCTCCTCATATACATAATTATCCCTTGGCAAAGGGATGCGTACATCATGAATATCATCATCATCATCAACAACAACAACAAAATGTGAAAAATAATACAAGCATGATGTATGATCAACAACTTCCATAGCTATGACATCTCTAGTCTCCATGTCCCTAATGTATACATAATCAAGAGTGAACTCAACAATTTTACCTTGTGCCCCATGTGTAATTTGGTAAATAGAAAGGAGATTAGTGGTCAAGGATGGTACACAAAGAACATCATTGAATGTCCCCTCTCCCATTGGAATAGAACCTTTCCCGCAAGTTCTCATGTATGTGTTGTTACCATCAAAATATTAGGAGAATTACAAGGCTCAATATGATGCAGGAGCATCTCGGGTTCTTGGAAATCTTGTATCACCAAAAAACATGTTAGAGTGGTCAGCTATGCTCGGTAGCTTCTTTTGGGCTCTCGGTGATGTTTTTCCTATTTCCATTGACATGGCTCAGTTGCTACTTTGTTCCTTCGTTTACCGAGTTGGTTCAGTTGGTTCACCGAGTTAATTTCTTGGTGCTCAATAATCTTGCTCACCGAGTGGTTTATTTGGATTTCTTTTGAGGCCGACTTGTGCATTGAATTTTGGTCGTGAAGTTAATGTTGGTATCAATCATTAGGAAGTTTGTCGACCTAGATCTGGTCATTTCTTTCTCCAATGATGGATCTGAAGGCCGACTTGTTTCGGTAGCCTCTTGTATAAATATAGTTGTTGTTTGTAGTTTAGGGGGGGAAGTTGGAGGTCAGTTCTAGAAGATAGAAGATAGTTTCTGAAGGTTTAATCCTCGCATGTTGGAGGACCATTGTAATCAATTTGAATGTATTTGGCCATAACCGGGAAGACCTTACAACCCGACATGTATGAGGTTATCTGATGAATAATAGATCAAGTTTTCTGCACTCTCTCTCTCTCTCTCTCTCTCTCTCTCTCTCTCATTTTTGTGTTATTGCTTCCATGTGTTGTATCTGCAAGGAGGTTAGTGATCACGGTGTGCCTTTGGCCCCTCATCCCGCCTTCCCTTGCGCTAGGTGGTATTAGAGCCAAGTTGAGATCTGAATCTGAACTTGCGAGTTTAGGTCGAGGGTTCCTACTTGCAAACCCTAATTGATATTTATTGTGGGGTTGCAGATTACGATCTGACCTACAATTGTAGAGGGTTTCAAGATGGTTCGTGGGAGGTGAGATGCAGATCCAGGATTGGCAGAGATGTTAACACAAATTGGTGCTAGGTTAGAAGTTGTTGAGAGAGCCCAGCACTGAGGAAGGCATCTTGAGGATGTTAGTGATGAAGAAATTGAAGATGAACAAGGTGAAACTGAACTTGCACCTGTGATGGATCAAGGTGAAGAAAGACTTTTGAAGGCGTTGAAAAATTTGAAGTCCACACCACATTTCAATTCTCCTGAATACAGTGGAAGGCTGGATTCAAATGAGATGAATGATTGGATAATCGAGATGGAAAAGTACTTTGAATATGAAAATATCCCTGAAGAGAAAAAGGTGAAAATTGCAAGCACAAAGTTGAAGAGTCATGCATCCTTGTGGTGGGAACATCTACAATTGGATAGAAAAAGGAAAGGCAAAGACAAAATTAAGGTATGAAATGAAATGGTGAATAAATTGAAAGGCAACTTCTTACTATGTGATTATCAAATTAACCTAGTTAGACGAATGTAAAGTTTGAGGCAAAACGATAGATCGGTAAAAGACTATACTGAGAAATTCTATAGATTAGATATCAGATCTGGACATGATGATGATGAAGTAGAAAGAATTGCTAGGTACCTGAATGGGTTAAGAGTTTCCATCCAAGAAGAATCAGTCTGGTTAAGTTGGAGAGCATTGAGGAAGCTTATCAGTTTGCCTTGAAAGCTGAGGAGAAATTGAACAAAAGACATGAGCAAAGACAAAGAGGAAGAGGTGATAGATTCCCTAGAGAAAGAGGTAGATCTTATGGTGAAAATAATAGATCTGATCAAGACAAGACAAACCAGGATAAAGGTAAGATTGAGTGGAAAAGTGAAAGTTCTTCTAGAGGAAGAGGCAATAACTACCGAGGTGGTTATAGCAGAGGTGGATTCCGAGGAACTTGTTACAATTGTGGAGGACATAGGTCATTTGAGTGTACACATGCAAGTAAGAAGGTCGATAGCAGTAGAAATGCTTTGGTACAAGAAGACTCATCGAATGAACCTGAGAAAGAAAAGAACCTAATGGTCAGGAGAGTACTTTGGAGTGAAAGTAATAAGGAAGACCCGGTAAGGAAAAGTTTGTTCAAGACCAGATGCAGAGATGCTAATGAAGTGTGGAAGGTAATAATTGATAGTGGAAGCTTGGAGAATTTGGCATCTGAGGAAATGGTTGCAAAATTGTAGTTGGAAAGGTTGAAACACCCAAGACCCTATCATATTTCATGGATCAAGGATGAGCATACACTATTGGTAAGTGAACAATGTTATGTGAATTTGAAAATTGGAAAGTAATATGATAAGGTGTTGTGTGATATCATGCCTATGGATTACTATCATATTTTGTTGGGTAGACCTTGGCAATATGATAGACATGCTATATATGATGGAATATTGCATAAATATACTATTTGGGTTGATGGGAGAAGACAAATCTTGTTGCCTTTGATTGAAGAACCTGATAGTAATGTTTGTACATCAGTGAGAGTTTGTTTGATGGAAGGAAGAAAGTTTGTTAAGGATTTGAAGAAGAATTATGTGTGTTTTGTTGTGATTTCTAACAAACCGAGTGATAAAACAATGGATAGCATCCCTGAAGAGATTAATAAGATACTCACCGATTATAAAGAGATCATTTTTGATAATGTACTTGATGGTTTTCCACCGAAGAGAAGTATTGATCATTGTATGGATATGATCCCTAGAGCTAGTTTGAAAAATAAGGAACCACATCAGTTAATACAATCACCGAAAAATGGACAAGATCAATTTATTGAGAAATCAAGGCAAAATCAAGGCAATTGAATCAAAACAAGCATTTAGCCAATCAAAATTAAAATCAAACTTCAATTCAATTTAATTAACAAATCAAAGCCATAAAGATCAATTAAAACCTATCAAATCATGATAAATTAAATCAATGTGCAATTAATCCAATTAATTGTATAGTTTGAATTGAATCAAATTAACCCATTCAAGGGGTGCACATGGCTAAGGAAATTAATTAAATTCAATTAATTAAATCATATTTTCTCTCAACACCAAATGGGAGGAAAAAGCCTCAACCAATAGGATTTAAGGAAAAAACTCACATGGATCAAGCCAAAATGAATCTCAATCACTCAAATTGAAAGAGCATCTTGTCCACTCATCTTGTTTTCTTGTCCCAAGCTTCGAGGACACAATGTTTAAATTGTCTTCAAAGGGTGGAACCAAAGACTCAACTCAAGCTTAATCATGATCAACACAACTACACTCTCTTCCCTTGCCTAAATCTAGAAAAGGAAGGCTAAAATCTATCAATTATCAATCCACAAATTTGAGAATAGCATCAAACCTCTTGCATTTTAGAGCTAGAAAGACAAATTAAGGCAAATTAGTTGTATTTCCTTTGGAATTGAACAATTTATCTAGCTTATCATATCATTTCTCATTCTAGGATTGTCATTAATGGAGGCTTGCTGAGAGCTTCATCATTAACACTAGCTTAGTTAGAGAGCCATAGAGTGCTTCATTGTCAATTTCTAGCTTAAATAGATTGCTATATTGTGGTTATTTAGTTTCTATTTGATTTATTGATAATTCTAATTCTATGAAGGTACAATTTCTCGTACACAAAATGACGCCCACTGTGGGGCTTTAGGCTTCACTTTCTAAAAATCTCGTAATCTTCATATTTGTTTAAATTTTTGCATGTTTATTTCTCGATTTTGCGGTGAAGCAACACTTTTGAGACTTCAAGTGACGCTTTTGAGCAATTAAATAGTCCTTTTGAGCACTGTTTCAGTGCTTCCACAACAAATTTGTGTGCCTTTGCACAAACAAACAACGCTTTTAAATCTTTTTGACTTTTGTCTTAAATTCTATCAGCGCTTATTCCCTGACTACCGAGCGCATTTGCATATTTCTCCAATGCTTTCACTTACTTTTAGAGTCCTTTTCTTAATTCTTTAACGCTTTTACTCTCTTTTTTTGCGCTTTTAAAAGTTTAAATAGCGCTTTTGAGCCGATCTGCAACGCTTTTAAACAGTTAAATAGCACTTTTAATCATTTCTGTAGCGCTTTTGCATAAACTACAAATTTTCATATTCTGACTGTCATAAAATGATTTTCATGTCTCTGCAGGATGACTGGTCACAGAAAAGTAAAAAGCCAGAGAGCATATTCAATCAAGAAGGCAAAGCTTTAACAAGGAAAATCAAGGAGGAGAACATTGCTCACATTAAACTTGTTTTGGAAGATTCGCAGCAAGAGGCTTAGGTATACGAGCATTATCTAAAAGTTGTAGAATCGTATAAGGCAAAGTTTGTATCATTGAATTGGATCTATTCACCTAATCAAGTTTTGTTAAATTTGACAAATAAGGCCTTATTTTCAATTCTATCTTGCTTTCTTCACTTTGGATATTCATGTTAACTAACTTGTTGGAGGAAAAGCACATTGGAAAGGAATGATCGCCAAGGTAAGCATTAAAAAAATGAAAATCAATAAAAAATGCCGCTAGCCTTTGCTAGCTACAAGAAAAAGGTAAGTCTAAACTTAGTCATTTTTTTTGCTTAAATTGTGGCTTTAGTGTTTTAAAAAATCCAGTAATTAAAAAGAGCCTATTATTGTTTGAGAAATTGTGACATTAGGCCTATGCTCTTCACTTCTTTTAGTGAATCAAAATGCCAAACATGTCAAAATATCTTGATTAAAAGAAAGGCTAGGAAATCAAGCACATAAAATTTGAAACCCCTTGTTTGTGGAGGAGAATAGTAATACTTGAATCCCATTAGTTTAGTGGGTTTTGTAATTGAACATTGTTAATTGTGTTTGGGAATTGAGAAATAGCTAAGGATATGCTCTTCACCTTTTGGTGAATCAAATTCCCAAAAACTATGTCTTAATTCCATTTTCTTGCTTTTTCATGAACATGCTAGATCTTTAGTTGGGCTTGCCTCCCGAGATTTGCCTTAGAAGGGCCAGTGAGAGGGACAGCCCAAAGTGGGATACACTCGCCTTTGTCGCGATCATCCAACCCACTATAAAACAAAATAGATGCATCCTTAATAGGGTGTGTGACAAAAGGGTGTTAAATTTTTGAACTTCCTCGAGTAGTCCTACAGGATTGCGCAATACTCTGACATACCGGTGGTGGAAGCCTCTTAATATACTTGGAGGATGAAAGTTTAATATCCATTTTGAACGGAATATTGATCAAATACGTTGTTAACTTAGCAAAGACTACCTTATAGAGTCATGTTTACGAACCAATCTTGTGCTAGGTAGATTGCTTGAAGTGTCTTTTTGTGTAAAAATCCATGATAACATTCTTTCAAAATCAAACATTATTGTGCCAAGGGTTAAAAAGAGACAAGTGTATTTGTGATTGTGTGTTTGACAAAACATAAGACAAGTGAGAGATATCCATCAAAAGATCAATCTTATATTTTTAATCTCTTCATTTAAAAACAACAATTAGTAAATCAAAAGATCCATTCGAAAGCAAACCTCGTTGGATGCCGGTTTCCACACGCTCCCATAAGTTCAAAGTGTCTTTACAAGGAGATAGCACTTGTGTGGCCAAAGAATTTGAATATCAAAGTACTTTCAATAATCATAATCAAGGGGATAGTCTCCCAAACCTTTTTGAAGAAAGACTTAATAATATGGATCGAAACTCTATGTTTTATGATCATCAACATAGAGGAAATAATGAGAACATCAATAATGCTAATTGACCACCTAAGGAAACACTTGAAGAAAAGGTTGAGAGAGCAGCCCAAGACATGGAATTCCTAGAGGTCATGGATAAACTGATAGAGAGGGATAGAGATAAATTCTTCTTAACCCTAGCCCAAGCGGGAGTAAAGCTCCCACATGACTATGATATAGACCAACTAAAGAAGACTCAAGAAGAAGAGAACCCGATGAGTGCTATGACTAAGTAATTAAAAACATTCCAAGAACAAATTGACTTAATGAAAAAGGTCGTTGAGCCCAAGCCCTTTTCTATTGAGGCCTTGTGCCCATTCCCATTTGAGAAAAGCTTAGTCATGGCACCTTTTCCTTTCAATACCATTTTTCCTAAATATGATAAGTATATGGGTAAAACAGACACACGGGATCATCTTCTTGAATTTTATGCCTTAAGCATTGAGTTCATGCACAACACTACGTACCTAATGAGACTTTTTCCTAGGAGTTTGGGAGGTCCCGCCATGGAATGGTTTTCTAAGTTCCCACTAGGAATAGAGACTTTTGAGGAATTAGCCTCTAAGTTTGTGACCTACTACTCCTATAATATCGAGCATGAAATCACGATGCTCAAATTGTGTGATACCAAACAGAAAGATGGTGAATCCTTCTTAGGATTCCTACAAAAGTGGAGGACCATTTTTTACGCGGTTTCCACGAAGTATCCCCAAAAAGGAGATGGAAATATTCACAAACAATTTGAACATGGAGATGAATGATCACCTCCAACTTCAATATCCCTCAACCTTTAAAAAGCTTATTGAAAACGGGATTAAAATTGAAGATGTATTGGTAAAACGAGGAGAGATAAAATTATTCAAAGACAATAAGTCTAATACCAATACCAACAATAATCATTATATATCTAATTATACTAACAATGGGGGAACCAATAATCGCAATGATAAACCTAAGTTAAGGTTGAAAAATAATAATAAAAATCTTGTGAACGATTGAGTTGTAGAGGCCAACAATTTGAAGGCCACCCCTTTTAACTTATCAAGTGGAGCTAATTCTTCATATAATGTAAATCAACCAGTAAGGCTCCATTTAATTCCAATAATTCCAACAATCCGAACAACAATCCTAATAATAATCCTTAAAATAATGCTAATGGGAATAAGCCCAAACCCTTTTTCTCCACATATAACAAGAGAAAATTCACCTTTATAGGTGAACCCTTGGAGAACGCATTAAGGATCTTGGTTGCTAACAAAATTATCACATTACCTGATTTGAGAGATTATGAACCTCAAATTAAACCTAATTGGTGGAATGATTCTCACCATTGTGAGTATCATCGAAATAGAGGTCATAAAACCAACAAATGCATGAGGTTAAAACATTTAGTGCAAGACCGAATAGATGATGAAACTATCAAAATTGAAGGGCCTTAAAACAATGAGGATCATACGGCCTTCAAGAACCCATTTCTAAATCATGAAAAGGGTGAATTCTAACAATAACCAAAATCAAAAAAAGGTAATGAGAACTTTGCTCGCACTTACGATAACATAATCAATACTTTAAGCGAAGAAGATAATGTCATAAATGTTATCGTGGTAAAGGAGAAACCAAAAGAAGCATCATCTAACGTTGTCACTAGGGGGCAAGCTTCCAAAATCACTCTACTCGGAAATGCTCTAAGAATTGTTCTACCCAACCAAACCGCACCTTCATCATCAAAGCAATATAACTTGGTTGATCAATTACAAAGGACTCCCACTCAAATTTCAATCTTAGAGTTGCTCAAGTTATCACCTATGCACAAGGAAATTCTAGAAAAGCTTTAGTGGAAACCAATGTGCCACTAAACCTAGATGCGGACAAGTTCCAAAATATGGTAGGACATCTCATTGCTCCTCATTGCTTATCATTTTCAGAGCAAGATGACATGTTGTTGAATCGTCCACCGAATTTACCTTTGCACATAGAGGTTCTTATTCACAAACATAGTGTGAAAAGAGTGCTTATTGATGGAGGAGCCGACTTGAACATTTTTATCTTAAACTTGGTAAAAGCCCTAGGATTTTCCGAGGAGGCTATTGATTCAAAGAAAAAAATACTGATAAAAGCCTACGATGATGAAGAACGAGCATCAAAAGGGGTCATAATACTTCCCATCAGAGTTGGTCCTATGCAAAAGGAAATAATTTGGCAAGTGTTAGATTTAAAGTTGACCTACAATATTTTGTTAGGGAGGTCGTGGATCCATGAAATGCAGGTCGTTCCTTTGACTTACCACCAATGTTTAAAGTTTCCTTATCTAGGGCAGAAAATAATGGTAAGTGGGGACTCGAACCCATTCCAATATTGTAACAACATCTAGCCCATCAACGACTCTTTAGTCCCACACAATGCAGAGGGATCTATACCTAATCAAATGGAGCAAGGACAAAGTTCTAAGGACATCCCATTATTAAAAGAAAAATAAAAGATAGAAAAGGAAGTTGTTGTTGAAGACATCCCAAGACCCACTAACCTAGCTACATAGACTAAGGGAAAGGAGAAGGTTAGTGAGGATAACATTATTGAAAAACCGAAAGAAGACCAAACCAAATATGTCCAAGTGTACACCAAGGAAGCCCACTATCAAAAGATGGATCAAATATTGAAGAATTTTGATGAACAACGCAAAATCAAGCAAAAAGGAGTAGGCGAATACTCCCTATCCATGATGGACTTGCCCCTATCACCTAAGTCCTATGGGAGACCATCTAATCTACCCCATAAATACAATGATCACTTTGTGAGAGCGAACACTTCTTCATCTATGGATGAGGATGATAACGAGATCCTAAATTGGCTTTATAAGGATGAAGAAACAAGTGCACATGTAAAACATGTCTTGAATATAAGCATTCCCACACATCAATATGGGAAAGGATTTCAAATCATGCAAAAGATGGGGTATAAAGGCCAAGGACCTTTGGGCACAAGGAATGAAGGACTCATTGAACCTATAGAAATGACATGGAGAGATAGTAAGGAGAAGACAAGATTAGGGTACCTCGAACAAGGGTACACCCAAAAGAACTATCCTAAAATCTATGATTAGATATTGCAATTAGAATCCCACAGTGATGAAGATTCTAATGAATGGGAATGGGACTCATTGTCAAGTGAGTTGTGTCATGATAAGGAGGTAGATGTTATTCATACCTACACTTCTAGTAAAGAAAAAGGACAAATAGCAGAATCAAATCAGAATCAAGCATCTAGTTAGAATCAAGTGCTCTTAGAAAACCTTCAAATTCAAGAAATTGCAATAAATCAATGGGTAGGTGAACCCTATGTACCTTCATGGAGACCTACTATGGAGGAATCAAACGCTAGATTTAATTCACACGACTTTTATCCAATGGAAACCTTAGAGGAGTCTAGCGAGGAAGACTTTGACCCTACTTCTTTAGAACATTTAGAAGAGGCACATGTCATAGACTTGAATGATACAATGTACGAACCATCAAACGAGGTCCTATCCCTAAATCCCATCGAACCAAACCAAAGTGTTGATCCCTTAACTCTCATATACCTGGAATTAATCAAGTGGGATTCCATTGAACCAACCATCCTCCCAACCTTTTTGAACGACAATGTGGTGTCCCAATACCTCAATGCGGTTGAACCTTTTTCTACTATGGAATATCAGGAGGAAATAGTAAGGGGGAGTATCCAAACTTTCAATCCACCTAAAAATGAAAAAAATGAAAAAGGAAAAAAGGAAAAGGATCTAATGGTGAAAACCACATGGTGGCAGCATTAGATCGAAAAGAAAAAGAAATAAAGGATGTTTCCAAAGGTGAAAACTGAATTGTGGCACCTAAGGAAGGAAGTTTAGATGCTTTACCTGAACATTATGAAGAGATATCTCCAATTTTGATCAAGCCTACAGAAAAGATAAACATTGGGTTAGAAACCGAGCCAAAGATCATACATCTAGCGGCATCATTATCTAGTGAAGAGAGAAAATAATTCATTAAATTCTTCAAGGAAAAACAAGTCAACTTTGCATGGTCATACGATGATATGTCGGGCTTAGATCTGAACTTGATTATGCACCATCTAAATATCAAAGAAGGAGCCAAACCAGTCAAACAAAAGCTAAGAAAGATGCACCCGCATATAGCATTGCTTGTAAAAGTGGAATTGGAGAAATTGCTAAGAGTGGGATCTATTAGGGCCATTGATTATGCCCAATGGATTTCAAACATTGTGCCAGTGTCAAAAGCAGATAAGTCCATTCGGATTTGTACAGATTTTAGAGACCTAAACTTGGCGTGTCCTAAAGATAATTTTCCTCTTCCAAGTATAGATGCCATTGTGGACTTAACAGCAGGGGATTCTATGTTTTCACTCATGGATGGTTTTAGTGGCTACAACCAAATAAAGATAGCACCTGAGGACGAAGATAAGACAACATTCTCGTGTGCATGGGGAACTTTTTGCTGGAATGTCATGCCTTTTGGTTTGAAGAATGCCGGAGTGACCTATCAACGAGAAATGACCACTATATTCAACGACATGATGCATAAGTTCATGGAGGACTATGTAGATGACATATTAGCAAAGCCTCATTCAAGAGAGGAGCACTTACCAATTCTAGAGAAAATCTTTGTCAGGCTAGAACAATTCAAAGTGAGGCTTAATCCGAAAAAGTGGGCATTTGGGGTTCAATCAGGCAAGTTGCTAGGCTACATTGTATCAACGAAAGGAATAGAGGTAGATCCTGCTAAAGTAAAAGCCATCATGGAGATGGAAGCATCTCGAAACATCAGCGAAATGAGGTCACTACAAGGAAGAATTCAATCCACCAGGAGATTTATATCTCAATTGGCAGAAAAATGTCACAACTTCACCCAACTTCTACATAAAGACACAGTTTTCAAATGGGATTTGAAGTGTGAAGAAGCTTTCAATATGTTAAAGAAATATCTCATGAATCCTCTAATTTTAATGCCACCAATAAGAGGCAAACCCTTAATCCTATATATTTCAGCGACCGCACATTCATTAGGGGCACTCAGCACAAGAGGATGAATTAGGCAAAGAAAAAGCAATATATTACATAAGTAGAACTTTGGTCAAATACGAGTTAAAGTACACTTTCATTGAAAGGGCATGCTTAGTTGTGGTTTTTGCTTCACAAAATTACGTCACTATATGCTAGCTCATAAGATAAGACTCATTGCAAAGATCGATCCTTTGAAGTATATACTAAGTAAAACAACATTGAATGGAAGGCTAGCCAAATGGGTGATGGTGTTGAGTTAATTTGACATTGAATATGTAGACCACAAATCTATCAAAGGGCAAGTCATTGCTGACCAACTAGCAGAATCACCACGACAAGATGATCATCCGATTCAAGTAGAATTTCCAGATTTTGAGATTGTGAATCTAGAGGCAAAAACATGGCAACTATACTTTGATGGTTCATACACACAACATGAATCACGAGCAGGCGTACTCTTGATAACTCCACAAGGGTCTACAATTCCAAAGTCCTATAAATTTCTATTTCCATGTACCAATAACATAGCAGAATATGAAGCCTTACTAATGGGCATAAATTTGGCTTTGGAATGGAAGGTGACAGAACTGAAGGTTTATGGAGACTCCCAACTAGTCATTAATCAGATTAATGATGAATATCAAACCAAATATGACAAGTTGGTGCCTTACAAGAACATGGTGGAAAATCTTAAGAAGTACTTCACTCTTATTACATTTGAGCAAGTGCCTAGAGGAAAGAACAGAGCAGCAGATGGAATGGCAACTTTGGCATCACTTCTACAAATACCAAATCAAAGCGCCATATATGAATTCCTGGTAGAAGAAGTGGAACAACTCACATTTGACCCTACTCATCCTCATACCATTTGCCTATTAACTGGACATGAATCACCTTGGTATGGAGCCATTTATGATTACCTAAAAGACCAAATCTTACCAATGGACGAAACTAAGAACCAAAAGAAAAGCTTCATCCACCAAACCTCTCGATATACCTTAATATCTGAAACTTTGTATCGTAAGAGTCTCGACGGAATGCTTCTTAGATGTTTAGAGAAAGAGGAGTTGAATGTAGCCTTGCGAGAAATCCACGAGGGAATATGTGGGTCACATTCAAATGGATTAACCCTAGCTAAGAAACTTCTTAGGATAGGATATTTTTGGCCTACAATGGAGAAAGACGCTTGCCATTTTGCTAATACTTGTCGAAAGTATTAATTTCACAGAAATTTGATTCATGTACCAGCCCAAGAGCTTCATCCGATGACTACACCGTGGTCGTTTTATCAATGGGGATTAGACTTAATAGGGATGATTTATCCACCATCTTCCAGTGGTCATAAATTTATCATCACTGCTACAGAGTACTTCACTAAATGGGTGGAAGTTGTACCCTTGTCAACTGTAATAGGCAAACAAATATCCTTGTTCATTTTGAATCATATAATTTGTAGATATGGCATACCTCATGCCATCATCACAAATAATGCTAAACAATTTAAAAACAAGGATCTAAAAGAGTTGTGTACAAATTTTCACATGATACATCATACCTCTTCAGTCTATTACCCCCAAGGTAATGGACAAGCAGAAGCAACGAATAAGAATATCCTAAAAATATTGAAGAGAACAATGGATAACTCATGTAGAGATTGGCACGTCCAAATAAACCCAACTCTATAGGCTTATAGAACTAGCATTAGGACGCCAACAGGGGCTACACCATTTTCCTTAGTCTTTGGAGCAGAACCAGTCTTACCTTTGGAGGTAGAGATTCCATCCTTAAGGGTGTCATTACAAGGGTTGATAACTGAAGAAGACTATAGGGTTGCTAGGTTGCATGAACTAGAACTGCTAGATGAGAAACAACAACATGCATTTGATCACTTGAAAGTATATCAAAATAGGATGTCACGGACCTATAACAAGCACATCAAGTCAAGGACGTTCCAAATAGGTGACCTAGTTTTGCGAGAGAATCCCAAGAATCAAGCAGAAAGAGAAGAGAAAGGAAAATGGGAAGCAAATTGGTTAGTACCTTTTGTGATCACCTTGTCTTTTGGAACAGGCACCTACAAGCTATCTAATTGTGTTGGAGAAGAGCTACAAGAACCTATCAATAGCATTCACCTAAAGAGGTTCTATACATGAGACAGATGAAAGAGTATAAAGAGTATCATAAAATCAGATGGCGAGGATCCTATTTATTGTATATAGTCAAAAGAGACCTTGAAAATACCAAAAACATTGAAAATCAGAAGACCAAACAAATTGGAAAAGCAGAAAAGATCAAAAACAATGGAAAATTGAGGATGAAGAAAGTCCAAAAACATTCAAAATGATCCTCAAAAGATGTTGTCTTGGTGAAAACCTAGCAAATAGGCGCCTTGATGATATGAAAATAAAAAAATTTAAATACTACATTCGCTAGCATTTATATATATTGCATAATAAAACCCCACAATTGCATTTGGAAGCACCTAAAGATTTTGGTCACCTAATCTGCAAATTGTCCCAAATCTCACAAACGTAATCATATCAAGCTAGGGGCAATCTATTCAAAAGGAGAAAGGATTCATCACAAGCAAATTTCAATCAGACACCAAATCAAGTCATTAAAAGTACAAGTAACAGTGCTTAATCAAAATCCAAATTCTAATCCAATGTGAACCCAACGAACAATTTGATCCAAGATCTCACATGACCTTATCTTTATCAGGATTAAAACTACGAAATGGATGGGACTATACTTGAAATATGGATTTGAAAAACATTGCAAAATTTTTCTAAAGTGTTAAACTTGATTGATGAAATCATGTCTTTCTAGCGTATTGATGAAAGTTTTTAAACGAGATAAGCTATGATGAAAGCATGATATTTTATTGATTTCTGAATAACTATTTTAATATCAAAGTGCTAAATCATGTATTATCTGTCTAAGGACGTGATCATCAAAGAATCAAGGACTTGTACATAGGATAAAATTGTGATCTTTGTTTGTTTATGCAAAAGGATACCTTGGATATTTTGATTCTCAATATCATAATACCAAAATCCACTTGCAACATAGAATCTGACAAAATCAGTATTTGTACTCTCATGATTGGCTTCCATCAGTGATAGTCATACCAAGAAAGGATGGGAAAGCAAAAGTAAGAGGTGCAAAAAGTTTTCATATCATCATGGTTGAACTAGTGATGGTTGTATTGAAAAATCAGACTTCCAAAAATTGCTCAATAATGAAAATAAGCTCCAAATTTCTTGAATAATGACAGTTAGTTGCATACATCCTAGATTAAATGCATTTTAATGTATTTTGTTTTCCTTAATTCTTTAGTTCTTAAATTGCAAGAGGAAAATGACAAAAAGAAAGGGGGTGTAGTCAAATAAAAAATCAAAGAATCATAAAAAATTATATGTGATCAAGTGTGTTGGAAATCAAAAATAAAAAAACAAAGTGGATTCCATTAATTCACTTGCATTTGTTAGGATCATTTAACATTATTGCATTACATTGCATTAAATCAATGAAATCATCTTCATTAGATTTATCTTATCTTGCATTCATTTTAGACATTCTTCATCATTAAAACCATTAAGTTCATTGCAGTTCATCATTTTAAATCATCGCATTAAGTGCATAGGTCATTAACCATCTTTTTCATTAGGTTCATTTCATTAGGTTGCATTCATCATATTAAGTCCATTAAATTGCATTAGGTTGCATTTATGCATCATTATACAATCATTATGTACATAGATTCATTTCATCCAGGGTGCATCATTCATTTTACATCCATTAAGTGCATTTACCATGACATTCATTAGACATTAATCATTACATCATTATATCCATTACATCATTGCATTTTGAGCAGCATAAACACCATCATTAGGTGCATATCACTTAAGTCATCTTAGAAACATTGCATCAGACATATAAATCCATTTGACAAAAGCATTGCATTACATCATCATTTATATCATGGAACATCTAGAATCATTAAGCATTACATATCCATATCGCATTACATTACATCATTATTACCTATCATTGCATTGCATCACATTGCATTCATAAAGTCATTCCAAAACACTAAATCATTAAAATCCACATCATCGCATTGCATCCATCTATTCTATGTCATACATAAGACAAACATTAAAGCATTAATAGGACATGTGCATACATATATCAAAAGTTGCATCTAAAAAACATAAAACAAATCATATAAGAGATAGAACCATCTAGATCTGCATATCATGCTAAAACACCTTAAAAGGAGATCCAACACACCATGACATCATATATAATGAAAGTTATCAAACATGAGTATCAGAGTCTATAACATCATTATGAAGTAAGCAGAATATCAAAGTCCATCAAATGATCATAAGAGCAATATCCAAATATCAATATCCATCCAACTATCAAAGTATTAGCATAAACAACATAGATCGAATAAAAAATGATACAATAGAGTCCAATGTCTCGATATCAATAAAAAGAATGAGATCATGTATGTCATCAAAATACAAAGTAACGGAAATATCTCAAAACATATCTCAACTGGTTGAACCACCAATAGCATCTCCACCATAAGGACCAGGAGCACTATCCAGAGGCTGACTCGAGCTAGGTTGTAACCCGTGCTGACTCATCAATGCCATAAAGGCCTGCATAATAGAACTCAGCTGGCTCATCTGCTGTCTAATCTGTGAAACATCAGATTGTAAAGCCTGAACCTCTGGGGCAATTGTGCTAGAATCCGATGTCGCACTAGTCTGTGGTGGAGGCATGGAAGAAGAAGATGGAATTGACAAGGATGGAACAAAACTTGAAGAAGATGAACGTGAAGAAGATGATGACATCGAAGTAGAAGTAGGTGCCTGAGCAAAGGAATCCTATGGAAGTACTGGAGGTATCACCTGCAGAGCAAGAGGACCCTGCGCCTGATCGAGTAAAACCTGTGCAATCTGTGCATCAAACTCTCGTTGTCGCCTAGGTCTATGTCGTCCTGGTCTCACAGCTGCATCCCCAACAATCTGATGGAGTGCTCTATCGGCACCACCTCTGATCTGATCAATCCTAGGAGGGATAGGAGCAACAACAATCACTGGAATATGTACTATGCATGCTTTGACTGCCCGACGACCCCGTCGTCCGTGCCGTGCTCTAATCCTACCCCCACCTCTTCCACCATCTCCATCATCCCCATCATCTCCATCATCCCCCGCATCACCACCATCATCATTTGACAACTCATCAATACCTAGGACTCTCTCAGCAGGATTTGTAAACCTCAGAAACAAGTTTCGATGTAACCAATCAGCATAATCATCTGTGATCCCAGCATCCATAATGTGCTCTCTCATCGACCAAGGTAGATATCCAAGGTCTCGAATCTCTCGGACTGCTGTCCCGTAATCCACATAGGGACCCCACAAAGATTCCTCTGCTTGCACTCAAGCATACATAGCCACTCCCTGGGGCATACCCTGTGTACGCCCATACTGACGCAAAACTCTCATGAAGCAGAATCTCTTGATGATATAGGTAGATCGACCAATCATCCATCCAGGACAGAACATAAAAGGCAACTTAGTGCCATCCTCAGGCCAAGCCTCACAACCCACATATGGCCTCCAGACCACAACATCCATATCGTCAATGACACAACGCCAATAATCTAGCTTACCCATATGGGTCTGAATAACCATACCCTCATACATCCATGCAAATGGCTAACCCGAATCTCTCTATCATGTAGTGACAGGACATGTCATTGGGATATGCTCCCAAGTCCAAAGCTGTAACAAAATCGCTCCTGCAGTGAGCGTAGAAGATCGTCTGTAAACAACTGTATGTAGCTTATGATACAACTCAGCTAATACACATGAACCCTAATCAAATCTTCGAGGATGCACCATCAAGTCCTCAAGAATAGGACCCCATCCAACTGCAAATCCATGACCACGTCTGTTTGGAAGAAGGAACCCACCAATTAGAGCACCTAGTACTGTTGGTAGCACTAGAAAAGAAAGAAACTATGCTCACTGGATATGATCATCTCCAATGGTCGGATCCAAGAAGACCCGCTTGTTGATACCGAGAATTTCAACTCCTAAAAAACAAGACGACAGGGAAGTATATTATATATTTATCATACTTTGTAAATTTCCTTCGATAAAAGTGAAAATAAATGAAGATGCATATTATGTTTGTCATTTACTTAGTTGATTAATTAAATATATTTCAATTTATTTAATGCATATTCATTTGAAATAAATAATATTTTTAAAAATTAAAATAAAGTAGGCAGAAAAAAGGGCGGCGAGAGGGAGTAGAACCCTCGACCTCTCAAGCCAACCTTTTTTCCTACTTATCTACCCTCCTACCCCTTAACCAGTTAGTCTATTTATTTTCTTCGAGAGGAATAGGAGGAGATATTTATTTATCTTTGTTTCTATGTGCAGGTGAAGAATTATTACAACTCTTACACATGGAGTAATTTCTCCTTTAATCATTCTTCTTTTTGTAATAATGTGAAATTTATTTATTTTTATATTATTTATTTTTAATGTTAAAAAGGAAAAAGAATGGGGAGAGGGAGTTGAACACTCGACCTCTTGACCCATCCTTTATCCTACCTAAACTACCCGACCTACCCTAACCAATTGTCCTATGTTTTTCCTTGAGAATATAGGTAGTAATTAAGGTATAAATTTTAGAGTTTTTTAATTCCCTTTTAATAATTTGAGATTAAATTATTAGGATATTGAGTTTCTTGTGCATGATATTTTTAAAAGAATTTTATTTTTACGTGATTTGCTTTAGTTAAAATTTAGTTCCTAATTTACCTAAAGTGAAAAGTGTATTAAAATTAATTCATATTAAAAGGATTACTATGTTTTAGGCTTTGAAATATTATTAATTGATATTAATCTTTAGTTTTCAAATACCTAAATATGATCTTGAAATCTTACCATAATTTTATTTCTAATTTTAAAATTAAACTTGTATGGTAAAGTGAACTTAATTGATTACATGTTACGATATATAATCTTTTTGTAATCTTTTCAATTTAGGGAATAATAACTAATTGATTTGAAGTATATTCTTGATTTTATTTTTATTTTTATTTTTTCACTTTCATTTCATTTTATGTATTAGGGTTTATATTTGAAATGCAAAACTATTTTGATACAAAAAACCCTAAATGTGTTTTATAAAAGGATTATAAGATTGTTTTATACACTGGTAGATATTTATAACTTTTGAGTTGTTATGTTACAACAAAATTAACTCTTTCTTTATGTGAATCCTTTTTAAGGTAAATATTCCCCTATTTCAAAAGATTTATGAAACCTTTTTACCCTAATATTTGGAACATTTTTATCATATGTTTGAGGAAATATTTTTAGAAGTTAAATATATTATAGTAGAATTTTGAGATTAAATTTGAAGTTATATACCCATTTAATATTTTAGGTTATACAATTATTAATGTAATATTCATGTGTGATAACCAATGGTAGGCAACTCATGGTTAATTGTTTAATTTTTATGAGTAATTTTATTATCCAAATACTTGTAAAATTATATCATGGGTTTAAGTTTATTTGATATATATTA
Organism: Chamaecyparis obtusa; assembly: GCA_027943335.1. Lineage (NCBI taxonomy): Eukaryota > Viridiplantae > Streptophyta > Pinopsida > Cupressales > Cupressaceae > Chamaecyparis > Chamaecyparis obtusa. The sequence goes on along the minus strand of BSBK01003695.1, from coordinate 202,820 downwards.
TTAATTAATAATTAAAATCATTGGTATCTAATTGATAGTTTAATATAATGATTTTAATTTTAAAATTTTATTGAATTTGTGTGCAGGAGTTAGATTTGCAGATCACTATACACATTACCCGAAAATGACAACAAATCAAATTTTTGTTGAATGGGAAATATTTCTCTAACAATTATTGTAATAGTTTATTTTATAATTTTTAGGGTTAGTTGAGGATTAGGTTTCTATGAATGGACATGACTTTTCACAGACAACCTTAGGAGAATATATTTATATGCAAACATTTGTAAACAATTGGGGGGGATCACAACATACGGAATTTACAATTACATTCTGAAATATTTGAGAACCTGGTTAATGCTCTTGCTCTGGAATTGGATGAAAATTATTGGATCAATTTGTACATCAAGTGGTTTTTGAAGTTTAATTGCAAAGTTCACCGGTAACATCTGTTCCTCTGTGTTATTTTTGGGTTTAATGCTTTGGATAAAGTATATTTGCTTTCTTAGAGACTATTATATTGCAATTGTAAATAGGAATTGTAGAGCTATGTCAGATTAGTTTTCCATTGTGTATGGCTAAGCATGCCTTTTGAATAATTTAGAATTCAATTGGTCTGTCCTCTGGAAATTAAAGTTATTCTGAATAGTTGTCTTCCTGTTCCTGTTGTTAATTGATCAATCTCTAAAGTGATAGATTTATTTGAATCCGTCTCTAAAGTTACACTTTTAATTCAAGATATCATTTTGTCGTTAATAGATAAAACTAAATGAACTCTGACAGTAATCCTCAATTAAAGTAATCACACGTATTTTTCATTTCTGGTCAGGAGTAGGCACTAGTCTTTATTTTAAGTATATTTAATTTTATTTATCCTTTTATCATAGCATTTATCTAGATTATTCTGTTTATTCATTTAGGAAAATTCATTAATTTTAGGTTTACCAGCCTTGGTTCGATTGAACCAAAATTGCAGAGGCACCTGTTGTTGTGCCTGTCAGTTGGCCTCAAAACGACCAGCGTTTTCGAGCCCCAACACCGCTGACATGTTGACCCATCATATACATAATCATAATAAACCAGCTCTCCTCTGGTAGGTAAACAAAGGATATGATACACAACCTCTGGGGTGATCGTCATCTCACCCATAGGCAAATGGAAGGTGTTATGGTTTGAGTGCCATCGCTCAGCCATAGTAGTAATCAAACCCCGATTCACTTGGAATCGAGGTAGAGCCAAAAGGAAATATAGACCGCATAGACTTATATGTCTACGATCAGCTGCACTCAGGTCCTAGATCATACTCATAGGCAAAGGATATGAACCACGAACACCAAGTGACTTAAGCACTACCTGCAAAAAGCAAGTTCAATCACATCAGTTTCGAAATCAGATATCATTTGGATTATCCTAAGTCAATCAAACATTTACAAATATCAAACCACAATCAATTTTCATGCTTCTACTCAGATAGAACGGAAAATTCATCATCACCCATCATCTAAATCTAGATTGACGATCAAACATTCAAATTATGACTAACTCATACTGACATCTTACGACTCGCTATAACAAGTTCGTTACCTTAACCTATCATTTGATTGATGATGTTGCATAGTTTAAAAGTTGACTACAACAATTTAAAATCTTTCCTAGCAAGGTGAAAGCACTATTTCAGGCTTTAAAAGCGCTAAAACTCAAAAGCGTTGTTTAAAATGGTAAACACACTACTTAAAATTCAAAAGCGCAACTTCAACCAAACATGCTAAAACTATTTGAAAGCTATTTTAAAATTCATACGCGCTAATCTAATTGGCAAAAGCAAAAATCAAATCATACGCGCTAGTTGATCAAGCAAAAGCGGTTTAGGGCCTAGAACAGATGGGTAAACGCACTGTTCCAATTCGCAGAAGCGCTGGTTAAATCTGTGGAAGTGCTACTTGAAGGGTAAAAGCGCTATTTAAATGCGTAAAAGCACTATTTGGAAAATAAAAAGCAAAAAACAGAGGGCTTTATTATGAAATTTTCAATTTTTAAAAATTTAAATGCTTAAATCGACAAAACCAAGAGGTTCAGGCACTCAACGGAGGTCCGTAGTTCAGTGGTCGCTGATACCATTGACCACGCTCAAATATGTGCTCATGGATAGGGATCGACATCATCAAAGAGTCAAAGGAGGTCAGAGCTCAAAAGTCAAAAGTAAAAGTGAAAATGAATAGTAAAATGACTTTTTACCCCTTTATATAAACCATTTTGACCTAAAAAGGGTATCTTTGACCTAAAAAGGGAATCTTTCACCAAAGGGGGCCCATGAACCCAATTTTTTCACCTAATCTGCCAAATCAGGGGCATTTGTCATCAAACGGACGCAAAAACATTATCGAAAATGAAATCGAAATTCATAATAAATTGACCCAATTAACACAAAAAAACCTAAACTATCAAAAATATCAAATTTCATTTCATTTCCGAGGGGGCATACACTCGGATAATCAGATCACCATCAACATCATCGAAATAGGAGAATGACCATCAAATCAAAGCTCAATCTTTTATCAAAATTTTTTTCACTTATCAATCAAAAGGGGCATCAAACGTCGAACCAACATCAAATCAGGTATCACATCAGCAATCCATCATCAAATCGACCATCGGAGCATCAAAATCAATCAATCCTATCATCAGAATTGCATCTTATATCGAACATCAAGATCGACCATCAGTTGAATCAGAACCTTTCATCAATAAAATGAAGACATTCTTTAAATCAACACGCTTCGCACGTCAACTCAAAGAGGGGTATTTGTAATCACTGAAAAATGGACAAGATCAATTTATTGAGAAATCAAGGCAATTGAATCAAAACAAGCATTAAGCCAATCAAAATTAAAATCAAACTTCAATTCAATTTAATTAACAAATCAAAGTCGTAAAGATCAATTAAAACCTACCAAATCATGATAAATTAAATCAATGTGCAATTAATCCAATTAATTGTATAGTTTGAATTGAATCAAATTAACCCATTCAAGGGGTGCACACGACTAAGGAAATTAATTAAATTCAATTAATTAAATCTTATTTTCTCTCAACACCAAATGGGAGGAAAAAGCCTCAACCAATAGGATTTAAGGAAAAATCTCACATGGATCAAGCCAAAATGAATCTCAATCACTCAAATTGAAAGAGCATCTTGTCCACTCATTTTGTTTTCTTGTCCTAAGCTTTGACAATATTTAAATTGTCTTCAAAGGGTGGAACCAAAGACTCAACTCAAGCTTAATCATGATCAACACAACTACACCCCCTTCCCTTGCCTAAATCTATAAAAGGAAGGATAAAATCAATCAATTATCAATTCACAAATATGAGAATAGCATCAAACCTCTTGCATTTTAGAGCTAGAAAGGCAAATTAAGGCAAATTAGTTGTATTTCCTTTGGAATTGAACAATTTAGCTAGCTTATCATATCATTTCCCATTCTAGGACTGTTATTAATGGAGGCTTGCTGAGAGCTTCATCATTAACACTCTTAGTTAGAGAGCCATAGAGTGCTTCATTGTCAATTTCTAGCTTAAATAGATTGCTATATTGTGGCTATTTAGTTTCTATTTGATACACAGTTAACACCTAACACCTACAAAGAATTAGGAATTAACACCTACAAAGAATTAGGAATTAAATCGACAAATCCAAGAATTGTTGCAGAAAGGTTTGATCTGAGAAAGTTTGAGTCCATGTGCAGTACTAGTTGTATTGGCACCTAAGAAGAATGGTGTATTGGCACCTAAGAAGAATGGAGAATGGTGAATGTGTACTGATTCCAGAGTAATCAACAAGATAACAGTGAAATATAGGTTTCCTATATCGATAATGGATGACATAATGGATAGTTTGACAAGAGAAAAATATTTTACCAAAATTAATTTGAAAAGTGGATATCATTGTATTAGAATTAGAGAAAGTGATGAATGGAAGACTTTTTAAGACAATATAAGGTTTGTATGAGTGGTCGGTTATGCCTTTTGGTTTAACTAATGTACCGAGTACTTTTATGAGATTAATGAATGAGGTTTTGAAGAAATTTTTGGGCAAATTTGTGATTGTATACCTAGATGACATTCTGATATTCAGGAAGACCAGAGAAGAGAATTTGTCGCACATTAAGCAAGTATTACAGAAATTGAAAGAAGAAAAGTTGTTAATTAATCTAAGAAAGTGTTCCTTCATGAAAGAAGAGATTGTGTATTTAGGATTTGTGATTTCAGTTGATGGTTTGAAAATGGACCCTAAAAAGGTTGAAGCTATTTTGAATTGGCCTACACTTGAAAATTATAGTGAGGTAAGATCATTTCATGGTTTAGCAAGTTTTTACCAAAAGTTCATCAGAAATTTTAGTTCAATTTGTAATGTTATGACTGAGACTATGAAAGGAGATAAAAGAGAATTCAAGTGGACACATGGCGCTGATAAAAGTTTTGAGATTTTGTAGCAGAAGGTTGTTGAATTGCCTGTGTTAGTTTTACATGATTTCAATAAGGTATTTCAAGTTGAATGTGATGCAGTGGTAATGCAATAGGAGCTGTGTTGAGTTAAGAAGGTAAACCTATTGCTTTCTTTAGTGAGAAATTGAAAGATGCAAAAAGGAAATATTCTGTATATGATCAAGAGTTCTATACTATTGTTCAAGCCCTAAAGAAATAGAGACATTACTTGATACCGAGTGAATTTGTGTTGTATATTGATCATAAGGCTTTACAATATTTGGGTAGTCAGAATAAGTTGAATCAGAGACATATGAAATGGGTTGAATATTTGTAGAGTTATACATTTGCGATTAAACATAAGAGTGGAATCACTAACCGAGTTGTTGATGCATTGAGTAGAAGAAGATCTTTGATGACTGAAATGAGAATTGAAGTTCTTGGTTTTGATGACATAAAAGGTTTGTATGAAACTAACCCTGATTTTTTTGAGTTGTAGAGGAAGTGCAGAGCACCTATTCAAGATCAACTGAGTACTAAATGTGAAGGCTATTTTATTCAAGAAGGTATGTTGTTTAAAGGTATTCAGTTGTGTATACCAAGGGGATTAATGAGAACTAATTTGATAAAGGAGAAACATAGTAGTGGTTTGGTTGGACATTTGGTATTAACAAAACATTGAATTTGCTTAAGGAGAAATAATTTTGGCCACAGTTGTATAAGAATGTTCAGAAATTTGTGAGAAGTTGTGGAATTTGTCAAGTTGCAAAGGTTGTAAGTCAAGATACTGGGTTGTATACACCAATTTCTGTTCCTGAGAAACCTTGAATTGATATCAATATGGATTTTGTTTTTGGCTTACCGAAGACAGTAAGAGGTAACGATTCTATATTTGTTATTATGGATAGATTTTCTAAAAGGGCACATTTTATACCTTATAGAAAGACATCAGCTGCAATACATATAGCAAATATTTTCTTTAAGGAAATTGTCAGATTGCATGGATTCTCGAGGAGTATCATCTTTGATCGAAACAGTAAATTTGTTGGTTACTTTTGGAATACTCTTTGGAAAAATTTGGGTATCGAGTTGAGGTATAGTTCTACTTTTCACCTACAAACTAATGGACAGGCAGAGGTTGTAAATAGAAGTTTGGGTAATCTTTTGAGATGTTTAGTTGGGGATAAAATGAGTAATTGGGATTCTATGTTGTCACAAACAGAGTTTTCATACAATAATTCAGTGAATAGGAGTACTAGGAAAAACACATTTTGAGATTGTTAATGGCATGTAACCGAGAGGTATATCGGATTTGAAGAACATTGTTGGTGAAGAAAAGAGAAGTGTTGAAGGAGAAAAGTTTGTTGAGTTCATAAAGACATTGCATGAGGAAGTGAAACATAAATTGGAGAATAGTAATCAGAAATATAAGGATAGAGCAGATAGATCAAAAAGACATAAATAAGACTTTTGCAGTTGGGGATGAAGTTATGGTACACTTGAAGAAAGACATATTTCTTGTTGGAACCTATGGAAAGTTGAAAATGAAGAAATTTGGTCCTTGCAAGATATCGAGGAAATTTGACAATGGAAATGCTTATGAGATTTAATTACTTGATGACATGGATATATCACCTATATTCAATATTTCAGACTTGTATGAATATCATGAACCTAATTAAGATATGATAGCACCGAATGATTATCCTAAGAAACAGGCAAAAGAAGTTGAGAATATTTTGGAATAAAGAGTTGGCAGAAGCACAAGAGGAAAGGAATACATGGAGTATCTAGTAAAGTGGAAGAACAAACCGATTGAAGACAGTTCGTGGATTTCACAATCTGAGTTGGATCAACTCAGGTTGTACCTACTACGTGATTCAGAGAATCATATCAAAACAACCCCAGATGTCTGATCCAAGAGCATCTCGAGTTCTTGGCAATCTTGTATCACCAAAAAAACATGTTAAGAGTAGTTAGTTATGCTCGATAGCTTCTTTTGGGCTCTCGGTGATGTTTTTCTGTTTCCACCGACGGGGCTCGATTGCTACTCGGTTCCTTCATTTACCGAGTTGGCTCGGTTGGTTCACCAAGTTAATAAATCCTGGCGCTCGATAATCTTGCTCACCAAGTGGTTTATTTGGATTTCTTTTGAGGCCGACTTGTGCATTGAATTTTGGTTGTGGAGTTAATGTTGGTAGTGATCATTGGGAAGGGTATGGACCTAGATCTGGTCGTTTCTTTCTCCAATGATGGATATGAAGGTTGACTTGTTTCGATAGCCTCTTGTATAAATAGAGTTGTTATTTGTAGTTTAGGGGGGTAGTTGGAGGTCAGTTCTAGAATATAGAAAATAGTTTTTGAAGGTTGAATCCTCATATGTTGGAGGACTGTTGTAATCAATTTGAATGTATTTGGCCATAACCGGGAAGGCCTTACATCCCGGCATGTATGAGGTTATCTGATGAATAATAGATCATGTTTTATGCATTCTCTCTCTCATTTTTGTGTTATTTCTTTTGTGTGTTGTATCTGCAAGGAGGTTAGTGATCAGGGTGTGCCTTTGGCCCCTCATCTTGCCTTCCCTTGCATCACAATAGAATAAAATATATCCATAGAAGATGCCATATGATGTTATGCTCCTTATTCAAGAAGTCATTTACCTTGCTCAAGATGTGTGGAAGCCAAAAGTTCTTATCTTTTACCTTTATCTTTGGATGATGATGGAGATGTAAAAGCTGCCAAATGTGTAGGAGTAGACATTGATGAGGGAAACTTAATGCTATGCTTTTGAATAATGTGAGTTAGCTCATCAATCTTCTTTTGAAAACACTTATGCTCGTCATGTCCTAACTTTTACAATGTTGATTCCTCTCTTGAAGAGGACTTGGATTTACTAGTATTGTGTAAAGGAGATTCATTACCTTTGTCATGAGGCTTAGGATCCTTATGTTGTTTCTATCATTTTCCATTAGAAGCCTTTGATGTGGACTCATTTGCAATCAATGCATGATGTGTGGATAACTTCAATTGACCCATGTGTGCCAACTTTGCTTGTTCCCTTGTGAGTTGAGCTGCAAATTCATCAAGAGAAGGCAATTTGTATGCACTACCAAGAGCATCCATAGTAGCATAGAATGTAGAAATAAAGATAGAATATTTAGGACCTAGCTTGGAAAGAATAGAAAAGATCAATTGTTAATCCCCTTTAACCATGCCACAAGTAGAAAGCTACAATCTAATAGAATTGAACTTAGAGAAAAAGTCTTGAATATTATGAAAATCACTATGATTTAGACCTATGAGCTCATTCTCTAATTTGAATTTTCTCATTCTATCAGGCTTACCAAAGAGTCCTTCCAATATGACCCAAGCATCATGAGGATGTGTGCAAGATGCAATATGAAAGTGCAAATCATGAGAGATGGATGATCTAAGAGAGCCAAGTTCTTTATCCCTTCGATCAAACCATTTTCTCCTTTCTGCAACACCTGTAAGTGGTTCTTGATCCTGCCCAAGAGTCATTCTAAGCAATCCAATACTCAAAAACTGATCACTTAAAGATACTTTCCATTCATGGTAGTTATATGGAGTGAGTATTTTGACCTTTGAATTATCCATAATACAACTAAATAAAGACTGATAACTACTGATAACCCCTTCAAATGACTGATGCAAATCAGAAAACTAAAATCCAAGGATTAATCAAGTGCAAATATAGCCCCAAAATTTCATATTTATTAAAGTGATATAACCACCCCAAATCATTGAAATCTGATTGAATATATGGAAAGTAGACGAAAAATCATGCACTTTCAAAAAAAAAATCACATCAAAATGTTACTGTATGTGCCCAAACGAAGCCCTAGGAGTTACATAAATCAGGAATAAGCAAGAGCAGTCATGAAAATCTGCAATTTTTGATAAATTTGGCCACCAAATTGCAAAAATAATACCACCATTGGAATCTTTAGGAAATTTTACCAAAAAAAAAAAAAAATTGCTTGAAAAAAGGAGCAAAATTGAGCAAGATATGACCCTTTGAAGTTGGATTGCCAAATCAAAAACTCCAATGGTGAAGGTTGAGAAAATCAAACCTTTGCTGATGTTAGCGAAACACTTTTTTAAATTTGACGGTCATATGGAAATCACCAGAAAGCCAATTTGGCATGTTTTGACAGCTGAATGGCTGTCAAATTTAGGCTAGGAGACTGATGATGTGGACAAAAATTCCTGGGCTGACGTGGCAGTTGACTGGGCTGTTGACGCAAGCGACTATACAGTGATGACATCGGTCGTACAGATAATGACGTCACCCCAAGTGGAGTGGCATCCTGCCATGTGGCACTGATTGATTCATCGATGACGTCAATAGTGCTTATTGTGCATGTCACTAAGGTGGCAACCTGTTACACGTGGCGGTGTCTAATAGGGTGGTTGTGCAGGGCTGGTAGTTTACAATTGGCACCACGTGGAGCAGAGGAGGGGCAGTGGTGCAGTCTGGGTTGCATCGCTACTGGTGGCGGAGTTTCCATTGCTGGTGGAGGAGATGGGCGATGCACCATGGGAAATAATCCCACATGCACGGTGTGGGGGAAAACAACCCCTTAATATATGAAAATGCTCGAGTATGTAGCAAAGAACCGAGCATGGTTTTGAACTCGGACTGGACATCGAGCTCAGTCGTTATGCGCACTTGCCTATCAATTTGTAAATAGCCTCCTTTCGATCTCGCGGTATCATGTCGGGATTGCATATGTGTTTGCCTCATGTACTGATTTGAACTGGGATTTGATTGGTGTCGAGCTGTGGATCGAAAGGAGACCGTTTTAGCAGCTATCTTTTACTTGTGTTGACTTGGTCGAAGGTTTGTTGACCCAAGTCGTATTAAATAAATGTTTCAGACATAGTTTTTGATTAAGGTAAAAGCAAGTTTTGAATGGGCCCCGAAACCATATACATTTAGTTTTTGAAGGGAACTGTAACCCTAGAAATGATAGGAAGAATTAGCTTAGATCTAAATGACACAGCTGGGGGACAAAGAAAAAACCTTATAGCACTGCCCCAGCACATAATACCAGTAGAACTACCAGCAGCACAAATCCAACAAAACAACAGCCAAACAAAAGATAAACATAAATGCTCAAGCTATTGAAGCCAAACATGTAAAGCCAACGCTTTACAACAACACCCAACTTAGGATTTTCCTTTGTCTCCCTTCTTCTGGGAGCGGAGAGTCATATCAAAATGTAGAGGGAAATTTTTATTATGTTTACCTATAACAACAGTCCATCCCTCCTCTACCAAAGAAGCTTTTTCATGTCAGTCAGAGGCAGGAGAGGAGCCAACCACAATAGAACCAGTATGAGAAGTCTGGATAGAACCTACAACGACCACATAGCCAGTACCAGACTTCCCAGCACCAAAAGGAATTTTCGAGACAAAGCTGGCTGGAAAGAGGCCAGCAGACCCAACAACCTTAGCAGACAGTCCAACACCAGTACTACCAGTAGTAGGAACATAACACCCAGCAGAACCAGGAGTAACAAGAGGATCACCAGCAACAGAAGAATTGCTTCCAGCAACAACAGAACCACCAGAAGAATTGTTGGCAGACAAACCAACAGATCCAACAGAAGTACTACCAGCAACCAAAGAAGAAGAAGGAACAAAAACAGTCGTAGGACAAGAGACAGGGCCAGTAACTTGCTCTACCACATCCACGAAGCTCCGAACCTTCTCCACAGTATAGTGTTGAGAAGAGGCCCCCTTCCACCACGAAGCAGTCTTATTATGTCTCTGAAGATCACATTAAGAGGCAATATGACCAGTCTTAAAACATCTTCTACATCTGAAGGGGATGCCTTCATAGTCCAATTGCTGAATCCAACTTCTACCCGTAGGGGATTCAAGTTTAATCTCCGAAGGCACGCCTTTTGAGGTATCAATATCCACCAAGATACGAACGTAAGTAGAATGAAATAAATCAAAAGATTTCTCATCCACCATTAACATATCCCCTAAAGCTTCCCCCACAGTCTCCAGAACGGAGTCAATCCAAAGATGGAGGGGAAGATTAGGAAGCCTAACCCAGATAGGTTGCAAATCCAATGATTCGGAAGATGGAGAAAAATCAAAATGTCATGGTTTTAGCAATAGCATAAAACGATCCTCCCAACTAAAGAAGTTTTCACACAAAATAATATTTCTATCCTCAACATCATCAAATTTTGCCACAAAAATCCTTTAGCCATAGGGAAGATATGGATTGTACCAGAGATTAGAGGTTCCCAATGACTAGAAATCCAGGAATGAAGATTAGGCAGAGAAGGCTAGAAACCCTTGAATCTGCAAATCAACCCATGCTCGGAGAAAATAGAGGCTACTACATCAATCTCAGAAAGAGTATCCACATCCAGCACAATAGAAATATGTTGGCTGACTGGAAAAGCTCTACGAGGAGTGCCTTTAATAGCAGCGCGAGCGGGAATCGCAGCAGCCCTAGCCGAAACAACTAGCGTCCCCCCAGCAACACCAGCAAACTGCGAACCCCCAGCAGAAGAACCCAACAAACCCCCAGAGACTAGAGCCTCTGAGGCCTGCAACTTCCCAGGAACACCTCCAGCAACCCTAGCAGAGACTACCGGCGACACATCAGCCGTAAGTGAAGCACCAGCAACCTGCGAACCCCCAGCAAAAGCACCAGTGCCCGGCAAACCCCCAACGACCAACAGACCCCCAACACCAGCGACCATTGAACCCCCAGCAAAAACACCAGAGGCCCTCGAGCTCCCAGCAAAAGCACTAGCGTCCGGCAAACCCCTAGCAACCCGCGCCGCCCGAGCACCAACAGAAACTCCAGAAACCTTCGGACCCCCAGCAGAAGCACCAGCGACCGGAGAACCCCCATCACTAGCAACCTTCGAACCCCCAACAAAAGCACTAGAGGCCCTCGAGCTCCCAGCAGAAACACCAGCAAGCTTCGAACCCCCAGCAAAAGCATCAGCGACCTTCAAACCCCCAGCAAAAGCACTAGAGGCCCTCGAGCTCCCAGCAGAAGCACTTGCGAACTTTGAACCCCCGTCGACCAGCGTCGCTCCAACACTACTAGCAGCTATCTTTCAGACATAGTTATTATTATGTTTCTTTTAGTTATTTTATGAAATAATTTGATGTAATGAAAATTGATGTTATGTATAGAAATTGAAAAGCATTATGAAATGTCATTTAATGATGATTATAGATGAAATTGGAAACGTTAATTATGTTATGCAAATGCATTATGCATTTTATTTCGATTATGGGTTTAATGGGACTAACCTACTGATGATCTTTTGAGTTTGAGCATGAATGACAGGAGATGAAGAAGGAAATGTGATTGAGCTAGAGGAATTTATCTCCTCGATAAGGATGTGATAGGAATAATTGGTCACAAGCACACATCACTTATTTATTTTCTTATTTTATGAGTTTTCTTCTATATCTCTATCTTGTTAAATCGAATGCTTGAGTTATTTGACTGTGTGTTAAGTCAATTTTATTTACTTCGAAAGAAATGAAATTCATTTAGTTTCTTATTTTATGTTTGAATTGATAATTTGAAATTAGCCAAGTCAAAATTGATATATAAATGATTATATTTAAATGCATTTTGATCCTTTTATTAATCAATGAATAACATAAACATTACAAAAGAAACTACTAACTATGCGACAAGAGATAGTTTTAAGAACGTTAACTAAACATAAGTTAACCCAACATTCTAATCAGCGATAGGAATGCAAAGGCATTCTCTACAAATTGCGACAGAGAGAAGGCGGAAGTATGAAGGGACTCGTTTTGGGAGAGTGAAGAAAATAATTTGTTAACTCCACCTTGCATGTTTTAGAGCCGCCCACGTGTGATTGGAATGGGGACTGACTGCTATTTGTGGGTGGGGATTCCTTGTTCTCTGCATGACTTGGGAGGAGTCTCTTTTCATTTTGAAAAAAGATAGATTTTACGCTAGCCAAATAGGAAGTTTGGAGAGAGACGGACAAAGGGAGAAGTCTAGTTTGGAAGAGTGGACATCGAGTCCACTAAGGATTTTAATTACCTTACATGGCTTATTGGACACGAGAGAGAGAGGGAAGGTGAGAAATAGGGAGACTCACGCAACAAAAAAAGAAGACGAGGTAGATGAAGCCAGGGAGATATGCGCATGGGGGGAGAAGTGTTTGAAAAAGTGTTAGAATTTATGCAGAAGGGAACGGTAGGAGAGACGACCATAACGGATCGCAATAGAAGAAGAAAACAAAATGGACACCGTGGTGAGTGAAGAAAGAGAATTTTGCAAGGGAGAGATAAGAAGGATAATTTGGAAGGAGTAAAAGGATAATTGTAGAGCAACATGAGGAAACCAGCAAACTGGTGGAGGAGAATTTTGTTTGCCCGATATTTTTCTTTATCAGTATTTGATAGTTTAGGACAACTTTGATGAAATTTGTATATTCCTAATTGTTGATTTTATAGTTGATCCATTTTTATGAATTTTTAAGCTGGAAAGGAATTGGAATGAACTTTTAGGATTTGAAATTAGTTATAAATCTTAGAACCCAGTAAATGATAAAAGGACAGTTTACACAAGAAATCTGTTTGACAACCATCATATTGAGTTATGTCAAAAATTTTGGGAAATATGTTGTTGTTTTGTTCTTTCAAACTACAACAGGATACTGATGATTTTCCTGTAGCAAATTGATTTTATAGATATGTTTTTATAAAAATTTAGAGATGGGAAGAAATTGGAATAAACTTTTAAAATTGAAATTAGTTATCATTGTTAAAATCCAATCAGTGATTAAAACGTCGGTATAGATAAAGAAAATTGTTTGATTACCTTCATAACGAACTTATGGTTGATATTTGGAAAACATGTTTGTTGTTTTGTTCATTCAAACTGTGACAAGATATATATGAACTTCTTGTAGCATTAGCATTATCACATAAATATGAAATATAAATTTTCTTTTATTACCATGTTTCTGAGATTGTAAATATATTATTTTAGTAAGAAGTAAAAGCTAGATTGTTAGAAAAACCGTATTTTTTATCATAGAAAATTGACTGTGTGAAATTACCATTAGAGGAAGGGTAAATTCTATGGAGTTTGTTTTGGAAACATAAATATGTATTATTTAAGTCCTACTTATTTTATTTTGAGAAAGATGTTATGGGAAATGGTGTTGAATATGGATAAACAAAGAAATGTAAATTTATTTTTCTTTTACCTGTCAGTAGAAATTTGGTTATTAAATGCTTAGACCTAAGCTATGGAAACACATGATTGATTGTGTTAGTTATTTATTTTCTTTTTGTCAGTTCTACTTTTATGTATGAAAAGTAGTTAGTTCATAGCTTGCACCTGATTCATTTCGGATCCATCAGTGTCGAGTTGATAGGTTACTCAAGCAGGGTCGGTGTGCTCTACATTTCAGGATGAGCCCCAAGAGAGCTAAGCACTTTGTGGTTGGGCGAAAAAAGCACCTAAACCACATTTCTGTCTAGAGATTTGCAGATGGACAGATGTTCAATGGCTTAGGAGACGGGAACATGTAGATGGATGACGGATAGTCTTATGACATGATTTGTATTGATATCTTGTATCATATGGACCTTTTGGTCGTGTACTATATTTGAATTTGTATACCTTGATGTATTATGTGCAACAATATGGTCGACATCCTTTATGTATTTATTTCTTCATATTGTTTATGGATTATTCGTGTACTCTCGACAGCATGGTCAATTTCCAATTATTATACTTAGATGTTTTGTCGATGTAATCGAAATATTGTTTTATCTTTTTTGAAATGGAATAGAAATGGTTGAATAGTCTATATGTTCGGCAAACTATATTTTTGTTTACAACATTTCTAAGTTTTCCATTAGATTGAACATCAAACTCACAACCTTCCTACAAATTTGCTACACTCTTTGACAATTGCCTGCTGAAGATTGGCAATGTACTGGAAATGATCGATCTGGGTCGGTCCAATCAATAACTAACACCTTTTGAGTATAAATCAGAGTCAGCATCATTCATAGTGAGAATCATCAATGACACCTCGTAATCATAAAAATTTGTTGGTGTATTATTTCATCAAATCTTCAATTTCTGTTACAGATAGATTGGACATTGCCAAAATTAATGAGTATTCTCTCATTTTTTTCTCGGTATGCAAGGCATAAGTCCATCTTGATGATACCTTCTCACATAGATCTTTGGGAACATAACTAAAAATTTCAACTGGTAACCATCTAAATTTAATCATCATGTTGATGATTGCTTCCTCTAGTTTTCCATGATCCTCGGTTGACAAATGTACATACCGATTCAGTTTAGGGTGACCTAGTCTTCTCATTTCCTTTGTGTTCTTTACCAACTCATCAATTGATTGAGATTTATTCACAACTACCTTGAATTGACTATTATCATCTTCTTCATCAGAATCAATATCATCTTCTTTACCTCTTATTAGCTTTCTCCTTTTCTTAGGTGGCTCGGTAGAAGCTTGAGTGCCTCTCTTTTTCTTTTGGTAGGTCTTTGTCAGTGTTGGCCTTGTGATTTGTACTAGTCCACATTTTAAAGGTTGGGAAACACCTGTAGAGGATCTTTTCCTCACTCGTGTGGGGGTTTCGGCATGTTTCCTCTTTCCTTTTGCCTTCGGTGTTGCTTGAATCTCTTTATCTGACTGTGTCTCTTCTTCATGCTTATTATTATCGATCAGTAGTTGTTCCTCAGTTGCTTCTTCAACTGACTTCTCTGCTTCTTCTTCATCATCACTGAATTGCTTAGCTAGAGTGTCCATCATTTTCTTTGATTTTCTGCTTACTTTTGCTCCAACTAAATCCATTTTTATTCTTAACTTTGCTTCCTCATAAGTTCCAAACCTAGTTGCTTTCTTGTCTTTAGGCTCTGCAAGTAGTGCCTTTATTGACCTTGAGGCTCGGTCAATGCCAAGTTCGTAGTCCATGGGTGGAAACCATGCAGTCCTTGGCTCAACTTCTTTGATAAGAGTGGTGTCGGTATCCACTAGAAAACAAATATCATCTTTACGTTGTTCTACTAACTGTGCAGGTATCCCACTTCTCTCGTGCATTCTTTCTTTGAATTTACCGAAGTAATCATCCATTACTGCTTCAAAGTTCTATCCTAAACTCTTTATGAATTCACCGATTTGTATGATGACTGGTTTGTTAACATCCCATTGTACATTAGCGACTGAGGGAAATGAATTTTGTAGATAGAAAAAGATACATACAGAGAGCGATCCAAACTTACATGTGTTGGTCTTAGCAACACATACAGTCCTCATGTTTTATTCTAGTTTCTTCAACATCATCTCAGAGAGATCTAGTTGTAAACCCTTCTTTACAACCTTGTATGCTATTTCAACAACGCCACAAAGAACACTGTTGGGTCTGCTAGATTGGAGTATCCTCTGCCATCCCACTTGACTCTTGTTAATTTCTCAATCTCAGTTCTCGGTGGTGCCTTAGGGATTTTTTTTTGTCACTTTTTGGATAATCATTGACCATATGAATAACATCCTTCGTAATTTTGACTGGTTCATCCAACCACATTTTTCCCTCGTGTACTCGCTGAGTACTACTTGCAATACTTAAAAATCTGATTTTCATATAGATATATTAAATCAGCTGCGACAATCACATTATGAACACTTTGCAACATCAATATGCAACAAATGTTACTAATTGTGACAAACCAATCCTTTCAATGTAAATTATTATTTTCATAATAGATAAATACCTGTCAGAAGTCAGATATCAGCAATTCATCTTTATAAGACTTACATTCCGGCATGGTCACAATTGAGCATATATTGGAAAAGCTGAGTAATTCATGCAAAAGGGAATCGCTGACAAATCATATAAAACGAGCTTTGAAACCTCTACAAATCGTATAAAACTATCATTTGTTTATGATTGAATCAACTTATAGACAACACAAACAAATTATAATCAACTATCATTCTGCTTGTGATTGACAAACCAAGTCAAACCAAACTTCTAGGCAGCCCCAAAAATAGAGTATAAAACCCACTTATTGACAACACAAACAAATTGTATTCAACTATCATTTTGCTTGTGATTGACAATCCAAGTCAAACTAAAATTCCAAGCAACCCCAAAAATAGAGCATAAAACCCTCGTTTTGTTCGTACTTGTAAAAATTCAACTTTAATGAATTCAGTGATTTAAAAAAGCGAAAGGGACGTTAAAAAACTTGCATACCACCAAATACCAAACTATTTAGAGTGTCTCCTTAACAAGGCATTCATATCAACTCTCATCTGCAATGTCAAATGAACTTGTACTGTTTCATAGTCTCCTGGAAAATGTAATTAGTTTAGCCAAATGGTTTTATTATAAGGAACCAGAAAAATGGCTCAAAACGCCAAAAAATAAAGTCTAGATGATTTGTCATCACCATCAAATTCATAATATTAGCCTCCGCCGCCAGAGCCATATTTCTTTCCAAGAAGAATTAACTGAAGCCGGTCATATCCAGCCAAGACTCCAGCCCCAGCAACAGCTCGCAGAATATTTGCACCAGCACCCTTAAATAGAGACTTGGCGCCTTCCTTCTTCATAATCTGTTGAAAAGCATCCAAAGAACTCTTGTACTTCACCGCCTCACCAGAAGTCATCATCATTCTTCTTCGAACAGTGTCAATAGGATATGAAGCAAGACCAGCACCAATTGTAATGCCCCAACCAAGAAGAAAACTTGCAAGGAAGTTATTCTGCAAACAATAAAAAGGCAAAATGACCATATTCAGTGCCTAGCTATGCAATGTCTGTTCAGATAACAAATTAGAAATCTTGATTTGAAATTATAAGCCCACTTAGACAAAGGAAATAATCTACTCATGTCAGAAGGTTCCAATACTAAAGAAATTACGCAGTGATCGACTAGTGAGGTGTACTTTATCAGAGCCAACAAAAAAGGTAAGTATGCATAACATAAATGGAGAATATGGAATCTCACCTGAAGATTTCCAACCAAAACAACTGGCTTTAGAGAATCATACATTCCAAAGTACAGACCACGATATACAATAATCCCCACACATGATATGTTGAATCCACGGTAAAGACCAGCAATACCATCGGATTTTAGAGTTTTACGGTAGACATCAATAAGCCCATTAAATTGCCTCTCTCCTCCTTTCTTTGCAGCCTTGGCATCATTAGCCAGCCTTGTTCGAGCATAGTCCAAGGAATAAACAAAAAGAAGCGATGATGCACCAGCTGCACCGCCAGAAGCAAGATTTCCAGCAAACCATTTCCAGTAGCCATCCTTATCCTTCTTGAAATTGAATAGCCTCTTAAAGTAATCTTTGAAGGCAAAGTTGAGTGCCTGTCATGCAAGCCATCACATTTCAATCTAAAAAAAACGTAGAGACTTGTCCAGGTGAATAGCTATTTAGAATTATACTACCAGGAATTTACATCAACAAGAACCAACACCTTCTAACAGATCCTGAAGAAAAATGAGAACATCCATGTACCTGAGTGGGGAAATAACGTATAACATTAGCGGTATTTCCTCTCCATAAAGCAATGACACCTTCATCCTTAATTGTTCGACCAAAGCAATCTCCAATGCCTTTGTATGGCTCAGAGAGCCGACCAGACTTCAACATTTCATCCTGATTCTGGATCAACAACTTAACACGTTCAATGGGGGCAGCTGCCGTTTTGGAAACAGCAGCAGAAACACCTCCCATCAAAAAATCAATCATGAAACCTTTCACACCTTTCTCTGAAGGTGCTGGAACATAGACGGGTGAAACAGTTGGAGTTGCCACATTTATATTGCTCCATTTTGATGACTGCAAAAATGCACTCTGTGAACCACCATAACCCTGCACAGTAGTTGATAGCATTCCATAAGGTTGGAGCATGGCATTCTGGCTGACATGCCGGGTAAGTGTAGATCTGGGACCAAGGAATGTTTGACCAGATAACTTTTGTACAACTGATGGAAATTGAGACTGCTCTGACATTGTGACCTAAATATATTACTGCAAAACAAAATAAAAACAAGTGGTAAGTATTTTACAAACTAATCCAATAGCCAAAAGAAGAAAAACGAAAAAAATAACTTCAAAACCAAGACATGAAGACAATTGTACTCAAACTGCCTGCATCGTTGTACCATAGTTCAAAAAACTTCAACTTATTAGAAAGACCCCCAATTTATTAAAATATTGTAATGTTTCTTTAACGGACATCTTAGTCTTTAGTTTATTAGGTAGTTTCTATTTTCGTCAAGGGTAAAAATTTATGAAAACCCTCGATTGTTTCTTTTAGAAACATTGTCTATGTAAATCTATATAAGGAGCTTTCATCTCCTATGTTTAATACAACATCAATTTACTATAACATGGTATTAGGGCAGGTCAATCGGATTTCATTAAATTTGGCAAGTTTTTTAAGAAAAAATTGAGCCTCTTTTGATCTGAAATTGTTTTTAGAAATTTGTTTTTCGATTTTTTAAAATAAAAATCATTGGAGGTATTTTTTATGAGTTGCATTTTACTTGCATATTGCATGTGCTTTTTGTGAGTTACATGTTACTTGCATATGCTGTTTTACCACACGAAGTCTCTTGTTTTGTCACATGAAGGTTTCTCTTATGGGTTTTCATAATTTATTCCCTTAAAAAATTTATGTTGGGTTTTCATAATTTCCCTTTAAAAAAAATTGATAGGTTTTCATAAATTTTTACCCTTGAAGAATTTCTGATGGGTTTTCATAATTTTTTTCTCTTAAAAAAAAATCATGACTTTTTGCAGTTTTCCACAAATAACTGTGTCAAGGGGCTAAAAAAAAATTACTGAAGCTATATTAAATAGCTATGCCATAGAAAAAGAGTGTCCTGCATGAAACATAATCGTTTTGATCGGTATTTTGTATTTACCAATAATCCCAGGAAAACCCTTTACAATTTTTTACAGATGATTGATCTTATCGAGTTTGATTCCTGGCATGCACATGAATTCAAATTACAACATAAATTAATATTTGTGCGGCAAATTGCATAAGATATAACTACAAAATTAATTGGGATTGTAATAAGTAAATGGTAACAAAATTGTGTCCATAAAACAAATACAGAGATAAAGGAGTGATCTCTGAAACATTTAGTTTTAATCAATCAATATAGAGGAAACTGTAATGACCACCCCTGAATTTTTTTGAAATATGTTTGCAAGTTTATGGAACCAATGAAAGTAGTTTGCTGTTTGGTGCAATCAAATTTTCATTCATTATGAAGAACATACACAAGCATGATATATATGCAACATAATATATAAGCAGTAAGCTGATAATAACTAGTCTTCATTCAATCATCATTAAACACATTGAAAGAGATTACAAATCATATTTAAACATATTACAGACCAGTTACAGACTTCCAGGCATGAAAGAAAACACTCAGAAATTAGACCCAGCACCACCTAGACATCAAGAATGACAAGGATGATTTCTTTGAGGTGGTCTTCTATGTGTCCAACAGCTCCACATCTACTCCAAGAAACTCTGTTTGCAATCAGCAATATCAAACTCCAATGCCAACCCCTTACCAAGGCTCAGAAATTCAGATTCGGCACTACCAAGCTGGGCACTACCTCCTAGGCCAGCTAAAAAATTCAATGCTTTGCAAACCCCTCATGCAAAATATCAGTCCTCATCACCTAACAGCAAAGAATCCATTTAGAAAATACCCAGAAGTGGGTGTTGTAATTTGTAAACCTCTCTTAAGAGTTACAATAAAAAACGTCTTTCAGCCACCTTGAAAATCACTTCCAGAAATCTGTTAATAAACTCCAGCACACTGAAATTGAAGCCAAACACACCCTGAATCACTCCAAAATGAAGAACAATCACCAACACACTGAAAACCACGCACGCTAAACTGTAGACTGAAAACCCACATCAAAACACACCAAAAATCTTCATCTTCACACCCCAAAACACACATCAAAAACTACTTGACTAGGTCTTTCACCACCGAAACTGGTGTCCCAGCTGAGAGTATTCGTCCTCAAACCAGAAGATTGTCCTTCCTGGAAGCACTCCAGCAACAGTTCATTATGTTGCCAAAAACAAGATGTTCAAATGAGAGCCAAAATGTTCTTTTAAAGAACAAAGGCAACACAAGTTTGAAACCACTTTTACCTCCAAAACTCCACACCCCTTTTAGGTTTCTTTTTATTTTATTTTATTTTAATCTTCTTATATCTCCCTTCCTAGACCTCCACCCTCCTTTGCCTTTTAAATTGCATTTTTATATCATTTTTGCCCTTTACGTTAAGTGTCCACTTTCAAAGTGTAATGTTAGCCTCATGTCAAGGAAATACATTGGCCCCCTTTTAAGAAAACATTGTCTGACTAGGACATGGGGTACTTTTCCAAGAGACTTAAAGGCATCATTTAAAAGATTAATAAGGCCAATAAATCAAATAGTTCTTTGAAACCTTTTAACTCATCAAAGATATAGATAGAAGCTATCCACTACTAAAGCATTGGTGGCCCACTGACTTACTATAAAATGGTAAGTACTCAAAATAGCTCCTTGCTTTAAAACATAGTTCAAAATATCGTTACCCGGCAACTTATCGCCAAGGGCTAAAAAAAGATATCAGCAAATATCAGAGATAAGTCAGGAACTTCTTGGGAAAATATCGGGAACTTAAAAAATTGCTTAAATTTAATTAGAAATGCAGGTTTTTTTGCAAATATCAATAAGGAGATGCATCTAATGAGTTAGTAAATGAGTAAACAAACCAAACAAGTTGATCTAAATATATATAAATGCAAATATGATACAAAATCGCATCCTCATTTGGAATGTTGATGGCTCGTAGCCATAGTCTGATAGTCTGAACTCTAAAGAAAACTAAAAATAGCAAATATTAGTTGACCACTGATCACCGCACTGCATATATTATTTACCAATATTAATGATGTTGGCTATCTAATTGTATTTCATCGCTTCTATAGTTGTGCCATTGATTTAGTAACATAGTCATGGCTAAGATTTGTCTTTGTCAATAGACTCCTTTATGATGATTGTCTTCTTCCTTACAATGTTCCCATTACCAAAAGTCCCTAGTTTATTTTGAACAATATAGACCGTGACTGGCATTAATATTCCTCAATCAGATAATTGAATGATTGGCATAAAATTGCTAATTATAATATTGTATATGTGAGTATGATTGTTGAATGAATTGGTCATGCACGATAAGTTCTTTAAATATCGCAATAAATTGTTCAGCGATAAAGCATCAAAATATTGGCAAGAAATTGAAACTTATCTGCTGCGATAACTTTACACAGTTTATCGGGAGCCAAAACTTCTCGCGATAAGTTGTCTTATCGGAGAGATATCGGAGATATTTTAATCTATGCTTTAAAATATAGACCCTGTCAAAAAGCTTTAGAAACTCCTGTACAAAGTCAACCAGAACACGGAGTTCCTTAACCCAAACCACTTAGCCTACCGGGACTCAAAAATAGGCTAATGGATTAGCCATCTAATTAAGTGCAAAGAGGGGACATTACAAAAACAAACACAAGAAATTCAAAGAATATAATTTATTATTTAAAAATGTCAAAAATCATGTTGAAGTGATGGAACAAAACCATTGCAAGCTACATCCAAATCCTTACACATAATGAAGAATACAATCATGTCAAGGATAAAGACAAAATCTATTTGATAATAAAAGATTTGTATGCTTAGAATTCAATCTTAATATTTTTGTTTTTTTCCTCTAGTTTATAAAAAAGATTTCTATGCTCAGTAATTTGATCTTGTAACATACAGATAATAAAGAGAAAGGATGTTTGTCCTAGTCTACAAAGCTTGACACCAATGGAATTGCCAAGGCATTTAATACTCTACATCATAGAGCTAAGAAATGTGTGCTGCATAGGGATATCAAACCCTCCAAAACTTTCTTAATCAAGTTTTTGGATCAATAAAAGAAGCCTAGAAAAACAATATGCTAGCTACTTGTTGCTTAAAAGAAACTTGTGGAGTCGGCCTGTTAACAGGCAGTATAGGGTTAATCATGTTAATCAAGGGATTATAAGGAATGGATTGCATTGGAGAAAGGTGGATCAAAATGAACTTTGATGGAGCTTCCAAAGGAAATCCGGGGTCGTCCAGCGCAAGGTATGTAGCGAGAGATTATCAAGGCAATGCATTTTTGTTGGGAACTAAGTGTCTTGGGGATGGTACCAATAACGAAGCAAAGGTTCAAGCAGCTATCAGCGCAATAAAGGCAGCTAAAAGAATGAATGTGGACAGGCTCCACTTGGAAGGGGACTCACAGGTTATAGTGAATGCAATCAACAACGGTGAAACTAGAATGTAGCACCTCAATATTGTAAAGAAAATCAACTCTTTATTAGGCTCCTTTGTAGACTTTAAAATCACACATGTGAAACGGGAAGGTAATGAGATCGCAAATAAAATGTCCAAATTTACTGTATCATTGAATGACGCGGAGAGGGGTGATTGGATGGAGGATTTCCAAAATGTGGATAGTAATGAACTAGCATTAGATGCATGAAATTTGACCACCTAAGCTGAGGGGTGGAGTATCATACCTTAGAACAAGCCTTGTATATAACAAAGAAGGGGATAAAGATTAGTGACTTCTAAAATAATAAAAATCAAAATGCAAGAGAGAAGGTGTTCAAATGGGAAAAAATTTAGCCCCGATTACTGCAGAGCAACCATTAATTATTTAAGGGAAGGACTAGGTTATAATTGACGGTAATAATGTGTAGACATGGGAGATTGGAGGCTCTTTATTGAGCACGTCTAATGATTAGACGACCCCCTCATACGAGGCATTCGTGTTTGCCACATGGAATACCTTGGTACTCAACTTGGAGAAGCATCTAGAAGAAGCTAAGGGGGACGCGCGAGAAGGTGGCGGAAATGTCATATCCTAGGGCATTGGTTTGGTTGGTTGTCATTTGTTTCCCACATTTACTGCAAAGGGTGAGTTGCAAAGCAAAATGGAAGCTAATTTCACCCTATGCACTACAAGGCAACAACAATGCTTCTTAGGGGAGATAACCACGAAGAGATTGAAGAGAATTTTCCTCATTGATGACCCTCAGTTCTAGCAGATAATTGACCTCCTTGGTGAGGAATATTTAATTTTGGAATAGAGGTATCGATCGAATATTGACATAGCATCCATGATGCTGGCTTGGACTTTAGAGTTGAGGTCAAAGGAGGAAGTCATATGGGTATTGAAAGCATGTGTGACGCCGAAATAGTTGGGGAGGCTCATCCCCATTGTAGCAGTTGTCAAACCAAGGAACGGATTTAGAGCTATTGAAGGAGACTGGCGTGCGGTGGGTGAACGTGGACAAGATTATGAGCCTTTTTTGGTCTGGAGTGCCAATTCAAATATGGAACATCGACATGACAAGGCTCGTGATGGGTGGGAGTTGCTGAAGGGACACATCCAAGCCAAGGAAGCGGAGAAGTGAAAGAGGGAAATGGAGATACTGAAAGAAATTAGGGCCAAAAACAAAGCAAAATCCACGGATGCAACTCCAGTGGATTAGAAGTTCAAGGGGCCAACAGTTTGGAAGAATGTCGAGTAAGTTGAGGATCCTGTGTTTGGTTTAGTTTTCTTTGTGTTTAATACTTTAATTTGGAACTGAAATCTCTTCTGTGTGGGTCTTGAGATATGCCCTATTTTGGTAGTAAAGGGCTTGGTGTAAAGAATGTAGCCTAGTTTAGATTAAAGAGCACTTTGCTATTTAAGGTGTTTGGTTTTGGGATAAGAATGGTAGTAATCTTAAATAGTTTGTAGAATGGGATTGCCCGGTTTTGGATAGTATCGACATCAAAGTTCACAGATGTAAAGGATATGTTGGATCTATCTCTATTAGGGCTTCGAATATTGGTTGATGTAGGCTTTTTGGGTTTTTTTGGGCAAGGATCAATTGATGAGGCCTAAAACAACAATTTGCTAGCTCCCTTTTGCTAAAAAGAGACTTGAGGAGTTGTCTTTGATGTCAATAAGAATAAAGCCCTGAATCTAGAGCCAAGCATGTTTTCATCAAGCTATTTGGGACTTTTTTGGACGGGAAGCTTATGAAAGTAGGGAATGAATCCAAAAAGTATCTATAGTTTTGAATGAATTTAAATGTGCCTTCTTACCCTTATCCCCTAGAATGGAAAACACTCTTCTTCTACAGATTTCTGTCACATAGCTTAATGCAATACAATTGAAAAGATAAACTCCAATACCATCGCTAAATGGGTGAAGCTACTTCCAAACTCATTTTCTCCTACATCAAGAGGCTTTTTCAATGGTAGGCAAACGTTATGTGGCACAAATTTTGCTCATGCAACTCTTCACAGTCTCAAAAAGACAAAGTGGCTATCAAACTAGATATTGTCAAAGCATATGACAAAGTGGAATGGTTCTTTCTAAAAGAAATTTTTTTGGCCCATGGTTTAACTCCAGTATGAAGAGAATGGACGATGAACAATGTAACCTCTTCTTGGTTTTCTGTTCTGATTAATGAGTCCTGTTGGCCTCTCATTCATTCCAAAAATGTTACATAGGGTGATCCCCTTTCTCACTATCTTTTCATTTTAATGGCTGTTTATCTCCTTCAGCATCTAGGGATCTATCATAGGTTTGAAAACTGAAAGACCTCTCCTCTCTTATCTTCAGTTTATGGATGCTACTCTGTCGTTTGGAGAAGCTAAAGCTTTGGAAGTAAAGGCTTTCAAATTAGCCTTAGAAGAATATGAAATACTTTCAGATCTATCTATTAATCCAAAGAAATAAAAGGTTTTTTTCTTAAATTTTGTTCCCAAGATTCAATCTTGAGTCAAAGATATTTTAAGATTTTGATCTGACAATCTCCCAAGTAAATGCTTGAGTCTGCCTTTGTTCACTGCATGAGATGGGGCCTCCCTCTTCTTCAAGATTGGCTGGAGCAGCTCAGCCCCTCCAAAGTGCAATGCCTTTATTTGGTTAGCAAATGCAACTAAGATCCTTACCCATGAGAATGTGGATGGCAGGTCTTCAAGACTCATTGAAATGTTCTCAAAGTCTGCAAGTCAAGGAATGGATCGATCACCTATTACTGTAATGCAGTCTGCATCTTCTCCAAACATTATTGGTTTTTTATTCTTCAGAAGTTCGGATTGCCTTGGATTTTTCCAGTGAGCCTGAAACAAAATTTATGTGAATGGCACAGTGTGGCAGATTGGCTCCTGTACACTTTTGAGCTTAACAATCATCAGAATTTCAACAGAAGAAATACAAAATTGCCTCCTGTAAGGTGTTGGAATAAAATATCTGAAGTCATTCAATAGTATGCTCAAGTTGCATTGTCTAGAACTTACTCTTCAATTTTACATTGGTAACTTTTGATCCCTAAAAATTAGCAAATAGTTCTTTACTTGCCCTCTACAGCCGCTGCTCCACACCACCCTTAATCCCATCAAAGATTTTTTCACAGAAGCGACCTATGGCTGGCTGTCACAAATTAAACTTCAATGGTGCAGCACAGGGCAATCCGAGTCATAATGGGGCTGGGGTTGTGATGTCATGACCCCACCCAAATATCGGAAGAACAGACAAAACAGATTATGAAATTGTCTTACTACAGTAAGACTTCACAATTTCATACCTTCGGCTATCACAACATCAACACCTATCTCTTACGGTCAAGAGCCAGTGATAGAACATGAGCAATTGGAAAATACATATCATTGACAGCTGGCATAAAATATTAATATCAGTTGGTCTGAAGACTTAGTCAATCAACTGAGTCAGATAGCATCACTACTGAGGAAGATCAATCACAAAGGCAGACTTGGGAATATCGACAAGAGTAACTTGCAATCACAATGATAATTAAAGACAGTTAATACTAAAGATGTTGACTAAAAGAACACGTCTCCCAAGTGGCATCCTTTCCTATCGAGCAAGGGATATAAATAGATAGGAAAACACATCTCAAAGGGCATCATCAGCAGGGAAGAAAGATTATCGAATTTGGAGAAGAAATCAAATTCATCAGCAAATACAAATATATTTGCAAGTGCAGATTGTATGCTGATAGTAGAATAACTCTGTGCATATCTGCTTCTAATTTGCTGATTATTAATATTTATCTGTAGTAACTAGTAAGAGATAATTTGATCTCTGTATATCTGCTTGTTTCTGAATTGCTGAAAGATAATTGGATCTGCACCTGCACACTTTCTAAAGAATTACTGTATATGATTACCTGATTGTTTATTTATTTATAAACTAATAGACATAGCCTAACTAATTGCTAATACAGGAATAATTTAATATAGGAAATATTAATGGATGATATGCATATTTATACTGACTGAATGCTGTGTTTGTCCATGATAAAGAGATTGAGGAAATTACAAGTAGGGGAGCGTTGATGGGGTCACCTTCTAAGCCAACACCTCATGGTATATGACTGGGGAGTCCCATGAAGCCAAAGGGGGGCCAAAGGGGACAAGGGGACTGCCTTTAGGCTTAGGAAGGATGGACTTTCTAGGTACCCTGTTGTGAATGCCCCTCATACTCTCTATCATGGTTAGCAAAATGCATTAAGAATGATCAATCATTGGGAGTAAGGTAGAAGTGGCAAGGAGGAAAACGGTGATAGGACACCACACGAGCTACGCCACCTCATGTGTATGGCAAGGGCCACATGAGGCCAAGAGGGATGTATATCCGCTCTTGGGCCTAGGGTGGGGGGTCTCTCGGGCAACTCATCGAATCACTCTATCCTAATACTCCTATGGTTGACATATCTTGAATCTGATTTGAGCAACTCATTAATCTGATGCATATGTTTATTCTAACTCAAGAATGTCTAATTATGAAGTATGATTATAATGTTTCCTAACTTGCTTGCAGGATATCAAACAAAGCAAAAAAGGTATCTATAAACCCTGCTTATTTTTGTATAGAAATTATAATCTGGGGCAAAATTTGAGTTCTCCTAATTTGGGGACATTACATGTGATCTGTTCAAACACAAAGCTATTTAGGGCATAGTCAAATAAAGAAGCAGAAACTTTGGCAGGTCTTATTACTTATTAGTCTGAACTTGGCTGCTTCTTTGGAATGTAAATAGCTGGAAGTTGAAAGCAACTCCATAATATCATCAATTGCTTGTGACACAGGACTGCTTTTCGCATTGCACCACGGCACAGTTAAGGCTCATTGTCTGCAGTAGTGATGTCCCTCAAATCTGGTTTCTGGGGCTGCTTATAATTTTTTTCTGATCACAATGCCTTTGGTCTCCTGAAGTTAACTAGGGTGGGAGAAATCTTGTAGTCGGTGGCTTACACTAGACTGGCTCATGTTTGGAAAAAGAAAAGCTTCTTTTAAACGAAGGAGGTTCATTTGAAGGACTGCAATTTGAGTTCTTTTACAGCTGGCATGCTGTTGAAGTTTGGTTTGTATTCTCAGGGAGACCAGATTATGCAGGTAGTTGTGAGGCTCGATGAGGCTGTTCTACTTGTGAGTGCTGAGTTGCTCTATGAAGGAGTATTGCAGAATTTTAAATGCATATCCTTTGGAAAGGGTATTGCAACACTTTATAACTGGATTGCCTTCGTAAAAATGGGTGGATCATTCATTTATGCAGTGTCTATTGAACATTAGATTTATGGCCTTGACATTGCCTTTAGAACCCCTATGGAAGCATCCATTACGTTATTATAGAACGGAATGAAGACTACAGCATAGCTTGAACTGGCATCATATCCATGTGTAGTTGGCTTCTAGAATTCTGACCTCTTTTTGTTTGAGTGCAAAGTTGCAAACTGTAGGATGTCTAAAATTGAGCAATGTCCTTTCATTCCTGGGATTTGCCTTTAGTGATTTTAAGTAAAAATTAACTTAGTTGGCAATCTAATCAAAGACTTGAACAAGAAACGAACAATATATTCAAACAAAATAACAAACTCAATCTCAGGTGAAGCCAACAGTTTTACATGCTTTGTTAATAGTCTTCTAGGATTTAAGAAAAGATTAAGCTTGAGGTTAAAGGTGGGCAAGTTAGGAACATTAGAATCTTGAACAGAACTTCAGATGACAATCATAGCAATTAAAACTCCCATTTGAAAATCCAAGAAAGCAACAGAAATATATTTCAGTGGGGAAATAATTTAACAGTTAAAAAAAAGAGTATCAGAAAACGTCATCATAGCCCCTATATAACAGAATGGGTAAAAAATAATAATTCAAAAATAAAAAACTAGAAATCCAATACCAAGTCAGTTCTATGTTTCAAATGGACAACCTTCAGCTGGTAATGTATGTTGAATCCTCAATATGATTCAGAACATGTCTATAAAATTCTACCCTCAACTAGCATACTCTTATAAATGAGAGCACAAAGAAAAATAAATAAACGAAGTGAATAAAAGAAAGCAAAACCCTCACTGCACCATAAGAAAGGATTGCTGCAAAAAGGCATATGTAATGCATAAGCGTAGGTAAGCATAGCCATCAGGCGCTAATGTATGTAGTCACCATAACAAACAGAAGATATCTAGGATATATTGTCCTCAACTGGTATCTACAACATTGATCGATAAAAACCCGAAAAACCTATTCGCCAAAAAAACTAATAAATTATTACATTTTTTTGCCCGTTCTTCGTAATAATCGAAACTGGAATTCAACCGCATTTCATTTTATTGCTCGGCAATGAAAAAAAACGTCGTCAGTTTAATACAAAACAAAAACCCTCACACTAACTTGCGCGGCCCTCTTTGTTAGAGAGACGATTTTTGTAAAAAAGAATACTAAATGAGGAGAGAATTTTGTAAAGCAAACTAAAAGGAAAATTCAGGCAAACTAAAAGGAAAAGTCAAGTTTATAAAGCTGATGAATTTATCTACAGTGCAATACTAATATCTGATGATTTGATCTACAAAGAGAGAGTAATATCTGATGATTTACCTGCTATTGTCCTCCCCGAAAGGATTGGAAATCTCACTGCTATGTTTTTGTACTTTTTCTCAATCACTGAACAGCATCACTCATTCTGTTAAAGAAAATAATATAAACTAATTCCAACCAATCACAATACGGCAGCCAACAAATCCATGTATTCCTTCAGTTGGAGCACACGTCCAAAACGGTGCACATCCTTTGCTTCTCCCGACGATCCTCGCTGGTTGTTTTCCAACAGTTATTGGGAATGGCAGCAAATTGTTTGAAAAAGGGAACACTACTAAAATATTATTATTATTTTCTTAATAAAACGGTTACTGATATTTTAAAATAAAAATGAAAGCATTAATTTGTGGAGGCGAAGTTTCGTTAGTTAAATAAACAGAACTTAAATAATTATTATTATGATTAAATTTTAAGAATACTAGATTTATAAATTAGTGTTACACATGTTAAGAAAAGGTGGGTGGAAAAAAGAACGCTTCAAATGTTCAAAAGTATCATTAGTTCCCAATAAAAACAAGTGTGGGTGGTGTTTTTACATGTCTTTTAGCATTGCAATAATACTATTTGTAGTGTAGTTGGAAGATTTAGATAAATAGTTGATGATAATGATATTTTATGGTTGTAATTAGAGTGTGGAAAGACTTGTAATGTTATTTATTCTATTAATTATGTTTCTATGGCAAAGGAAATAAGGGTAAATGGTCAACTTATAGTGCATTATGTGCTTGCATAATGGTTATTGCTTTTTATGATTAAGCATCAAGTCCAACCTTAGACATGTGTGGGATCATGTAAATAGTTGGTAGCCAAATCTCACCCAATTGTGAAAATACATTTAAGTACTTTGGAATCAACTATCAACACACCCACATTTATTTGGAACCCCCCTTTCACACTCATCATATGGTTTCCCCTAATGTGTACATTTTATATATTTTATATGTGCTTACATTTCAAGCTAGTGCTCACTTATCATTGCGAGAGCAACGATGTAATAGATTAGCGTACTTCAAATTGGGTCTACATAAAGGGGCTATGACCAATAAGATATGTAAGTAAATAATACATAATTTGATTGAGCACATCAAATTACTTTTCCACCACACCATTAGACACATGTTAGATCCTTATAAGTAGACAAAAACTTACTATATAGATAGAATTCTTCTGGAAAACAACTGTATAAATGTTTTTTGAGTTAATGTTTTAAATCACTCTCTGTGATGTATCATCAGGAAAAAAGATTGATTCACAAAGAGTGAATCGAAACATTGACTCAAAAAATATTTATACAATTATTTTTTCCAAAAGAATTATATCTACATTGAATGGATTCTGAAAAGATTATACTAGCTAAAAATTTACTAGTCACTAAATTTATTAATTACACATTTTATTTATGCATTTTACTTTGCTTTCTTGTCATTATGGAGTTAGCACAAGAGATTTGGCTATATGCTCCATTAATAGTGAGGATGTGCTAAGGTGGTCCTAGTGATTGCAATTAGGAGTGAAGTAAATTATAATGTTGAACAACCCTTTAAAAGTGTGACCAAAAAAATTGCTCCCTAGTGTATTATGCATGCTGCAACTAACTAGATGACTCGTCTCAGTGCAAGTTAGGGGATTAGCAATGAGATTTTTTTTGCTTGTTAGAATATAAAAGTGTAACATGTGTTTAATATAGGTTCATGTAAGGAATAAAAAGTATGTGGTAAATCTCTATAGCCTTTTCTCTATGTCTATATGGTGGCCCTTGTTTCATTAATTAATGCAATAATGAAAAAAAATGCTTCTTAACTATATTATAGAAAATGATAAGAATCAATATAATCTACTATTAATAAGAAACATACTAAAATATCAAGAGAAAATGAAAAGTTTTAAAATCACTTCAAATTTTACTCTACCCTATTGTTGAGCATCGTAATTTCACAAGACAATGACTAGGAATTTGGAGTGCAAATTCCCCTCTTGAAAGCATGATAAAAATTTATCCCAAGGTTCTTTTAGGCTAGGTCTCAGCCATATGGATAGCTCAATCGAAGATAAATGTGAAATTGTTCACGAGGAGGCCTTTGCTGGTTCGATTCTTGAAGAGGTTGCAAAACAAATTTCAACAATCTTTTTTTTTGTGTTTTTTAGATTGAGATAAGTATGTGATTCCTATTGTGTAATTTTTTAACATGAATCTACGATGAATCAGAATTATAAACAAACAACACAAGGCTAGGATAACAAGAAATTGAAATCCAAACAACTTATAAGCAAATCCCTAAAGGACATAAACCACCAATATATCAAACTTGCAAATTAAACCACCAAGGAATTTAAAAGACAACCCACACAATATGAATTAGAATTGTTCACAAATCATAAGATGTAGATGTGATTGGCAATGGAATCCACATAACAGATGCAATGTTTCTCAAAAATCATCAAATCATGAAGTCACCACAAATGCACGCACACATGAGACAAATTTATCCTTACACATGGAATAAATAAATCCCTAATAGTTGGTCACAACAAGATGAAAAAATAATAATAAACTCCAGAATTAAATGATCGCAGATATAATTCACAACCATCATTATTAGCTCTCTAAAATTCATAAATTAGCAACACCAATCCACAAATTTTGCATAGATAAAAGAATAATCACGCCATGAAATGAAGCACCAATCACATATAGCTTTATTGTAAAAAAATATTGACCTTAATTACATTGTCTAATGTGAATATATAGCGCTTCACCTTTTGAAACATAAGGAATTTGTAGCTAGGGCTTTAGCTACGCATTAAACTGAAAATAACATTTAATCTAAAGCTTACTGAAGCAAAACTACTCCTAAACTATCTCTAAACAAGCTTGCATGGATTTAATATATCTGCATTACATGTATAAGAGGGAAAAAAGTCAAATTCATCGAGAAAACAAGATATCAAAGCTGGAGTTCCATCGTTCGTTGAACTGGAGTCTTCTTCATTTTTTGGAGTTCTTCCTAGGAATCTTCTTCATGGCTCCCCTTCGTGAATTCAATTGATTGATACCCCCAAGGCTATAAAATCCAACCCCAAACATGCTATAACCTAACCCAAAACAAGTTTGTCATGCCAATTATTCTCTATCAAAGTGGCCCAGGAATTTCAGACCCCGGCCCTAACTCTGAAAAAGACAAGCTAAAAAATGACTAAGTGTAAACTATTATGACTCCCATAATTTATGGACTTTTGGAGTTCGAAAGGCCCAGAAAATTGAACTGGAAAAAATGGCTAAGTCTCAAAATTTCCTTACTACAAAATTTGACTAAGTTAAAACTGAACACTTAGTCTTTCAAAAGGGTTTCTGGATGCGCCTTGCGGAGTCTTTCCACTATCTCTTGCACTTCTTTGAAGTTTGTAACTTGAATAGCATTAAGGTGTTGTTTCTTCTCCCTAAAGGTGACCAATTTTGTAGCAAAATATTTAATCTCCTCCTCATGACCCATCATTCTTTGCATATCCTTCTTTTGATAGAAAAGTTGTTACAGGTCCTCCTTCGTATTTACACCAACCACAATTCCCATGAACTACAATACAATACTCTTTATTGGGCACATTATGTGATTATCTTCATCTTCATACAAATCAAGATCAATGCATGTTGATCCCTAAGTTTTGTTGTCTATTAGTTTCTAACACTTAGTCATTTTCTAGGCAATGTTGGTAGATCATCACTACGACCAAGCCATCTTATTAAGGTCGAGTCATGTATAAAATTGTATAGTTATCGAGCAGTAGTTACTGTCGAGCAAGTCAGAGGTCACCAAGTACTTCAATACTCGTCGAACAGTTTATGTCGAGTTGTATAGAAGAGTCAGTGTCGAGCACCAGTATATGAAGAATAGTATATGCCAAGCATTAGAGACTTCATATGTCAAGCAAGCCAGTTTTGACATATGTGTTTATAATGGCACAAACACCAAGGTAAACCATTTTGGTCAACTTTTGTGCATTATTTAAGGATTGTTGAATTAATCAAGAAAATGATTATGCTTTGTAATTATCATCATTAATCCCTATGTAAACCATGTAGCCTATCAGTAAAAGGAAATGCTTAAGCGACGTAAGTATTTAATCTAGATCGTTGATCTTGATCTAGAAGATCGATCAGATGCTTATATAAGATGAGATCTATACCCTAAAATATAATGAGAGAGGAAGGTGTGAAGAATAGTGGAGATATCATGTATGTGTAGAAGAGAAGTATTTTAATTATCAGATGCAGAGATTAGGCAGAGTGACTGAGCAAAGCAATGAAGGACAAAACAAAGATACATTTGATTAACGAGATCAAACAAGTATTGGAAGGAGAAGATTTTTTATCAGCATCCATAGTGCAAACTGAAGGCTTATCTATTTGATCTTTTAGGCTCTCCTCTCCTTGATCTTTCTTATCCTCCTCGCCAGGTGCATTATCAATTGCTATTAGCGGCTTGTCCTATTTCTTGGCACTTGTACTTTGTAACACTTGCTGCTCAACTGTGACCGTGTGTGAGCTTGAAGGTTCAATGTCTACAGTTGAAGTACCTTCAATCCTTGTATAATCATGTACCTATATAAGAATAAGATTTGTACTTGGTAGAGAGTGACCAGAAGTTGCCTCGACAAGAATTTGACTCTTTATCTCTTCTTCAGTCAATGTATTATTATTAATTGGTGTATCCTCAGGAATATCCTCAATTTTGATCACATCCTGTGATCCACTTACCTCTACCTTTTGTCTTTCCTCTTCCTCAAGATTATGAGGCTCATCAATGTCTTCTTTATTGTTCAGTTCTACCTGCTTGGATGTGCCTTCATCTAGTTGTGGACTCTTATCAGTTAACAATCCAAAAATAATCTTCCTCATCCTTTTACTCTGTTCAACAACATCTTCAACATTATGCATCAAAATTGAATAATCTCTTAGCTTAGGTACAAATTTGTTTCTATGTTGCACCATAAATTGTCCTATTTTCTTAGGTATCAGCTCAGGCATAATTTGAGCTAAAGTACATTCCCTTATTTATTTCTCAGTCACAATGACATACTGCCATTTCTGATCTATCCTGCTAAATAGTTCTTCAGGGATCAAATTCCCTATCTATAGAGGTGTCATCTTAAATGTCCAAAGCATTTCTAGCATTACCTCTTCAATTTTATCCTTGTCATTGCTACTTAGTTTTCCAAATTTTATAAATTTAAATCTCGCAAGTCTTGGTGTGCTTTTGATGTTTTAAAAAATGTCATCCACACTAGTTGGATGCCTGTGTGTTTCCACTTTTAGTTTAGTATTATCATTTGTGTTAGTCATTTCTTCATCATCATCATCCTTCTCCAATACTAGTTTCCTTCTCAGTTTCTTCTTAGGATGGCTCGACACAACTTTAGTTTATACCGGTTTCCTCTTACCTGACCTTTCCCCTTCTATTTTCTTTTCTGGTGTCTTTCCTTAGGGCTTGGCAATAGAAGCTATCATGGTTCTTGGTTGAAGTGTTGCAGGAGGAGTGGGCTTTTTTTTTGTACCCTCTTCTTACTTGGCTCGGCAACCAATGCCTCCTTGCCCTTCTTTTTAGTTTTAGTTTCCTCCTCATCACTTCCTTCAGATTCACTGGATTTATCTTCACCTTGACCTTGTGTTAGTTCAAGAGGTGCATTTACCTCTTCACTTTCTCCTAGCATCTTCTCTAGGTTCTTAACTATTTTATTTCTCTTTCTCTCAAGGGTTGCAGACTTTAACCCCATAGTTATTTTGGACTTAGCCTTTTCATAAGTCCCAAAAGGCTTTGCCTTCCTATCAATCTCCTCGGCTAATAAAGTGATAATTTTTGTTGGTGTCTCATCTACATTAACCTCATAAGGTAATGGCCTAAGCCATGCTATCCTAGGCATAATAGCCTGTACATAAGTATGGTTAGTATCCACTATAAATCATATGTCATTGTAGTGCTTCTCTACTAGGGATACAAGGATTCTACTCATCTTTCTCATTTTCATCTTGAATTCCACAAAGTACTTATCCATAACACTATCAAAATTTTCACCTAGCTGATGAATGTACTCATTGATTTGATGGGTGACTAGTCAGTCCTTACTCCATACAACATCTCCAATTGTAAGAAAACTATTTAGAACGTAGAATAATAAACAATTGATTAGAGAACCAAACTTACACATTGAATTCTTGACCTTCCTGATTGATGTTAGGTTCTCCGCAAGCTAGATCAACTGTAGTTCGACAAGATCATAAGTATGATCTTTCTTTACCATTTTCTATGCCTGATCAACAACTATGCAGGGAGCATTATCTAACCTGCTAGACTGAAAAAATTTGTGACCAATCACTCTCACTGCAAAATCTATCTTTGGTTTTGTGATTGTAGAAATTGTCATTCCTCTTTTGTTCCATATTGCTTGAGTGTTGGCTTGAATGATTTCTTTACTCTGGCATCTCATAGTTTTATTCCCAGTAAGAAAGGGATGACCAGTGACCTGGTGAATCATTTCCTTGGTAATCTTGACCGGCCCATTTTCCATCTATAGTTGCATGTTATGAACTCTGCTTAAAACAATTTTGATCCATTCAACCTTTAAATTTTGAGGGAATTCTAGGGCATGTACTAACCATTTATTGGCAATGTGTTGATGCTCTTCCTTCAACACTCTGTTAATACATAAATTGTTGTAGGCTTCCCTCAGTTCATAATCTTTGATTTCTCCGATTTTGCACATGTAGCATGTGCGTACATCATTGATGCAGTCAAGGATGGTGGATCTAATTAAGGACAGTCCAAACCTTGTAGCTTCAGAACAACACAATGGAATACTCAACAACACAACAACAAATAATTATTTAACTTCTGATTTTCATTAACATGTCCAGTTGTAAGGCCTTCCGGGTTAGGGCCAATTACAATCAGGAACAATTGTACAAGATCCAAACATATCCAATACAATCTCAGCTAGTTCAGCTCTAAAGACAATCAAAAGTTGATGGAAACCCTAAGGCAGATCTAAATTTGAGCTCGCAAGCCTCCAAGCAATCTCCTTGTCTCCAAGTGTGCAAACCACTAGCTCTGCAACTACTTCCTTGCTTAGAAAGGATACCACTTTCTCTTGGAATGAAAATGTAAACAATCCTTTGAGCAATTTAAGGAGTATATCACCAATCCTCCTATTTTGCAACTTGCTCAATTTGATAGACCCTTTTATCTGTATACTTCAGGCACTCCAAATGCGGTGAGTGCGTTGTTGCCTCAGCATGATAGTGAAGGTAAGAAAAGACATGCGTACTACATTAGTCAGACTTTACTTGATTACGAAAAAAGATATACATATTTGGAAAGATAATGTTTAGCTTTAGTTTATGTTGGTCAAAAACTCAGGCATTATCTATTAAATGTTGAAGTCAATGTGATTGTTAAATTTTATCCTTTGAAACATCTTTTATCAAAAACTAATCTCTCTGGTCATCTTGCAAAGTGGGTGATGTTACTTAAAAAAATTGATCTTAATTTCATTTCTCAAAAGTCAATTAAAGGATGAGATTTAATAGATTATTTGGCTGAAGCTCCTTGTCCTCATTCTGATACATGCTTTACTTCAATAAAATTCCCCGATGAAAACATTATAGCTATTAAACAGAATGATGTTTGGGAGTTATATTTTGACGGATGTAGATGTAAGACAGGTTCTGGTGTTGGCATTATCTTGATTCCTCCTATGAAAAAGTCGATCCCTCTATCATATAAATTGACTTTTCCTTATACTAACAATATTGCGGAGTATGAAGCTCTTATAGCTGACTTACAAGCATCTTCATCCCTTAACATTAAAAATTTGGAAATTTATGGAGATTCACAATTGATTGTGGAACATATTAAATGAGGTTATCAGACATAATGATAAAATGACACAATATAGAGATTTTTCTCTTGATGTTCTTTCACAATTCTCTTCTTATGCAATTCAAACTTAACATAGGAAAGATAATTGACATGCAGACGCCATGGCAAGTGCAGCTTCTTTTTTTTGTCTTGAGAATAATGCTAAAAAATTTCAATTTACTACACATACTCTTAAAAACCCTGCAACTTTCAATAAGGTTGCCTCTAATTGTTTCAATTTGCATTTGGATGAATGGTATTCTCATATCTTTCATTTTTTGAAAGATGGTACTTTTCCTGAATCAACAACAAGGAACATGTGTAATCGTATTAGGAAGTTTGTAGCATGTTATATCAGTTTAGGAGATACGCTTTACAAATGCTCTTATGATGGTTTTCTATTAAGATGTCTTGGTAGAACCGAAACTCCAGTAGCTTTGGCAGAAGCTCATTCTGGTTCTTGTGGGGGACATTTTGGTGGAAAATATTTAGTCAATAAACTTCTTATAATGGGATATTATTGGCAAATAATGGAACAAGATTCTTTCATGTTTGTTAAGAAGTGTCCTCAATGTTAGCAACATAGTAATTTGATTCATGCTCCTGCTCATGAGCTTCATAATCAAGTTGCTCCATGGACT
Organism: Chamaecyparis obtusa; assembly: GCA_027943335.1. Taxonomy (NCBI): domain Eukaryota; kingdom Viridiplantae; phylum Streptophyta; class Pinopsida; order Cupressales; family Cupressaceae; genus Chamaecyparis; species Chamaecyparis obtusa. The sequence continues at coordinate 164,705 of BSBK01003695.1, read as the reverse complement.
TTTTTGTATTTGGGGTTTTGATCTTATTGGAAAAATCTCACCAGCTTCTTCTCAAGGACATACGTACATCTTGATACCTACAGATTACTTTACGAAGTGGGTGGAAGGTGTCCCTCTCCGTTGAACTACTACGGATGTTATTTGTTATTTCATCCTTAATAATATTATAACACGATTTGGTATTCTTGCGACGATAGTTTCAGATAATGGTACCTCTTTTAAGAATAAAGAAGTCACAAAATTATTGGAGAAATATTGAATTAAACATAGATTTTCGACTCCTTATCATCCTCAATCTAATGGTTGAGTTGAAGCATCAAATAAAGTCATTGAGCAAATTCTAAGAAAAATAATTAATAAGCATGCGAAAGATTGGCATACCCAACTCGCCTATGCTTTATGGGCTTATAGGACTAGTGTTTGTACTGCCACAGGTACTTCTCCTTATAATCTTGTCTATGGTACTAATGTTATTATGTCTTTGGAATTGGAAATACCTTCTTTACGTGTTTCATTTCATGGGATAATTGCCAAATATACATTTCGAGAACAACGATTACAAGAATTAGAAATGTTGGATGAACAACGAATAAACATTTTGGAACATATAAAGGCTTATCATAAATCACTTCAGAAGTAGTATAATCATAACGTAATTGAATGATCATTTTCAGTGGATGATTTAGTATTATATGAGAATCAAAGAAATATGAATGCTTTACTTGGTGAAAAAGGAAAGTTTAGCCCTGATTGGCTTGGACCTTTTGTTGTAATTGAGGACTTTGGTTCAAGTGCTTACAAAATTGCTGATATGGATGGTGTGCCTTTTAAGGAACCTATCAATATTATGCATCTCAAACGTTATTATCCCTAGTACATCTTTATTTCCTTGTGTATTTATGTATTCCTTATAAAATAGTTATGTTTGTTTTATAGGTTATGTGATTTTAGCAAATTACATTTGAATACATTTATACACATTCTTTCTTTCTGTTAAGTTTTATGTTATTGGTGAAAATATAGTAATCAATCAAAAAACTAACTAGCAAAGATATTTTTTCATTTATAAAATTATTTTGAGTTTGATACATATGTGGCACAATGCCCTATCTATCACTCTCTCTATCCCTATGCTCTGGTGGTTGATAGCTACCATATCTCTCCAATCTATGATGAGAAGATGAAGATCTATGTCCAGTAGTACATGAGTGGCTCCTCAATATGCTAAGCTCATATATGCGCTCATGTGATCTCTATAGGTCAGTCATCAACCTCATCTCTCGCTGGACACAAGCAAAGATATCGACATGCTTGTTGGGATCTCTATGACCAATGGTGAACTCTTGTTTGTTGGCTCATAGTCAGTAGGACATGCATGTATCCTTCAAGACCTCATATACAAAGCTCCTCCACTCCGCTACGCTAGCTGTAGAATTAAAATATATTTATCTTTTAGTCATTTTTCTTCACAAATCAAGTTAAATATTTAGATCAAATGCATGTTTTATACTTGGATCTCCCTCCTGGGTATCACTAAAGGATCTGGATGGTGGGGGCATGGAGTGATTATTCTCTCCATGCTCTCTATGTCTAGGTCTCAAAGGTGGTGTCTCTGTATGGGCGCATGGAGGTCATTGTGATCTTAGTGGTGATGCATGAACAACATGCACATCCACACCAATACTATTAGCTGGGGGCATCCTATCTACTCTTTCCTACTTTCTCTCCTAAACTCTGCAAATGGTAAGAATGAGTAGGTATGTGCTCTCTTCCCTTATTATAGATCAAAATTAGGGTTTTTATTAGGGTTTTTGTTGGGGTTTATTTATGTTAAATTTAAATTTCCCTTCATATGCTTTTAGATAGACATTCACTCTTTTCATCATAACTTGAGTTCTGTAGCTCCGTTTTTAGTGCCATCTGCGACGTTGGAATTGTGATTTAGATACCTAACTTCTTGAATCAGTTTAGGAAGGGTAGGAATCCTTCTAACTAGTTTAGGAAAAGGCCTTTTTCAACAAATTGCATATCTAGTGTATAGGGCTATCCTTATCACCCTGTTTTACCCTTCAGAAGTAGAAATCAGAAACATGGGGGCATAAGGGGCTCTATGCACTTCTAAATTTCATTTTGGTAAGTCTTAGGTGGTTTATGGATTTTCATTAACCTTGTGTGCTCCAGGTTGTGGGTACTAACGATTTTTTACAGGATCTCTACATTGAGGACTTGTTTATATCCTTCTTATTTATTATGATGTTTTCTGACTTTAGCTTGCATATTCACGTAGTGTCATATCTAAGCTAAAGTGGGGGCTAAATTTATCATCTTAAAATGAAAGCACTTCCATCTTGGTAGGTTTAGCACCCTCATTTAGTGCATTTTCATGATATATTTGCATTTAGGATGCATCTGCACTTGATTCTTTATTTCTAGGTGAAATTAGGGTTAGGATCTCGAGGATTCTCCTTGATTTCCTTCTTCATGGCTCTATTTTGTAGGTAGGACCTATGCACTAGTCCTCCTAGCCTTCATCACATTTCTTCTAGGCCTTTGTGCCCTTTTCCAACATTTTGTTATGTTTTCCCATCATTCTAAGTCTCTGGTCAACCCAGAAACTTCATTGAAACTCTATGTTGACTAGCCTGAGACCTTAGGTCAGGGTCAAGGTCAACCTTGACCTTTGTCAGGTTTTGGTTCCCACTTTCAAAGTTGGATCATAGCAGTGCCTAAATTAAAAATAGGCCTCTAGATCCGAATGCAGAAGGGTTTTTATTCAAAATTTATTTAATACATTTCCTCCTTAGTTGGATATTGTGATTGGACCATAATTCAAGGTGAAATTTGAATTAGGGGCCCTTACATTTCCCTAGGAGCCTTGCCTTGAAATCTTTATATAAGCACTCTCTTTTGCCTTCATTTCAACAAGTAACAAGCAAGAAGTTACGAGGAGATGATGATGCAAGATTGCAAGAGGATGATATAGGAGAACAAGATATGATGATGCCTTGATGCAAGCAAGCATTTTGTGGACAAGTTATTGTGGACATTCATTTGGAGCAAGAAAGATTCCTTCTTCCTTGATCTACCATTTTCAACATTCAAGCATTTTAAAGATACAATCATGGGGTAGCAACTACAGATTGTGAGTTTGGTAGGAATACTTTAGCCTTGGGGGCTTGGTATGCTTTCTTATCATATTCAAATCTATGCATTTCTCTCTCATTTTAATTCATGCTAGGGTTTCAATCTAGAGGATTAGATCTTGGCATTACACATTCAAAGCTCTTCCTACGAGCAATGCACACACATATTCTATTACACCCGACTATTCGTGGAGGTGGAAATCACCAAAACATGGGTTTGACTAAGGTAAAACCCTATATAGCCACCCCAAAACACTATTTTCAGATATCTACAGTTGTTGTTTCAGGAGTTGCAGAGCATATTTGGATACCCTTTTCGGTAAACTTTTGGGATCCACAAACAAAATTTTTGTCGCAGTAGTGCAAGTCAAGGTCGACATAAAGGGGCACAATTGCACCCCCGTATTTGGGTCAAGGTTGATCTAGTTTAGAAAAGGAAAAGATTTATGGGTTTTCTCCGTCTCCATGTTTCTGTTCTGGATCCAATTGTAGAATTTTCTGAAACTCAGTACAGACACCAGAAAATAGGTATTTCCAGATCTACTATGTTATGAGGTATGTATTTCATTTTATCTAATTTCATTATTCTTTGCAAGCATTTCCAGATTTATACTCCTTATCATTAGAATTTCATGTTTGTGTTAAATATTGGTTAGGGTTTCTTTTATGTGCAAACCCCTATTGTTCTAAACCCTATCCATATTTTACTAAAATACCCAGAAACCCTTGAAAGGTAAAAGTAGGGTGGGGATGACACCGACAAATCTTCACTACTGCAATTTTAAAGTTTGCATGTTAGGGCTACAAAGTTTGATCATTTATGATGATCTACCTTGTGAGGGGTTTGCCATATTAAGAGCTTACATACTTATACAATCTACCTTGATTAAAGGATTTAAAACTAACAACTACTGAAGCACTCGGTTAAGAGATTCACAAAGGCCAAAAGACCGAAAGATGAATTGATGGACTATCTTCGATGTTGCGGGGATTCAGGGTATGAAGGATCCGTTGAAGGCCGAAAGGCTGAAAGTTCAAAAATAGCTTGGCAGTTTGATAATTTTGGTGGTGTTTCAGAGGTGCTTAAAATTGTTGAAGGCCGAAAGACAGAAAGATGCAAGAGAACTTTTGTAACGTTTCAAGTGATGATACTTTTGGAGTTTTGGGGGATGAACTTCTTGCGAGCTACTAAGACTTGAAAATGCTAAAAAACACTTAACTAACCCTACAAGCGCTCTAAAACGAGAAAAAACCTACAAACAACAAAGCCTAAGCACTAAGATACCAAAGTGAACCCTAAACTAAACCAAGAAGCCACAAAACAAGCCAAAACAACAAAAAAAAACCCAAAAGCAAAACCCTACTTGCAAAAAGGGGTGCTTGAAAAGAAATCTGCGACAAGCTCACGATGGGATTATGAGCAATAAGAGAAAGCAGGGCGAGTTTGGACCACCACAGGCTCGTTGAAATTGCAGGCAAAAGGCATGAAAAAAGAAGACTCAGAGCTCAAAAAGAGAGTCGTAGAATGAGGCCAAAAAGGATCCCTTTGCACTTTTATAACCCTAAGGCCCAATGATGTCATCACTAGCTTCGAGCTTTTGGACTCCAAAAGTTCAAAGTTGAGTGAGCCAATCATCGGACCTTCGGAGGCTGAAAGTCCGAAAGGACAATTACCTTGGCTGCATAGGTTTGAACTTTCAAATGTTTGGACGTTTAGTGCTCTAGAGAACTTCGAAAGTCCGAAAAAGACTTAAAACACCCTTTTTGACAAGGGCTTGCACTAAAAAACTAAAACCAGAGGGCCAAACCAGGAAACCCTAAAGACAAAAAAGACAAAACAAGCAAAATAAGGGGCCCCATTGGCGAAGTGGCCAAAATGGGGTACATGTTTATGGAACCACAACACCTACATTTCCATTTGACCATATTTTCTAAAGTTAAATTATGAAAAACTTTTTCTCTCCAATAATCAATTGAAACATTTTTATGAAAAAAATTGATTAATTTTTAATTAGACACAATTTTGAAAACAAACAAATCAAGAAAATGCATGCAAGGGAAATGCAAAAATTCCCAATTATATATATATATATATATATAATCCAACAAATTTTACAATTTCTTCTTAAAAAAAAAGTTCGTCCAACTCCTAAAATCTATTGGACCAACTCCTAGTCAAATGGAAGACACGTGTGAGAAAACTAAATTTAAGAACCGAATTTGCAAAATAAAAATAATAATAACAAGAGAAATGCAAATCTCTAGGGTTAGTGGGAGTGCGTCTCGTCGATCGGCTTAAATACAGCCTACGGTCAGCGCTTTCCACAATCCGATTGTATTCTGCGCGCTGCTCTCCTCCTTTCGTGCGCGGTTTGGCGTAGGCTCTTCATTACAGGTACCTATCTCTTCAATATTTTTATGCTATGTCCGGGATTCGACATTTTGTCTGTTAATGGCGGAAAAGGACTACATAGGGTTCGTGTATTTCTTATCAAGCGTCGTTGAAAGTTTCTGTTTTTGTTGGAAGGGTTCATTGTTAAAGGAATCGAATGGCTTTCTAGTGGTTTCATGATACGATAGGTTCTTAGGGTTTCAGATCTATTCCAAACCTTCTGCTTCTTGTTTATTTTCGTTTAAAAACATAAGGTTTTCACTCTTTATATTAAGAGACATTTCTTTTCGTTTTCAAAAGGCTTTTTAGTTTGCGATCTGTGATCTAAGCGATTTCAGTTTGCGATCTGTTATCAATCCTTAAAAAAGGGATATTTGAATGAAATGGTTCTCAGTATATCGTAATTTTGCTCATAAAAGATTACCTAGGGCGAATAATAAATCCAAATATTCAATAAAATCTGTTATTTTAGTATTAAAAATTAAGTATATTACAACGAATTAGGTCGTCACTTGTGGCTTAATAATGCTCATTGATCTCTCGCATGTACGGGATCTGCAAAATTTGCTACCCTTGGATTTTGAAATCGGGCTTTGTTAGATCGCGTAGGTTTTTGTATATTTGTAAACTGTCGTAATTAATTTAGTTTAGTTTTGTTTGAAAGGCTGTATTTATATAATATTTTGCCCTTTTTTGTGGGAATTTTTCCCATTAAATGACATTTTAAAAGAGATTCAAAAAGTAAGCCTTGGTTCTGCGCAATTGCTTGCTAATTGATGCTTTTAGCACTAAACAGATCTGGAAAACGCTCTGACACATTCAAAAAGTATTTATCCGAAAAGGTCCAAAGATTATCCCAACGAATCTGCTCATTTTTTCATCAAAATCTGAATGGATGTATGCATAATCATCTGGTTATTCGTCTATCTGTAATGTTTGGTTTGCGTTTCTCACGATTCAATTTTGGGTTGACTTTAAAAATGAAAATTTCTTTTCTTTGAATGCTGAATTTATCGTTCCAAAATTTTATGTTTTTTATGTGCATTTTTTTTTCACTACTTCATTGAAACATCAGTTTTAACAGTCTTTTATCAATATTATTGTCAAATTGTCTTTTGCTTTTTTTCGCGTTTGCCAATTATTATTTGTAATTGAATTTTAATTCATTGTCTTCCACATAGAATAAAAATCTCTTGGTTAAAAAGTAGAAAAATCTGCTGTCTTTAAATTTAAATGAATTTCAATAGCATACAGGTAAAGAGGGAATACACTGTGGAATATGGATTTTCTTGTTTGTGATTACACTGTTGCACAGAGCATGCTGCATCACCTATGTTAGTGGATTCGCTGACCGGTCTGTGCTGGATCCAGACAGGGTCCACTTTTGGACCTGTGGGTCCGTCCAGATCTGCAGCACTGCGGATCCGGATAGGGTCCTAACGTGGACTCTCTCCTGCGGATCTGGATGGACCCACATGTCCAAATGCTGACCCTGTTTGGATCCAGCACAGGCCAAATACTTAAATTTTTAATGTTTATTTTTGACATTTGACATTGATCAGTGATCAAGCATCATAGATTCATACTATGAAATGATTTAGTTTTTCAATTAGGTATATTTCTCTTATTTTTTGTGTATATATAATGCACACACACACGAACCCATACGAATCATAATGGAAATTGTTTTTCATGAATCCACAAACCGGATTCTCGTACCTGAACCCATCCAATAGCTTTTGCTGGTCTGAAAAAGTTACACTAGAGAGCTGCAGATTCTATGATGAGGTTCCTCAGTTAGAGCCTCTCTTGAGTCATTGAACCATGTCACCATCATATTCTTAGTCTTACTCTTGAGTCCTAATTAATTGCGATTTTTAATTTTTTGTGCTTATTGCTTTTATGGTTCTCCATCCCTTCTTTTTTGCTTTCAAGCATAATAATGATTTGTATTTCTTGTGAATAGTTTGTAATAAACCTATTAATATTGTGGTGGGGTTGCATGATTCTGAACTTAATTCTAGTATTTTGTATTTAGGGTGGACAATATTTGAATTTGCTGTGTGGATATGTGGAGTAGAGATATTTGAGGGTGTTTCTTTGCTAGGCGATGAGTAAATGGATTCATTGTGATTTGATATGCCTTAGACCAACAGGATTTATTGCATGACGGTATTGATCTCTATTGGTTGATGTATAATTGCATCCTGCAGTTTTTTAGAGACATTTGGTCATTTGTGTTTGAGATAGTTGCCACCTACTGTAATGACTAATTTTATTTTGTAGTAGGTTGCAAATTGAGACTGAATTTCTCATAATCATTCTTCATTTAGTTTAATATGTTTTCTCACAATTTAGTACAATTTGATGTAACTATTTTTGTTCTGATGCATTATTTTATTGTGAGATTGTCAGAGATATTCCTTTGTTTGTGATGAGACAGGTGGGGCCATTTGTTTTGATCTTTGTCTTGTGTTTTCATATCTCTATGCATTATGGGCCGCAGGCCTTGAGATCCATTTTTTGCGTGGAATTCTTTGATCACAAGTTCTGGACATGTTTTTATAATGGTTGACTAATGGCTTTAGGTTGTAATTTACAGAGGCATTTTATGGGTTTTTATTGGCTTAAAGTTACTCAAAACAACATTGTGAGTGCAGGTTGACACACTTTCCAAGTCCTGGGTGTGTTTTTATAATGGTTGATTTATGGCTTTATGTTGTCATGTATAGAGGCATTATAGGGGTTTTCATTGGCTTAGAGGTACCCTACAAAATTCAAAATGTAGATTGACACACTTTCCAAGTTCTGGATGTTTTCTTATAATGTTTGACTTATATCTTTATCTTGCAATTGACAGAGGCATTATAGGGGTGTTTATTGGCCTAGAGTTACTCGAAATAATATTGAGAATGCAGATTGATGCACTTTCCAAGTTCTGGATGCGTTCTTATAATGGTTGACTTATGGCTTTAGTATTTACAAAGGCATAGTAGGGTTTTTTATTGGCTTAAAGTTACTCAAAACAACATTGAGAATGCAGATTGACACACTTTACATTAGAATGAATTCTTACAGAGGCACTATAGTTTTTTTTTCTTTCACAAGTTATTAATAGGGGTTCTTACTGAAGCATTTGTAAGATTGTATTAGCTCAATGTTGCTCAAGACAACGCTATGAATCTAGACTGACATATAATTCATAACATGGAATTCGTCCTTTGGGTTTAAGTAACTATAATTAATAAAACTCTCCATAGGATTCAGTCTGCAATTGGCTATTTTTGAGAATGACCCAAATATTATCTACTTGGAGAGCCATGCCAAACCCGTCACATTCACTGTTATACTAGAGCCACACTAGGAAAACTGTTACATTCTAAGTTATACTCCAGGAGAAAAACACATGGCTCTAATGAATGATACAGAAACTTTTTATTGTGTCCTGGAAACCAGATTCAAGTCTTTCACATGTTACAACATGTCTTGATGAGACATGTATGCTGGAAACATATTTCAGTCCCTTAATTGAGAAATCCAATGTAGTGCCGCAAGTATGACTGATATATAGCTGTCTTTTTCATACTTGTGTGTCTGGGTTTATGCAATTACCCTTGCACTTGGTGTAACTTGCTAAACTTATGATAGTTGTGATGCAGGTAATGTGTTTATTTCCAATTAGGTGGTTTCCCTATACCTGTCCAAACCACAGCTGAAAAAAGTGTGAAGAAATTGATGAACCAGTGAGTCTTTCAGGGTGCAAGTTAATTAGCAAATAACTCACCAAAAACTCAGCCATGGCTGCATAAGCCGAGTCTGCCCTAAAAATTCTCATTTTTTGTATAATTATTTTTATAGTTGAAAGTATTGTGAAGAACCTGCTAAATTTGTGAGTCTTTAGCCGCTTAAGTCAAGTCTGTGCCAAAAATTCTCATTTTTCTATATATTTGTTAAAGTGTTTGAGTTTGTCAAAGCAAAAAATAAGAAAAGTTCTGGGACCATGTTTTCTATGGGTGAACTTCATAAAATATTAAGACCCATAAATTAAATTTATGGTATGTGAAACAGTGTTGTGAATTGAACCTGTATTTTGATCTATAAACGAAGGAAAAACTAATTTTGACCCAAGTTACTGGTTTGTGTTGAGGTTCTGGTTTGGTTACGGTGGGAGGGGGCATGGCAATCTTGTCTTTTTTTTGCATGGAGTTCTTCTGTATAAAAAAATGTGGAAATCATACACATTGTTTGACTTATATCTGAAAGGCAAATCATAAATGTCCTTTCTTTACTAAATAATTCATTCTTATATTCTTCTCTTGTGAGGAATAATGCCTGACACACATTGCCAGGAAGCTAGTGACAGTAGAGAGTGGTTGAAGGATTTACAAGTAATTGGTATACGGAATGATATCACAAATGGCAACGTTTATTAAAAAATGGCATATTTTCTGAGTGGTTTTGCTTTGAGCATTTTTTGGGGTTCAGTATGGGGATTCAGGTTGGCCTGGAATCTGGACCAGCTACAAACTGGACACAGATTCCGGCTCTGGGAACACACCAGCAACATAGGCTACTTTTAAATTGAATTTAGCTCATATTTTCTACTATAATTTTACAAATAAATGTGTTAGTAATGTTCTGATTTCTTGCTTTTGAATTGTTTTGGGTCTCTGAGTGAGTCTGTTTTTAGCCATACACCAAACTATGCAGGCGGTTTGAGTAAATTTGTCTGTCATGATTTTTGAAGTTATTTTCCATTTTCTTCTATTGGCTATCATTATAATTTGTTAAATATGCTTGTTTTTATTCTGTTTTGCAGCAATAATATTAGGTCACAATGTCAGAGCAGCATCAGTTTCCATCAGTTGTGCAAAAGTTATCTGGTCAAACGTTCCTTGGTTCCAGATCTTCACCAAACTGGCAGGTTAGCCAGAATTCCATACTCCGACCTCAGGGACTGCTATCAACTCCTGTACAGGGTTATGGTGGTTCGCAGAGTACACTTTTGCATGCATCCAAATGGAGAAATCTGACTGTGGCAACTCCAAACCTTTCACCTGTCTATGTTCCAGCACCTTCAGAGAAAGGTGTGAAAGGTTTCATGATTGATTTTTTGATGGGTGGTGTTTCTGCTGCTGTTTCCAAAACGGCAGCTGCCCCCATTGAACGAGTCAAGCTGTTGATCCAGAATCAGGATGAAATGTTGAAGACTGGTCGTCTCGCTGAACCATACAAAGGCATTGGAGATTGTTTTGGCCGAACAATCAAGGAAGAAGGTGTCATTGCTTTATGGAGAGGAAATACTGCTAATGTCATTCGCTATTTCCCCACTCAGGTACATGGTTGTTTTCATTTTTCCTTGGCATCTGATAGGATGTGTTAGTTGTATGTAAATTCCCGCTAGTGTAATTTTACATTGCTATTTGTAAATTTAAATGTAATTTTATATTTTCTAGATTGAAATGTGATGGCTTGGATTACAGGCACTCAACTTTGCCTTCAAGGATTACTTTAAGAGTCTGTTCAATTTCAAGAAAGACAGGGATGGCTACTGGAAATGGTTTGCTGGAAATCTTGCTTCTGGTGGTGCAGCTGGTGCATCGTCTCTGCTTTTTGTTTATTCCTTGGACTATGCTCGAACAAGGCTGGCTAATGATGCCAAGGCTGCAAAGAAAGGAGGAGAGAGACAATTCAATGGGCTTATTGACGTCTACCGTAAAACTCTCAAGTCAGATGGTATTGCTGGTCTTTATCGTGGATTCAACATATCATGTGTGGGGATTATTGTGTACCGTGGTCTTTACTTTGGAATGTATGATTCTCTAAAGCCAGTTGTTTTGGTTGGAGATCTTCAGGTAAGATTACTTTTTCTCCATTCATGTTATGTACACTTTGATTGGGCTCTGGTCGAGTACATTCTGCTGGTGGTTTGGTGGATATTGGCAAATTCACTTTGTTCCAACTGTGATTTGTAGCAATTATTTTTGAATTATTTCCTTTGTCTAATTGAGTTTATAATTTGCATTTTTATTGTTTGCAGGGTAACTTCCTTGCAAGTTTTCTTCTTGGTTGGGGTATTACAATTGGTGCTGGTCTTGCCTCATATCCTATTGACACTGTTCGTAGAAGAATGATGATGACTTCTGGTGAGGCTGTGAAGTACAAGAGTTCTTTGGATGCTTTTCAACAGATATTGAAGAATGAAGGCGCCAAGTCTCTATTCAAGGGTGCTGGTGCAAATATTCTGCGAGCTGTTGCTGGTGCTGGAGTCTTGGCTGGATATGACCAGCTTCAGTTAATTCTTCTCGGAAAGAAATATGGCTCTGGTGGAGGCTAATGTTATGAATTTGATGGTGATGACAAATTATTTAGACATAATTTTTTGGCGGTTTGAGCCGTTTTTGTGGTTCCTTATAATAAAACCATTTGGCTAAACTAATTACAATTTCCAGTACACTAGGAACCAGTGCAAGTTCACTTGAGTTTGCCATCTGGAATTTGCAGATGAGTATTTGATCCGTTGTCAGGCACAAAATTTTCTTATTTGATATTTTGGAGAAATAATTCCTTTGATTTTGCAAAACTTTTGTTGTGATTTTTTGGTTAACTTGTGTTTGCTATGGGGTTCCATTGCATTACTTTTTCGCTGAATTCTATTACGTTGAATTGTTATAAATTATAAACAAATGTTAGTTCATACAACCTGAGAAGTTGTTTGGAAGTTTAGTTTGTTGTGGATTATCAGTTGCAAGAAATTGTTCTTTTTAGTTAGTTTTTCTTGAATTAGTAAATCAATTTTGGCTATACAGTTTTTCTAGTATGCTCAATTGTCAGTATGCTGGATAGAAGTCTTTTATAAAGTTGAATTGTTCTTCTCTACTCGTCTGTTATCTATGCTTCTTGCTTAGCTGTGTGGTATCTGATTAATACTTTTTAGTGAAATTAATTGTGAACACTGAACTAAAACTATTCATGATTGTAAGTGTTGCTTATATACAGTAGGCGTAGGTCTTGTTTTGGATATTGTATGAACCACTGCACTTGTGCTTTTCTAGTTTGTAGGTAACTGTGTTCATATATACGTAATTAGTCAGTAGGGTGTTTGCAGTTTCATCTAATATTTTCAATTCTTTTGATATGGAATATTTGTTAAATTCTACTTGCCAGGTAGAGGGACAATTCAAAATTAGAGAATTGGTACCAAGAAATTGTGGAGAGAACTTTAAGTGAGGTTTTATGACCTTCAAATCTTTTTAAGTTTGTTTTGAGCTTGTTAGAAATTCTATAGGGCTATAGCAAAGATTGAAATATTGGTTTGAAGAGCTTAGTGATTGAGATTGTTGTGAGCATATTAGACATGGGCTTTCAACTTCTTTCATATTCTTTTAGATGATGGAAGATAATTATTGTCATTCTTATAAACAGCGAGTGTGATTTTTTAGTTCTGTTCATTTAATTATGATCTTAGATTTTCTGTTTTGATTATTTTTTATTAGGAGATTGCTTGAAGTTCTTGTCCATTGTAATTGTTGTTGTTTTGCAAGATGTGCTTAAGCCTCGTCATTGTTAAGAATGTTTATTGCTACCCATGGGCATCAGCAAATGTTAGAGATCTATGATTTTTTGACCTTTTTATATTCCTGAATGTAGCACAGCCTTCGAAGTTCTCGTTGACTTTATTTTATGGATGCTGAGATTAAGATCATATTTTGACAATAATCCACAGAAGTCCTTGTTTAAGCCATGTGCATCTGTGAATGTTTAAGATCCATTATTTTTGAACCTCACATATTTATTAAATGAGAACTGAGATTAAGCTCATATTTTTACAAAAATACACAAGTTCTTGATTTAATAAATGCTTTAAGGCGACAGTAAGGCATTCAGAAGTTATGGCTAAGATGTGTTTCCAGTTACAGTTCAGATATGATCAGTAGGCGTGAAGGGCAATGCACTGAGTTCTGATTTGATTTTCAAAGGCTTCCAGTTGCCCTGACTTCTGACGTGACTCTAAAAGGCTTGCAGTTGCATGTTTTGTAAGACATCTTTTTAGATCAAACGTATATGGGTAACCAGATAGTTTTAGTAGAAGGATTTCTTCTGGCAAAGAAATGCAACCAAAACCCAACTGGAGGATGCTAATATACTGCAGAAATATATTTTCTTGTATCCGGTCTGCCTTATTGGACAACTGGGATCCTTGATTGTAACCTTTTAGGCAGAATTGTACTAAGGTCGATAGAGGGAATGGACAGATAGTGCAACGCCAATCTGGAATACAGTGGCCAATCCCCATAAACACACTGAATTACCAGCTGCTCAGGGACTGCTGTTTACCCAAGTTTTTATTGATGAATGCATTGATTTCATTTCGGTAGAGTGTAATAAAGCTACTCTCCTGAACCGTGATTTGCTTATAAGTATTCCTTAACTCCTCTTTTTGTTCTGTTCATTAAATTTTGGTACTCAATATTTTATATTTTAGTCTACTAGAGCAGCACTCTTAAATTGGTCTTGATGTATATTACCTGGATTATGTAGAGAACATCTTCCTTTAGGCCCCGTTTGTTTGTGGAATTGGAATTTGGTCCAAAACCTGATTATCTTATGATTTTGTATATTCGAAATATGTTTTGGACCGTTTGGTTGACCCGGAAGATGGATGAGACAATCCATCTTCTGCGTTTGGTTGCCATTTTCGAAATTGGAATTGGAAGATAGAAATTCGTCTTTATGTGTTTGGTTTGCAATTTCAAATTGGAATTGGAAGATAAAAATTCATCTTCTCTGTTTGGTTCTACATTTTGAATTGGAAATAGAATTTAATTTTTAATTTGATATTTTATTATTTAAGTGCATTTTTTATGTATAGTTTTTTTATATTAATTTATATTTTTATGTACTAAATCATAAATAAAATTTAATATATTTTTTCCAATTCTGTGAACAGAAAAATAATTTTATACATTTATTATTTTGGTCTATTCTTTTATGTATAGTTTTTTGATATTAATTTATATTTTTATGTAGTAAATCATAAACAAAATTTAATATATTTTTTTCAATATCATAACAAAAAAAATAAACAATATTATACATTAACAAAAACAATAAACTTAACTTCAACAAAATTTAATATATTTTTTTCAATACATTAACAAAAAAAATAAACAATATTATACATTAACAAAAACAATAAACTTAACTTTAACAAAATTTAATATATTTTTTTCAATACATTAACAAAAAAAATAAACAATATTATACATTAACAAAAACAATATTGAACAGTAAATTTAACTTTTTAAAATAATTTTATACATTATCATAAACAATATTATAACAAAAAAAATAATTATAACATTGCTCATATCACATCAAAATATAAATAAGTTATTTAGTACACATATATATCTATCTCCAAAAAATGATCAAACTAAGTAGTACGATGATCAAACTAAATAGTACTATTGTTGCGCAAAAAAGACGTCGTAAAAACAAGATTTCGGCTTTAGATGTAGCTTCCGCTTTTGCCATAGTTTTGAGTCTTTTGCAATTCTTGCACTCGTCATCTACAACAAGTCTGTGTGTAGAACATACTGATGATGTAGACAATGACGGGGTGTCATTGACCCATCAGAAGTAACCGCATCCACCTCCATCCTACAATACAAATCTAAGTTAGTCTCGCTATAATGGCTAATATTTATTATTTGTAAATATTTAAATATTGTGCAATTAACAACCCTATAGAAGTTTTTACAACCCCAAAATTTACGGCCTGGATTGTCCTCTGTCTGTGACTTCCTCAACACACAATGCAATTCATCACCGCAGTGACACATAGGAGCATTCCTCGTAGCCATCAGCACTGTATCAAGCAAAAATTTGTTCATTCATACTAATTTTGTTCACTATAACAACATGACTATATTCTATGAGTACAAATTGAAAAAGTTATACAAAAAATATAATGACACAACTATAGCATCAGATATAACAATATCCATGAACTGGTTTTGTGGTGTGAAAACACACTGTTAAATAAGAAAACGCAAGTAGATCCACGGTCTACGCCCTTATGCCCACATTCGATGATCAATCCTGTGTCTACAAAGTAAACATGATACAAAAACTAAAACTTGTTCATTTTTAAATGGAATACACCAAGGAGTACCATCAGAAATTTTGACCGTTTACAAACATGAACAGTAAACAATCATCAGATAGCTCATTTTTTTATCAGCATATGTGGATATTTTTTGCATCGATGTTTGAAATACCTTTTTGATTCGATTGTGTAGATAGTTTTGGTTCACACTCTGTGATTCATCATCGGGATTGCAATAGATAGTTTGAGACCAAAATGATTGCAATAGACCAAAATGATGGACTTTTCTTTGAGTCATTTTTATCTCTTCCATCCCAATGAAGGATCATAAAGTGTGATCGTAAAATATCTACAAAATCGAATCCATAAGCTATTTCAAACATATTTAATGTCAGCATATGTGTAGTCTCACTTTATCATATGTGTAGTCTCAAAACTATCCATTTCTATTTCTGTAGCTATCACGTGGTTTTTTAAAATGAATGAAAAATGAAAAGAAATTGAAGATGAAATAGAGCATTAAACAAAGTAGAATTATTAAACTTAATTTCATAACGCAACAATAATAACAAGATGGTTAATACATACAAAATCATGAACAATATAGTCGTCTACCAAAACACATTTATAAAATCATGTCTGAAGAACTAGAAATGGATAGTTAAGAGACTACACCTTAACAATACATTAAATGAAGCATTCATCATGTGGTACTCCTTCGTGTATTCCACTTAAAAACAAATGCAAGCTAATATGTCTGAAAGCACTCAAAATTCAAAAGATGAGAGAAATAAGGTTTCCTAAAACTGGAGAGAAAAACAAAAAAATGGAGAGAAAAACAAACACTATATAAGATGAAGTATAAAATGACAAGCACACTCTGTGAAAGCCAACAGAATCACTAGCAACGCAAAATAATGGAGAGGAAAACAAGCACTATATAAAATGAAGTATAAAATGACAAGCACACTCTGTGAAAGCCAACATAATCACTAGCAACACAAAATAATCTTGGCATGGATCCAAGGAATTAACACAATAAAAATACCGGCAGGTACTTACTAGTGGCTCCAACATAAATATCCAATGCTTCCATTTCTCATAAAACTATATTTTGTAAGGTCATAATCGGGTTATCATCTTCATATTCTTGTCATCTTCCGACAAACAAACGGGCCCTAATAATGGAGATGAACAACAATATCATATTCAGTATCATATTCAGCTTATGATACTGCTTGTGATACTGAATATGATACTGCTTATGATACTGAATATTCAGTATCATATTCATTAACAACAGTATCATATTCAGTATCATATTCAACTTATGATATTGAATATGATACTGCTTATGATACTGAATATGATATTGAATATTTAGTATCATATTTAGCAATCATATTCAGTATCATATTCAGCAATCATATTCATGAACAACAATATCATATTCAGTATCATATTCAGCAATCATGAGCATGGACAACACTATCATATTCAGCAATCATATTCATGAACATCAGTATCATATTCAGTATCATATTCAGCTTATGATACTGAATATGATACTGCTTATGATACTGAATATTTAGTATCATATTCAGCTTATGATACTGAATATGATACTGCTTATGATACTGAATATTCAATGTCATATTCGCCGATCATATTCATGAACAACAGTATCATATTCAGCTTATGATACTGAATATGATACTGCTTATGATACTGATTATGATATTGAATATTCAATATCATATTTGGCAATCATATTCATGAACAACAGTATCATATTCAAAAATCATATTCATGAACAACAATATCATATTCAGTATCATATTCAACAATTGCATTTAAATTAAAATATTAAAATAATTATTTTGTGACAATATGAGCATATAATAGTAAAAAATTTAAATATATATCCATCCACATGATAAAGTACAATACCATTGAAAATCAGTAACAACATGATAAAAAAATCAATGTTCTTGAACACAAAATACACTAGATATCATCATAAAGTATCATGCCACATCACAACAAGATCATCATGTATATATGATCAAAATGGTAATCACAAGTATGATCAAAATGGTAATCACAAGCATTGTAAATGTAGTTATGGAATGATTGAAAATGTAATTATGAAATGCAAATGGATAAGCATGGAATATGATGGTATGTCCTGATACTGAATATTTAGTATCATATTCAGCAATCATATTCATGAACAACAGTATCATATTCAGTATCATATTCAGCAATCATATTCATGAACAACAGTATCATATTCAGTATCATATTCAGCAATCATATTCATGAACAACAGTATCATATTCAGCTTATGATACTGAATATGATACTGCTTATGATACTGAATATGATACTGAATATTTAGTATCATATTCAGCAATCATATTCATGAACAACAGTATCATATTCAGCAATCATATTCATGAACAACAGTATCATATTCAGTATCATATTCAACAATCATATTCATGAACAACAGTATCATATTCAGCTTATGATATTGAATATGATACTGCTTATGATACTGAATATTCAGTATCATATTCAGCAATCATATTCATGAACATCAGTATCATATTCAATATCATATTCAGCAATCATATTCATGAACAACACTATCATATTCAGTATCATATTTAGTAATCATGATCATGGACATCACTATCATATTCACTATCATGTTCAGCAAAAATTGAATTAAAGTTGGCATAGACATATATTCAGATTTCATGTCATATTCATAAAATGAATAGCAGTAGCATGTCATTTTTTTAGCCTTTTATAGGCTTCCAACTCATTTAAAATCACAAAATGCTGTCCTTTAAAATAACTATAAACCACCATATGTGGCTACAATCCAGTCGCTTCTCTCCTCCTCGGTCATCAATAAGAACCATTTGGCTCTTTCACGTTGACCCAAGAAGGTTTCGTATACCTTGAGGAATACACCTCTACTCAATCCGGGCATGGATTTGAGAGTGTTATAGGCATCCGTCAAAGCATTCTCATGACTAGATTCATCAATTTTAACAAGGTGAATATTGTTCATGCCCTCTTTTATTTTTTTCATTGTTTCGGACATGGAATCCAACGAAGCAGCTAGACTTGCCTTCTTCCTCTTTCCCACCTTTCTGCCTGATGAACTAGGAGTCCCTCTAGTACTTGCTGTTGCAGTGGACTGAGTGGAATTATAAGGCTCGTCATCCCAATCAACACCACTATCAAGATGTACAGTGTCCTCTTCATCATTCACATCAAATGGCTCTTCCAAAGGGTTCCCTTCTTCAAACTCAAGGGCCGTGGTAGCTGCATTTCCTTCAGCCATGTCATTACCGACAATTACACCCAATTCAGTGAAGTACTGAAAGGGTTGCCTCTTATACATTTTTGCATTTTTGAACTCTCTTCGCTGCATGTTGGCATAAATAAATGGATTAGGTTCTTTGTCTTTCATTATTAACTTAAAAAGAAGACAATATTATTTCCATAAAAATAGTAGAGAGATTACCCTACCTTGAGAAGCTCATCCCACACATTGTCCTCAGCATCCATGGATTGAGTAGCCTAGTTCCAAGCTAAACCACTTGTATTCTGAAGCTCCTTCATGACTCTATATGCAAGCTTCCAAGTTTTCAACTTGTTTTTGAAGTTGTCCTTGGATAGACTGAGGTTCAAATCAGCATTGAACCGCCTGTCAATTGCGGTCCAGGCTTCTTTTTTGAAGCCTCCATCACATTTTCTTCCTAGTTGTACTTGCTCAAGGAGCAAGTCTATAAGCTTTCGTTCCATGTCCTTTGACCACATAATCTTCTTCGACAAAGAAGATATCTAGCTCGTGTTAGCAATCTCATTCGTGTTCATCAATGATTCTGTGTAAGCCATGTTGTGTATACAAATTGTTGTTAATCAAAGTAGCTTCATACATCAGTTTACTCAAATAAAACACATTGACCATTACAAGTCCAATACTTGCAAATAAAAAGACAAGAAAAAGGAAACCATCATGTATATCAAAGTAGCTTCATACATTAGTTTACTCAAATAAAACACATTGACCATTACAAGTCCAATACTTGCAGATAAAAAGACAAGAAAAAGGAAACCATCAAGTAGTGTTGAGCCATACAAGAACAACTATTGTCGGGATCTATACTCTTCCCACATTCTACTTGCTATATCATTTCGGAACTGTGCCCACTGGTCTCTATCATTCTGAGACAACCCATATGTCTCTAGCACTGGTACATCTACCCCATCACGATCATCTTCCTCTTCAATGTCAATTTTTGGTGGAATGTCGTCCTCTACCGTAATGTAGTTGTGTAATATGCAACATGCTAATACAATATGGGCTTGTGTCATGATAGGATAAGACGTGGCATGCCTCAGGATTGGAAAACGTTGCTTGAGAATACCAAATGTACGCTCTATTGAGTTTCTAAGAGAGGAGTGTCGATGGTTGAACAACTCTTCTTTTGAGTTTATTAGATTTTCTCTTGAAAACTCTTTCAGGTGGTAGTGTGTACACCGATAAGGAGCAAGAAATCCACGTGCATTGGGATATCCAGCATCCACTAGAAAATATTTTCCTACATAAATAAAGTATATTATTAATATGTGAAACGTGAAAATATTTTCCTACATAAATAAAGCATATTATTAAACTATGATTTGGCTTACCAGGGGGAACAACAAGAGGATTTGCTCTTGACAGAGCTGAAGCTAGAACACGACTATCTACAGCAGACCCTTCCCAACCAGCAAGGCAGTACTGAAACTTATGATCGAAGGAACACACACCCATAACATTTTGCGACAGGATGCCTTTTCTATCATGATATTTACCTTGCATGTCGACATCAACAGTGACTGGTATATGGGTTCCATCGATAGCTCCAACAGAATCCTATACGATATGATACAATCATCAATTGTAAGGTCAACCAGTCCTCAATGATAATGATAAAAATCCATACAAGAAAAATGTAACAGCACAACAATTACCTTGAAGAATGGATCAAAGCGTTCATTCCCACTAATTTTGGGAGGAGTGTTTGGACTAGCTGGTAGAAAGAAATCCTTGTGGAGTCCTAAGATAGCCCTCAACACCTTGTGGAAGTATCGGCTGATTGTCTCTCCTGAGTGGCCAAAGTTGTGGGCAATCTTGCGGTTCCTCAAATTATGGCCAACGGTGTGGAGGAACATCACAAGTTGTTCTTCTAATGTCAAGTGTATCGTATCTTTCAAGGATCCATTCAGCCTTAGGATAGTAGCTAGACGAAAGAAGGCTCCCCTACTCATGCGAATCTGATCACGACAATCCACATCATTGGAATGAATAACCATTCTATAGAAATTATTTCCTTTTCTTTTTTGTTTACACCTATCTGCATTAGATTCTAGGGCCACCACTGCAGTGGTTGCGGCAACACAAGCAATCAGAGCTGTGAGAAGCTGAGAATATGTGGTCCCCACAACTACCCGTTCTAGAACGTCAATATTCTTAATAGGATCCATCAATGGCCTGAAAACATAGGTACATATATATACAATTAGATAGATAAATAGTTACATAGATACATAGATACATACCTACATACATAGATATATACGGTTTTCATACAACTTTCTCAATTAAGCTGATTAACACTTGGTTAATTTCTAGTGAAAAGCCTATTTCTTTTCTTAAGATATCATAGCAAGATCAAGAGATATGATAATGAATATGATACTGCTATTCATAGAACCTAACTAGACATTATAGAACCTAACAACCAACTAATATGATAATGAATATGATACTATTGTTCGTGAATATGATCACTAATAAATTTGGGGCCATTTTGCGACGGCTATGTGTCGCCATTGCGATGGCTATGTGCCGCTATAGCGACAGTGATAGACGTCGCAGTTTTTTAGTCGCAAATCATGACGTCTATGGGTTTCCGTCGCAATTGCGACGCCCTGCCGTCACAATGTCACTGCTTCACCCATTCAGCGCCTCCGTCGCATTGCGACGGCAGGGCGTCACAATTGCGACGGTCCTCCGAGGCAATTGCGACGGGCCTGGGCGTCGCCAATACGGCACCGCCGTCGCATGTCTTGGGAGGACCGTCGCAATTGCGACGGTCCTCCGAAGCAACTGCGACGGGCCTGGGCATCGCCAATACGGCGCCGCCGTCGCTTCTCTTGGGAGGGCCGTCGCAATTGCGACGATCCTGGGTAGAATTTAAAAAAAATAAATTATTTAATACATTGCTAATGAACCACATTAATGCTTTTTTCCTTCAACAAATGAGGACAGTCACTCTAAAGACAACATGATAATGTACACTCACTGTAAGGACAGTCACAAATGAGGACATCTCACAGTGACTGTCCCTTGTGTGATTGCCACTTGAATGTATTGCTATTCAGCCACATTAATGCTTTTTTCCTTCAACAAATGAGGACAGTCACTCTAAAGACAACATGATAATGTACACTCACTGTAAGGACAGTCACAAATGAGGACATCTCACAGTGACTGTCCCTTGTGTGATTGCCACTTGAATGTATTGCTATTCAGCCACATTAATGCTTTTCTTCTTCAACAAATGAGGATAGTCACTCTAAAGACAACATGATAATGTACACTCACTGTAAGGACAGTCACAAATGAGGACATCTCACAGTGAATGTCCCTTGTGTGATTGCCACTTGAATGTATTGCTATTCAGCCACATTAATGCTTTTTTCCTTCAAAAAAT
This sequence comes from Chamaecyparis obtusa, assembly GCA_027943335.1. Lineage (NCBI taxonomy): Eukaryota > Viridiplantae > Streptophyta > Pinopsida > Cupressales > Cupressaceae > Chamaecyparis > Chamaecyparis obtusa. The sequence goes on along the minus strand of BSBK01003695.1, from coordinate 142,274 downwards.
GAGGACAGTCACTCTAAAGACAACATGATAATGTACACTCACTGTAAGGACAGTCACAAATGAGGACATCTCACAGTGACTGTCCCTTGTGTGATTGCCACTTGAATGTATTGCTATTCAGCCACATTAATGCTTTTCTTCTTCAACAAATGAGGATAGTCACTCTAAAGACAACATGATAATGTACACTCACTGTAAGGACAGTCACAAATGAGGACATCTCACAGTGACTGTCCCTTGTGTGATTGCCACTTGAATGTATTGCTATTCAGCCACATTAATGCTTTTTTCCTTCAACAAATGAGGACAGTCACTCTAAAGACAACATGATAATGTACACTCACTGTAAGGACAGTCACAAATGAGGACATCTCACAGTGACTGTCCCTTGTGTGATTGCCACTTGAATGTATTGCTATTCAGCCACATTAATGCTTTTCTTCTTCAACAAATGAGGATAGTCACTCTAAAGACAACATGATAATGTACACTCACTGTAAGGACAATCACAAATGAGGACATCTCACAGTGACTGTCCCTTGTGTGATTGCCACTTGAATGTATTGCTATTCAGCCACATTAATGCTTTTCTTCTTCAACAAATGAGGATAGTCACTCTAAAGACAACATGATAATGTACACTCACAGTATATGTATATATGTATAAGATGGTGTCCTAAGCTTCTCTTTCACTAATCCTCGATATCTGACCTAATTACGAAGACTAAAGATGTCAACTTGAGAACAATAAGCTCAAACTCATTATTAGACAGACACAAGCTCAAGGCCAATGCGTAGTCTATGCTAAACCAAGGATGGTGATTCCTTCATTTTTATACATATAATTAAAGGAAAATAAAACAATGATTAACTTTTGTTCGTAGCTACCCACCCTTACCAGATGAAGGCCTAAAAACTATCACTAAACTTTACTATGCACATTTGTGTACTCAAATTCAAATCCCATTTGATCAATATCATGCATTATAAAGGACACAAACAACTCAGCATAACCGTCAACAAATTTATCAAATGCTAGCTTCCATAAAATGGTACGACATCAAGTTTATCAAGCTTTGCTAGTTGATAATACAAGTCAACAAAAATAAAGATAAATGAATTTTGATTTCCTTATGTGGGTGGGGGTTGAGTGGTAGCAGACCAATGACTTCATCTAAATTGAGTGGCAAGGTTCAACCTTCTACACCAAGTACTCATGTACATAAATAAAAATGTTGCTTCTAAAGTATGACATGACCTAGGACACAACAGAAAAACCAAGACTATACTTGAACTAATAAAGTCTAGCTTTACATTTTTGTTATGATGTATTCCAAATGTATGGTAAAAGTTCATAAATCAGGCATATACTTTATCAATCGTAGGCTATCATATAAGCTCCATATTTTTAAAAATATATGGCATTGAACTTTCACAAGTCTAGCTAAATTAGCTAAATACTTCTTAGAATAAACTTCAAATGGATTGGAAGAAATCAGAAATCATGGATTACTTCAGCAATTCAAAGACTATCATATAAGTTCTATATATTGCAATAGAGTAGATTCTATGATAAACCTTAAAGAAACATTACAGCTTTTGCTCAAGCCAACCAATTTCAATCAATATTCATATCAATACATAGCACCCAGTCTAAGAACACCCAAATTAGCATACTCTTGCACGGTTATATCTTTTCTCAGAAATTTATAATAATACATGAATTCATTGAATTCCAATTTTACTTGACCTTTTGGCACCCAAGACATGCATTGCAAACTGAAAGAATGTCATCCCCCAGTCTTGACCGTAAATGCTTTCACAATTTTCCTATCTAAAACACAGACCATCAATCATCTTATGAGTTGAGCCCTTGCAAAGGATTGAGATCAGCAATCTGAGTTGCTCTTGAACAATCAAGAACATTTTGTAAGTAATAACTTAATAAAACAATGATTTTTTTTATAAAAAAAAATTAGTTGGTTAAGTGACAAAGCAACAGTCTCTTTGTCTGAAAACTATCACATTAGCAATTATATTGACAAATCAGAGAAATGTCCATTTTAAGAACATCAAGTTCTTCATACAAACCTCATAAAAGAAACAGTAATTATTATAATAAAGAGAAACTTCTAATAAAGGGTTTGACCAGAAGAAAGAGATCTAAGAATAACCTTAATACAGTGATAAATATTTGTCGAGAAGATGCAGCAATTTGTTATTCAGAACCATAGCAATGGAAATCAGATTAATAGCAAGCAAGACAATAATAGACACTAACTTTAGGAGTTCATTTCAGCAAGCAAACAATAATAATAGCAAGCAAGATTAATATATTTAGCAGTTCATTTCATCAAAAGCAGAGGAAAGAAATACACAACAACAGAAAGACATACATCTGAAAGATAATCAATGCCTTCATCAGCAGCAGATAAAGATAGACTCAGCAGTAGCAGCAATAAATTAGCAGAGGAACATTGATACATGTTTACAACTATCACTGTGATATTACAAGGAAACCTACATAAATCTATCACAGTAGCATAATCAAAGTCCTCAAACACATTCAACAATTCATCTCAACTATAGAATCATACGTATCAAAACTACAGATTAAGCATTCATCGACACAAGAGATCAAACCTCCAACATAGCATTAAGCATTCATCAACACACGAGATCAAACCTCCAAACTAAGATTTACATGTAGCAAGGGCATGACTACAATGATTTGGATGGTTCATGACAAGAATTCACACATCTACTTATATTGCTATAAAATAATGTGCTATAACCCTACAACAACTCAAGCAACTAAAAATAGGTCCAAAATCCAAGGTAATATAATTTGGTTGTGAGACACCTGCCTATAAATTTTAGACCTTATAAACTTTACAAAATATCCTTAAAGAGTGAAAATCTTAGTAGAAAATATTGCAAGGTTACATATAGAAATGTTCATAACACACTTACCTTTTACGAATCTAATATTGTGTCACTAAATAGGACTGTATACATAAGAGGCATTCAAGTTTTTATGAAATGAGATTTTCTTAGCCAACACAAACTTAGCTTAAGACAGATTCCTTCTATTACAAAGCATCTCTCTACTTCATACCTCCATATTCCTGCTAGCAATTTCGTCCATTTGTTGAAGATGTTGCTGCCTCCCGTGCTCATCTTCCTTGAATCAAAGATGAAGCTTGACCACTGAGCAAATACACCGATTCTGCAAATGCCTCAATTTTTTTTGAAATTCTAAAGCTTCAGCCCTATATGTTGTTGTTGCTTCCCTGCCATGCAAGAAAAACAAGACAAAATAATTAATATGCATTAAGCTAGTGACACAGCTAAGTATGAAAAATGCTCCAAGTTATGATAAAATTGTGAAAATAATTTAAACTTCAAAATTCTACGTCTCTAACAAAGAGCCACAATGCAATGATGGTTGTATATAAATTTTCATGCAAACTAGTTCATTCAGAGTGGTAAAATATGATTGCATCCACATTAGTTAAACTACCTACAGTTTTTGAAATCTATGCTAGATCGATCATCTTGACTTTTTTGGAGAAATTTTTGCTTCAGTTCTGAAATATAAGACTCAAATAACAAGTTCTGTACAAAATTTGAGACATTACTAATTGAGGACAATGTGTATTTTTATGGCACTGAAAGTTTGTGTCTTACAGGCAATGTGCAAGACTATTTATCAAAATGGTTTTATGAAAGCTCCAGGCTATATATGTTATAGTGGAGAAAGTTCAATATGTTCCAAACTTCCAACAAAATAATCAGATGCAATATTTCTTTAGTGTTAGTAATTTATAGTAGCTCCAATGGCATCCAAGACCTTAAAAAATAAAAGAAATTTTTAAAATTAATATCACTAGAATACTTCCATTTTCACACACCAGCCTTTGCATTATTGCTTGTTTGTTTCAGGTATGCACCTTATTTTTATTGGCATATAGAAAGGCTAAAAAACCAACAAGGATGAAGTATCAAAGCCACAAACTCTAGCCACTGGAACTTCTAACTTCATCGTGACTACATATCAACTATCAGATACACCAATGACCCAATTATATTTAACATTTATGAAAATCAAATTAATTTGGAATTGAATACTAAGCACAATTCCATTAGGAACATGATAACATATTCTTAATAAATAATGCTCTACAATAAAAGTGGCTATTTCTGCACCAAACACTCTAGTAATAGGGGTCTCATGACTAAACTGAACAAGAGAGCTTACATCTGAATGTGTGAAATATCTAGAGTTTCATGTGTGAAGTCTGATAGAAGCTCTTTATAACAGGAAAGAAAAAGGTAATAGCAATTAACCAATCAACAATACACAAAAATCAGAAAATAGCAATTATCAAATCATAAACTTATAAAGAAATCAAATGATCAGAAAGAATAGAGTGCTCTATTTATTATTGAAGGCTCTATTTCCTTTACAACTTGCATACCACAAAGAAATAATCTCAATATTAAAACCTTGGTGCCTAGAGATTGACGATGGTGAAAACTACATTTTACTGATTGTACCGTTAATTTTCTTTATTCGAATTAAGTCTAACGAGCTAAAGGAAGCTATTAGAGCATGAATCTATGTTTTAGTTACAATAATCCATGCAAGCAATTTATTATGCAAACAAAGTGACTAAAATAAGACTACTATTTGATTGGTCATTTCCATTTTTGTCAGTGGTTTTTCGATCTGGGTGAAAAAAGAAATTCCCATAATTAGTCTCTCATCCAAGGTGAGCGGTATACCTTGCCTAGAATAGTAGGGCATTCAGGTAAGGGAAACAATTGGATTTGGAAAAATTAGGTTTCTTAATGCATGGCGATCTCTCTCTGGTTAATGACCATCTATCTTTTGAATCAAGTTGATTAGGTTAATATCTAAATGCGCAAATAGTAGATATTCTAAGATGGTCCTGGATAGAATTAAAAAAAATAATTATTTAATACATTGCTAATGAACCACAATAATGCTTTTTTCCTTCAACAAATGAGGACAGTCACTCTAAAGACAACATGATAATGTACACTCACTGTAAGGACAGTCACAAATGAGGACATCTCACAGTGACTGTCCCTTGTGTGATTGCCACTTGAATGTATTGCTATTCAGCCACATTAATGCTTTTCTTCTTCAACAAATGAGGACAGTCACTCTAAAGACAACATGATAATGTACACTCACTGTAAGGACAGTCACAAATGAGGACATCTCACAGTGACTGTCCCTTGTGTGATTGCCACTTGAATGTATTGCTATTCAGCCACATTAATGCTTTTTTCCTTCAACAAATGAGGACAGTCACTCTAAAGACAACATGATAATGTACACTCACTGTAAGGACAGTCACAAATGAGGACATCTCACAGTGACTGTCCCTTGTGTGATTGCCACTTGAATGTATTGCTATTCAGCCACATTAATGCTTTTTTCCTTCAACAAATGAGGACAGTCACTCTAAAGACAACATGATAATGTACACTCACTGTAAGGATAGTCACAAATGAGGACATCTCACAGTGACTATCCCTTGTGTGATTGCCACTTGAATGTATTGCTATTCAGCCACATTAATGCTTTTCTTCTTCAACAAATGAGGATAGTCACTCTAAAGACAACATGATAATGTACACTCACAGTGAGTGTACATTATCATGTTGTCTTTAGAGTGAGTGTACATTATCATGTTGTCTTTAGAGTGACTATCCTCATTTGTTGAAGAAGAAAAGCATTAATGTGGCTGAATAGCAATACATTCAAGTGGCAATCACACAAGGGACAGTCACTGTGAGATGTCCTCATTTGTGACTGTCCTTACAGTGAGTGTCCATTATCATGTTGTCTTTAGAGTGACTGTCCTCATTCTGTAAGTGTACATTATCATGTTGTCTTTACAGTGACTGTCCTCCTTCAAGTGGCAATTACACAAGGGACAGTCACTGTAAAGACAACATGATAATGTAGAGAAACGTTGTCATTTGTATTTTCAACAGCGCTGAGAGAGGTTCCCTCCGCAAAATCACAGCTACAATTTCTGAGTACGTTGGGTTTATTTTTCTTTTGTCATTATTATGTAATCTGGTATTCAGCTGTTACATAGCTAAAATACCCAGAAATGAGGACATATCTGTGTTGAATTTATCGTTAGCGGCTTTGGTTATTTAGAATGCTTCCCCACAATACTTAATAGGATGCATTTGGTTTTCAAAGCTTTCACTGACTTGGATTCAAGATTCTGAGACTTTCACGTGCCTTGCTTCAGTTGTTTCCGCAAACAAATCGCGTGCCTTTTGTATGCTTCCACATTTTATATACATGTCCATCAGGGTAGTCACCACCACTATATTTGACAAAAACCCATCTTCAATTACTTTTTGGTGAATTTCCCTACCCTGTTCTATGACTGTACCTCTGGTTTTAATGTATAAAAATGACCCAAATTTCAAAGGAAGTATATGATAAATTCCACCTAACACTTCCTAATCCCTGGACAGTGTCTTCTTACACTTTGAAACAAACAATTCCAAAGGGAATTAGTCTCTAGGGCTCTGCAACACCCAAACCCACAATTCTTGGCTCTAAACCCTTCTTAACTAGGGCATTCTCAATCACCCGATTCTACACCCTTCAAATCCAAATTAGTGGATGATTCACCATCTCACAAACATTATACAATGTTCCACATTATAACAATCCACCCTTGCTTGGATAGATCACTCACTGCTATACATTAGCATTCAACTCAAGGTAATTTCCCACAGTTTATCCTGTGATCACACTGTTTTCCACAAAACTTTGCCTATGCAATGTCAGTACTTCATAATACAAGTTAGTTATTGTCATCCCATGAATATTAGGCCTTCTATGTTACAGCAAAATCAAAGTAAACTCATTCAAAACGGTTTAGAATGGATGAAAGAAATCCTTCTAACTCATGTATGTGTTAGTTCAAACAAATGAGGATAGTCACTCTAAAGACAACATGATAATGTACACTCACAGTAAGTGTACATTATCATGTTGTCTTTAGAGTGACTATGCTCATTTGTTGAAGAAGAAAAGCATTAATGTGGCTGAATAACAATACATTCAAGTGGCAATTACACAAGGGACAGTCACTGTGAGATGTCCTCATTTGTGACTGTCCTTACAGTGAGTGTACATTATCATGTTGTCTTTAGAGTGACTGTCCTCATTCTGTAAGTGTACATTATCATGTTGTCTTTACAGTGACTGTCCTCCTTCAAGTGGCAATTACACAAGGGACAGTCACTGTAAAGACAACATGATAATGTAGAGAAATGTTGTCATTTGTATTTTCAACAGCGCTGAGAGAGATTCCCTCCGTGAAATCACAGCTACAATTTCTGAGTACGTTGGGTTTATTTTTCTTTTGTCATTATTATGTAATCTGGTATTCAGCTATTACATAGCTAAAATACCCAGAAATGAGGACATATCTGTGTTGAATTTATTGTTAGTGGCTTTGGTTATTTAGAAGTTTAATTTTATTTGTTCATCTTTCAAGCACAAACATTTTGTGGACTGTAACGTCTTCATTGTTTCGGGTATGCAATGAAACAACCCTAACTTGCGACTACCTTCACAGTACTGCAAAACCGAAGAGGGAAAAGCAAGTTAGGATGGAAATAAACAAACTAAAGCTGATGAACATTTATAAACTAAAAGTTTAAAACTACAGATTACAAATGTAGTAGTTTCATACGAAAAGAACTTGATGTCTGAAATTTACCATTAGAAGTATCCAAAGGAATACCACAGTACTGTTGAACTTGGAGAATCGGAGATGATCTACACAGCAAGGTTCAACAGCTGTAAGGACTGTTACACCATCTTTAGCATTTGAATACATTTTCTCCTTGGCTTCTGGTGGATCCTCAAAGACCCCCAATGACGTTTTCCCTACAATTATCAATTGTTTGTCAGTATGAGATATTAATAAATAAACATTAATCACAATATTAGGCAAACAATGTTCTTGATGTCTGAATCTAAATCACAGAAAGCTCTAATAAAGCAGTTCTCAGTTTCACATTAAACTAAGTTTCAATTTCAAATGGTTATAATAATTTTTGCAAGTTATAAGTAGCTGGTTACAGTATATGACATAAAAAGAAAAAAAATCATTTCTATTCTTTTCTTCTTTTTCTCTTTCAACGAAGCTTTTGCACCACACAAATGCATACCAAGAATTTCTCAGGAGGTTTCAAGACCATTGCATACCAAACTTCTTCTCTGTAGATGCTACTGTGTGTCGTGGTCCAAACGGGCCCATAAATGTGGTTGAATAACAATACATTCAAGTGGAAATTACACAAGGGACAGTGACTGTGAGATGTCCTCATGTGTGACTGTCCTTGTCACAAATGAGGACATCTCACAGTGACTGTCCCTTGTGTAATTTCCACTTGAATGTATTGTTATTCCACTATCCCTTGTGTAATTGCCACTTGAATGAGGACAGTCACTGTAAAGACAACATGATAATGTACACATACAATGAGTGTACATTATCATGTTGTCTTTACAGTGACTGCCCTCATGTTGTATATTCTTCTCTGTAGATGCTACTGTGTGCTAGGGAACTTCTTAGAACTATTGGTATATTCTTAGAGCTTGTTACACCTGGGATATTCTTCTCTGTAGATGCTACTGTGTGCCGTGGTCCAAACGGGCCCATAAATGTGGTTGAATAGCAATACATTCAAGTGGCAATTACATATATTATAATGTATCTGTCTAGTCCTCATGACTGCTCATAACAGTACAAGTGATATTTTTTTGGGAGTGGGGAAAGGTTCGAGACTTTCACCTGTATGAAGAATCCTTTCTACCTAACACAAAAATGCACCCCATAAAACATCTGATTGGTTTGAGTATCTTTGAACTATTTGGGTCTATTGACAACACTAGACCAGTGTATATAGAATGACTAATTTCATGCAAGACAATGTGATGCAGAGTGGTCAGCAAGAAACTTGGTCTTAAGCCCCAACCCACTTCAAGACACCAAAATGTTACACCTAAGAAATTTAGCCTCTGATTCTATCAGACCAGTTTAAAATCTCTATACTAGAGGGACTTCAAAGGTTTCAAGATACTTCTAACACCTTATTGACTCAATCCCAACCAAGACCAAATTTCCTTTTAGGGACAAGTTCCCTGATTTTCTACCAAAAGAGACTTTATTGATCCTAGGCTTTGCCAACCCAATCAAACATTTGAAAACTCTTAAGATTCCCTAAAACATGCAGAATCATGCATTGGTTGTGTTCCAAACAACCCAAGACATCAAAATCACAAATAGACCTAGTGACTCTAGTAGGTCTCCAAAACCTGTTCTGCAGCAATAACTCTTCAATTTGACAAAGGACCTTATGAAATTATATGTTTTTTGAGTACCCTTTTTGATGTTCTAAAAATCATCCAACTCCTAGACCCTGACTCCACTCCATCATATCAATGTCCTTATTGAGTCCGCAGACCTAATGCATGCCTTTGGGTGTGGGTTCCAAAACAAGGCATTGAAAATGGGTGCATGAAACCAAGATCAGAGTTTGAAGATGTCCACCATGCTCTAAAGATCTAGATTCAACAAGGTTTGAGGTCCTTTACTTGCCGCTACCCTCTGATCTTGCATAATCCATCAACTCCTAGTCAAGAACATTGAGATTCTTGACCTAGGGCTTGCTCTCGAAATTCTCTGGCTTAGTATCCTGTTCCAAAGCTTTTAAAATATGAAAATAAACCCCCTTAACTTGCATTTTACAAAGAACAGAGGATATCCTATGGTTTATTTGCAAGTTAAGGCCATTTGAATGCAATAACCCTAAAAATGAGGGTTTGACAGAACAACAGATAAGAAAAAGGAATAACTTTGATATAAGGTGTCTTGAATCTACCAAATAAACTCTCAAAGCATAAGATATAAATACTCTAACTTCCACACTGGTCTGCCCTCCCTTTCACATCTGTACACTGTACAGTGCTTGAAGGAAATGCACAGAAAAGGCTCTGAAATAGTGGCTCTATCTGACAGAGAGTCCATGCTAGGCTTCATGACTAACCTAGAGCACATTCCTTGTTATGGAGGAAGTTTGAATGGTGAAGAACTTGTGGAATGGATAGAGGACCTAGATAACCATTTTGACTACAAGTATCTTATTAATAACCATTTTGACTCATTTAGTATCTTATTGAGCTTCACTTTGTTTCGAGAATATAGTTTAATATTCTCTACTAAATAGGGCCAACCACGTGAAGGTGGAAGCTCATTTGGCCCCACCCCCCTCCCCCTAACATCACTCTACATTCCCCGTTAACATCTAACATTCATTCATTCTTTCAATTATTAATAAAATGTAACATTCAATCAATATCACATGATAACATTCATTAACACATTAGATTCGTTAACACGCAACATTCATCAATATGAAAATAAACACATAATTCATGAACATTCATTAGCACATAATTAAATTCATTGAGACATAAAATTCAATCATTATCAATTAAGGTATTTAGATGACAATCATTTCTTTTTTCTCTTTCTAATTTTTTTTTCTATGTAAGCTCTAAGAGGAGCATCAGTGTTATCATCAATACCCCCCTCATCAGTTGTTTTGTTCTTTGTTCTTGATGATCTCAAATTCCTATGCTGCTGCAAAGGGGGGTCCTCTACAATAACAAATAAAAGAGTTAAATTTAAAATATTTAATTATAATTGTTACAAGTATTTAATTATTTTAAAGAACATAACTGTGGTGCTCTTTAATTACCTGATCTGGCCACATCATTTTGTCTAGACTCAACCTCAACATGCTCATGAGCATCGACCCCTCGATCCTCTACAGTTGCTATACAAAATGTTACATTAATCCAAACACCAATTGTAATTACATATAAAAATTTTAATAGCAAATGTATACCTCCACCACTAGGATGCACATCATGCGAACCTTCATTATGCATAGATTGTGTAGAAGGATTGTCAGGCTGCATTCCAATATCCTACACATTGTTATCATTGCTTTCTTAAAACAAATATACTCACTTTATATTAGAACTTAACATCAAATAGACTAATTGGTAAAGTATTCAATTTGAAATAAATTTCATTTAGCTTATTTACCTGTGGCTCAGATGCATCATTATTTGAACCTTGCACACTGATTTCAGCTCGTAGCCGTTCAGCCACGGCTCTATAGCCTTGTTGGAAGCCAATTCTCTTGTCCTCTTCTGTGAGGCATCTATTGAACTCTGACCCCTACATTTTTGCTTGGTATGGTGAATTTTACTTGCATTGTTTGATCAAAAAAAATTTCCTTGCAATATAAAAAAAAATTGATACAAGTTTTCATTTACTAATACTTACAACTCATGCTTGAAGTTTGGAAAAACCACCAGAGCCGAGCTTGTGTGTCTCGTGCTTTTCTAATCTTGCCTTTGTTGCCTTTGATGTGTCAGGCAATCTATGAAAAGTTTGAAATATGTTAGAGACCAGTACAGGAAAAATTTAGAGGTTAATTAGTACATAATTATAGGAAAAATTTAGAGGTTAATTAGTACATAATTACATTCTCAAAAGTATCACATACCTTGCTTTACTCTCTACTGGCGTAATTCCTTTTTTCATGTCGGCTTTATACTTTCCATCCAAAATCAAAGCCTGCCACTCAGCCTCAAGAACACAGGGCGGACACTCGTGCCTAGGGTTAACCTCTAAATATTTCTTGTACTGGTCCCTAATATACTTCAAACATAAACCAGCTCTTTCAAGGAGCTTGTTTCTCTCGAATGCACGAGGTCCAAAAAGCTGGGTCATACTATGTACAAGATCATCCTTCAACTTTTTATCTTGGTTATTCCACCTTTTAAGTAAAAAAAACATGTTAGACTCATAAATGAAGAGAAGCTACCTTTAATATAGTTCAAGAAATTGATGAAAAGGAAAACTATTCTAGCAATGATATGAAATCAAAATAGTGGTTTGGGGTTTTAGTTAGGATATGATGTTCCACCATGTACGTAGGGTGGGCCCGAATATCCGCAAACACTCGTCACCAAGTTTTCGCCAAAAAATATCATTCCCTACAAAATAATCATGGGATCATTAGTCGATGAAGAGTGATCAAAAACTAAATTACTATTATATCACTATAGAATAATAATAACTTTAAAGTACCTAGAACTTTGGCTACTTTTAAGGGAATGCCTTCATCGTCGCTGACGATCAATACGCAATCCTTCACCGTTCCCGTACTAGGAACACGGGAACATCCAGGAAATGATGTTGCATCGGGACTTGTTGCATCTCCTATTGCAAAAAATGAAAACCATTATCAAATGCCTCCAAGAAATAATACTTCAAGGGAAATAAATTGGTGCAGAGCACCCATGGCACAAACACAATCAAGGGATCTACATCGTAAACACATAACACTTAAACACATAACAAAAGAGAGAAAAAGAGGGATTTGTGTACCAGTAGATGGTGCAACAGTTGGTGCATTTAGGCTGTGTGTTGTTGACATGGCAGTCGGCAAGACATTTGTGGCTGTCCTGGATGGAGGCGGCGTTGTCATATCATCATGGAAAGGAGCTAAAGAATAAAATTGTTAGAGCATGCATAAATATAGAACGCGTGGACTAGCATGGACAAGATTGTTAGAGCATTAAAAAAAAAGATTGTTCGAGCATGTATTGTCAATGATTATGATCATTCCTATATATATTCAGTGGAAAACACAAGTGGGGAATGGAACATGTGATCTACTTGAACCACTTGCAGTACCGGCCTCATCATGGGAATGGGGTTCAAAATTACGCAAATAACTCTGTAAAGACAATGCATCCATATTTTAATTAATGTCATAAAAGAGCATAACATAAAAACCATTATTGAACTCTTGTAATAATTAAAAATTTCATTAATACTTACTTTAAAGTTTTCAGAAGTGCGCAACAACTCAGCTGCCCTGTCTTTTATTTCCTGAGTCTGAGGATGTATGGATACCAAACGTAGAAGTTCTTTCCCAATTTTCTTTAGCAGCTTTTTAATGGAACCGATTGGGTCATCGGTCTCTGCTAAATCAATAAAAAAAGGGTCCACAAGGGGGGACTCCTGAGGGACTGCAGGTTGCTTTCCCTCTCTCCGACCATCGGCCCTCTGTGACAACAATAGTATTAGTATTATCAAAATTACTCCAAAACAATGAAGAAAATAACATTAAAAAAAATAACATTTTGCTTCTATCTAGTTTGCACAATTACAATGAGTTTTACCTGCTCATGTGTAGATGAGCTAGGAATATCGTCACCATCACCTTCGGGCGGTTGCTCCATATTGTGCCCCTGTGTCAAAGATCAAGTATAAAAATGTTAGCCAAAAATTTAATAACTAAATGGTATGTTGGAGTCATTGATTAGAAGTTGGTTTAATAGTATGTACCACCCCCATGATAGTAGCCTTGTTTGTATCTATGCGGTTCAAATTGTAATCAATAAGCAGCTCTTCCCCTACACGTATTGATTTTATCGCACAGATGAATACACGATTTCCCTCGCGCACCTCAAATATGCAATTGGGTTGCTTTATAGTTGACCCAGGTCGTGTACTATTTATAAAACCCGCAATATTCCCTGTTGCTTTTGGCCTTCCATCAATGTATATAGCCACACTTTTACTTTGATTATTGTCTTGCTGTTGTATTTAATTTGCCGAGAGTGCATACCTACGCATACTTTTTTTATATTGAACAATATGCATCCAACTTTTGTAATCGTAACATGGTCCAACATACTCCATCAATTCAGAAACTTTGTTGTAAGACACCTTTATGCCATCCATAGAAAATAGGCCCAAACCATGTAATGATGATGGTGCTATGCGATATATCCTCTCATTAACATAAAAATCAGTGTTTATTGGAGGAAGTTCCTTGGGTACCCAATGTTTCTGTAGATGTTGGTACCTCAAGGGCACCTCGATGTCGCCTTTCATCTCATCATCATAAGAACATGACCCCCCTTGAGCAAGGAAAAATTTTATGTGTTTATTGAATTTCCTTCTAGTCCTTTGACCTCTAGTTAATCTCCCTATTCTAGATAAACTGCATGTCTCACTTTCCTCTTCTATTCCTATATTTCCCTCACTCGAGGAAGACACTTCTGACAAATACCTATTTGCTGGTACCTGCAAATGGGAGAGATCTTAGAAGACATCAATCTTACTATTGATAAGTGTATTAAATAGACTTTCTATAAGGTGTATTGACTTATACCTGTCGATCCATGAGACTGTGCGGGATGCTCTTGAAAGGGGTTCAATTTCCTGCAAATGTAATTCAATTATCGTGAGCATAATCACATCATAATCATAATCACATCCATCATAAGCATCACATAAAAATTAAAAACATTAAAACGTACACATTATAACACTTAAATCAGGCTCACATTATAAGCCTGCTAGGGAAGTAGGCCTACTGAAGGGCTAAAACTGGGTTTTTGTATCAGCTGATGAGTTGAGGGCTTAGTAACCTTGGGGACATGCTATTTGAAGTTGTTTGATGTGTGTGGTGGAGGTGGAGGAAACACCTAGTTAAGGTGAAGTCAAGTTTGGAGCCTATTGAGGCATTGTGAGCATTTGATAGTCTGTTGATTAGATTGCTTGGATGAATCCATTGGATGGATTGAGGGACATTAGGATTATTCCAAAGATGTAGAACGCTAAGGTGGCATAAGGATTTGGTGTGCACTCTGATAGGTTATGGAGTTGGCTTGGATCAAGGAGAGTGATCTTATGAAGATGCTTGGTTGGTGTTGTGAGAACACTTACAAATGCTTTTGACCTGAAAGAAAATAAGGCTCAATACATTCATGCATCAATATGTGTTTTAAATAGTTTTATTTAATTAATTTAGATTAATAGTTAATTTAGATTAGCAGTATTCTATTTGTAGTTGAAACTTGTAGCTTTTAAATAGATAATGAATAAACTATGTAACCATTTAAGACAAATATATTTCTATCAAGAAATGAATATTAAATACATTAAGGATTGATGGCATACCTTTAAATTTCATCATCATCATCATCATCCTCATCATCATCATCATCATTATCATCATCATCATCATCCTCGTCATCGTCGTCATCATCATCGTCGTCGTCGTCGTCGTTGTCGTCATCATCAACATCATCATCATCAACATCAACATCATCTTCATCATCATCATCAGTAGCAGCATCATCGTCATCATCTTCTTCTTCTTCTTCATGAAAATTTGTCTCAGGAACATCATCCAATAATTGTCGATCGTGATCATCATCTACATCATCTTCTACTTCTTCGGTATCTTCTTCTTCCATCGCATTATACTTTATCGGCCTTCCTCTCGGTTCATGTCTAACAACAAATGACCAACCCGGTTTATGTGAAACCTCTGAGTAAAATACCTGCTCACATTGGCTTGGAAGAACATAGGGCTCATCCCCAACTGGCTCAAACGACCTTGTATTAACCATTGTAAATCCATTATCATGTTCAATAACAGTTCTATTAGGATCATTTGGATTAAGTCGTAGCCTGTACCATTTGACAATGAAGAGTACTAATTTGAAAGAACTAAAGTCGCACTCAAGTATATCATCCAAAATGCCATAGTATTGATTTTTAGACTCTTGAGGATGTAAGTCATTTCTAGATGAAATATTAGTCACTTGAAAGACTGCAATTATTCCAGAATCACAAGTTTTCTTCGTGTCATCCAACACTTTGACGCGGAATTTTTGACCATTACAGAACATACCCTTGTGGTGTTTAACCTGCAATAATATGTGAAACATGTCAAAATTATTATATCGTGAGTTGATAAACATACGGGTGATTAATAATTTTGTACGTACCTGGAAATCTCTTAAACCATATGCTAAATCTATTTCCCTTTGCGTAACATTAGAATCTCCATTACGATGAGCTTCTTTAACCAATGAAGATACACCTTCCCATGTTAATGTGTGACCAGAATGTTGACATCGTTCAATCCATACCGTCATCCAATCAAGATTGTTTGCAATATACAAATGTAGTGCATCCCACTCTCGAGCAACTGTACAAAAAAAAAATAGATGACTTACAACTGATTTATTTTGAAGATTAAGAAATAATTTATTACAATAACATCTTATAATTTATTACCTGTCACTTTCCTCAATCTACCTTTCCCCATCAAGTACTCCCCTTTGAATTTTTTAAAAGGGTCGAGATCCCAAATGCGATCTACATGGATATTTGAAGCAAACTTAGGAAGATATTCAGTAATGTACACCATAGTCTGGTATACCATGTATCCCTCTACCATAGAACCCTCAGGATGTGCTCTTTGTCGAACCAAAGCCTTCAAAGATTTCAAGTGCCTCTCAACCATCCACATTGACCTAGTGTGTGCAGGTCCACACAATTCAATCTCCTCAACTTGGTGTATGAGGTAGTGTTCTTGTGCATTGAAAAAAGTTGGAGGTAGACACTTTTGCATTTCACACAGTAAATGAGGAATTCTTCTCTTCCAATAGTTTATATCTTCTTTATGGATTTCTTTAGATGACAACCACCTACATTAAGAGATTCAAGTCACAAAAAATATATAAATACGAGACTTTACAAAATAATATACAATAGATTACATAGCAAGAAAAATAAATCGCGAATATAATAAATATATACAACAAATTGAACAGATATTACTGCTTACCTCATGTATTTTCCAAGATCATATATCACTTGTTTGATGTTATTGTTGAAGTGCTCTGGGAGAGATAGAGGTAGCACGTACTGCAGTAATTATAAACCAATCATTTCATTATTTTCTAACATAACATAATGAATAGTACACGTAGTTTATGAATATATTGTAAATACAAAAGAACATAACTTACCTTGATGAAAGTATGCCAATCATGCATTTTGAGCCCTGGCCCAAATTCACTTTTCTTTGATATGAGATTGCTTATGTTCGCAGCAAATCCTGTGGGAAATCAAATTTTTCGTATGACTTCTTTTATGGCATCACTTTGCTGCTCCGTTAATAACCAAGGAAGGGCACTTATATTAATCTGATCTCTATTGCTATTTGAGTGAATGAAATTCTTCAGTGCATGATTGGATTCATGAATGTCATTACAAATTTTAACAATTTTTTCTTTGTCACGCCTTCCATCCAGTATTTTCCACAATGTCTCTGTTATATTCTTTCCAATATGCATAGGATCAAACAAATGCACAATTTGTAGGTCCTCGTAGTAGGGCAACCTACTAAATTTTCTGGGATAGCTTTTTAGTCCCTTTGGAAGGTTGTCAGTAGTGCCTTGACGACCTTCACGATCATCAATTACATAATTAGTAAACAAAAATCACAATAGAAATATATAAATTACAAACATAAACCATTAGGTGGAACGACATTACCTCGACGATTAATTCTATTATATTCCAACTTCCATAGGCGAGGTGTCATTCTTCGTGGCTTTGATGTAGTCTCTTCTTTCCCATTGAAAAGATGTTTTTCCATACTTCGATACTTATGATTCCTGTGGAGGAAGTGTCTATACTCATCAAACACCTGCTTTCCTAAACTTTTTGAATGACGAGATTTCATCTTTGGACCACAAACTGGACATGCAAATTTTCCCTTTGTTTGAAGACCTACAAGATAATGATATAATTGGATTATTAAATATGTTGATTTTTATAATTAGAATTATCATGCGCAACTTGAATTCACTATAACATACCACAAAAATGTGTTAGCCCTGGGGCATCATGTATTGTCCATACAAGTATTGCATGGAATTGAAATTGTCTTTGTCCTATTGGTCTAGACACGTCATACATAGTGACACCGTTCCATAACTCCACCAACTCGTCAATAAGAGGCTCAATATATACATTCATATCTTTAACTTGATATTTACCTACTTGAATGAACAGTAACATTACATAATTATTGTGACCATTTTACTGTAAGATTTGTAAGTACATGTAAATTAATAACTATCAAATGATAAAATACCTGGAACAATCATTGCCAACATAATGTGCTCCCTCTTTATTGACATCCACGGAGGAATGTTATTGTTGATAACAAAAACAGGCCACACCGAGCAAACAGATCTCATCTCTCCAAATGGATTGACACCATCCGCTGCCAATGAAAGCCTGAGATTACGAGGTTCTTCTTTGAAGTGTTGCCACTTTTCCTCTATGTGCATAAATGCCGAACCATCCACAGGGATTCGAATAATGTCATCTCGACTTCTATTGCGTGCATGGTAATCCATAAATTATGCCAAGCTAGTACACCTGAATAATTATCGCATCCGTGGAATAATGGGGATGTAACAAAGAACCTTGTGAGGCACTTTTTTTGTTATTCGATCTGTTCGATATCTACTCGTATGACATACAGGGCATTGTGTTGCAAATTCATGTTCTTTATAATATATAATATGATCATTGGGACAAGCATGTATTGCTTGATACTCCATTCCAATATCTTTCATAATAGCAGATAATTCTCGATATGAGCGAGGTAGAATATTTGATGGTGGTAACAAAAACTCGCCTATCAATCTACAGTAAAAAATATAAGTTGTTAATATAAACAATATTAGTGGTACATTATTCACCCTTTGTTAACTATAAAGACATATATGACATACCTTAACATACGTGACATTGTTATGTTGGATAAACCATTCATAACCTTCAAGTTCAACAACAACAATACAGCAGAGAGAAGAGTTGTTTGGGAGTCTTTGTATAGGGGCTCGTATGCCTTCTCAAGTAGAGGTACATCGAGGCTATCATCATCATCATGATCAGATCTGCTTGGACTAAATGTGTCATGGATCAATGTATTTATACCATCATCTTCAATTGTGTTTTCTGGCGCATGATCGTCATCTTCCATGGGATCATTATCTTCACCTTAGATATTCGCACCCCCATGTTCCTCCATATCATGTACTTCCCTGGGGAGATCAACCTATATAAAATTGATTAACATAAATAAACCATGATCTTCAACTCATCATCAAGTGATTTCATATGTATATAAATTGTTAAAATGATATAATGAACAACTTACCAGTGGATGATAGTCATGCCCCCCTTCAATGTGACCATTCTCCCTACAATGTCTCTTAACTGTTTTGATTAGCAGTCTTCTACGGTTTAAACCCTTACAAATTTTGCAGGGACAATAACATTTTCCATCACCTTTTCTTTTCAAGTTAGACCACAATCTAACGATTGTCTCCCTATTTTGTTCTTCACTTATATTATCTGACATGATCGTTCTTCGCAAGAAGCAAAAATTGGGCTATGAAAACTTCGGTCTACAACTTTCAGTGACTAAGCAAAATTGTCAAAAGTACACAAATCTTCTTAGACCTAGTTAAATCCTTTAATATTTTAAAAGTCTAGTTAAAATATACATTAGATTAAAAAATATACAATTTTCATGCTTGAGCGCACGGCTACAACTAGTGCAATGGTCTTCTTGCTTAGCTCTAGAAGCTCTCTAGCAATCAAAACATATAAGCTACAAGGCCTAACAACAATTTCAAAACATATAAGCTACAAGGCAAGACATATTACATGACATGGCAAAAGGATTAAAATATACATTAGATTAAAATATATACAATTTTCAAACCTGAGCGCGCGGCTATAACTCGTGCAATGGTCTTCTTGCTTAGCTCTAGAAGCTCTCCAGCAATCAAAACATATAAGCTATTAGAATTCATTAACTTTCTGTAATTGGAAAACTATTTGATATTAGACCGTAAACTACTACTATTCTCTCCATAAGAACTAAGTACAAAATTCTTTCAAGTTCACATCCATGATTCCCTTTAAATTAAAATATACAACAAAAATAAGCTAAAAGTCTAGTTAAAATATACATTAGATTAAAAAATATACAATTTTCAAACCTGAGCGCGCGGCTATAACTCGTGCAATGGTCTTCTTGCTTAGCTTTAGAAGCTCTCCAGCAATCAAAACATATAAGCTACAAGGCCTAATAGCAATTTCAAAACAAGGGTCATCAAAAGAACCAAAAACAATGTGTGCAAACAATACCTTGTGAAGTGGTATAGACAATTAGAAGATGCTACTATGTGCTAGGGAACTTCTTAGAACTGTTGGTATATTCTTACAACTTGTTACACCTAGGATATTCTTCTTTGTAGATGCTACTGTGTGCCGTGGTCCAAACGGGCCCATAAATGTGGTTGAATAGCAATACATTCAAGTGGCAATTACACAAGGGATAGTCACTGTGAGATATCCTCATGTGTGACTATCCTTGTCACAAATGAGGACATCTCACAGTGACTGTCCCTTGTGTAATTGCCACTTGAATGAGGTCAGTCACTGTAAAGACAATATGATAATGTACACATACAATGAGTGTACATTATCATGTTGTCTTTACAGTGGCTGCCCTCATGTTGTATATTCTTCTCTGTAGATGCTACTACGTGCTAGGGAACTTCTTAGAATTGTTGGTATATTCTTACAACTTGTTACACCTGGGATATTCTTCTCTATAGATGCTACTGTGTGTCGTGGTCCAAACGGGCCCATAAATGTGGTTGAATAGCAATACATTCAAGTGGCAATTACACAAGGGACAGTCACTGTGAGATGTCCTCATGTGTGACTGTCCTTGTCACAAATGAGGACATCTCACAGTGACTGTCCCTTGTGTAATTGCCACTTGAATGAGGAACAAGGAGGAAGTGATACAATAATAGGGGGGTGATCATTTTAAAATGTGTTGGACAACAAAAAATGCTATGCACGGGGTAAAACATGGGCTCAAACCTTAAGAAAACTAGAGACTAACAACAAAGAAAATGTACCTCATGATACTTATTGAGCTTAAAGCATAAATAACCTACTATGTACAAGAAGGAAGGATAAACTATTAATAGAAATGTTTAAGATGGATCCTATTTATCAATATCTCAAAAGGATTACCTTCCATGTTTTCCAACTCAAAAACATAATTTTCTTTGTAGCGAGAAATATAAAAAGGACCCTCCCATAAGGCATCAAACTTTGTATGTTGACTTGGATTGGCTGCTCTTTCATTGTACTTCAAAATCATATCATTTTTCTTAAGAGGGGGATTGCATACCTCTTGTCAAACCCACATTATACTATTCTTTGGTGATGTGTCAAGGCATTATAAGCATTCTCATAAGCTTCTTGTAGAATCAACAATTTTACTAATATGACATTCATTGCACCATCTTCCTCTACTTCAATTAATGTTAAAAGTTGTAGAGCTAGGATTTCCATTGATATAGGAAGAACAACTTCTATTCCATTGGCGAACTGGTGCCAGAGCACCTCACACAACCAATTTGGAGATGAAGATTATACAGACTTTCAGGACAAATCAGAGGGATGGAATACATAAACAGGGTCAACAGGTCAATTGGAGGATCTTAGCACCTTTAATGTTATTAAAATAATGCAATACTTCAATGAGTTTGTAATGATGTCCTTATTAGGACTAAAAGCTTGTTTACAATGGACTGAGATTGTCCAAAGTTCAATAATGTTCTAAGAATCTAGAATAGGCTAGTGCGGAAGTTTAAGTCTTTTGGAAAGTTTAATAATCATAAGAGATCAAAGTTAGTGAGTTTAGTGGTCTTTGGATTAAAATAATTCAATTAATTATAAGTTGGAATTTTTGAATTTTTAAAATCCAACGGTTAGCTAACAATGGAGGGAGTTAGTATTTAGGATTTAGTTAGGCTCAAACTAAGCTCCAACTGATGAAAATTGGTTGGATTAGTTTTTGAGAAGTTATAAAGAATCTTATATATATCTCTGTTACGACAAAGAAGGGAGATATATACGGACTGCAACAGTAAGAAATATAAAACTCTTAGTTTTTGCAACTCCATTTATCTTGGAAGTCTTAGTTTGTTTGAACTAACACATACATGAGTTAGAAGGATTTCTTTCATCCATTCTAAACCGTTTTGAATGAGTTTACTTTGAATTTGCTGTTGCGCGGGTGTATGGACTGGTGAAGGAAACAGTGAGCAATAAACTTTAATTTCTGCAAGTTCCTTGATCTTTTAAGTCTCAAATCATTTGGTTTGATTATTCAATTATTCTTGTTATTGAATGAGTTTACTATTATATTGAGACTGTTGTCGCGCCAGTCACTGCTGAAACAATCATTCTTTTGTCTAGATTTGTCATTGCAGTAGAGTTTTAGAGATAATGAAGATCATCCCATGAACATAGAAGGCCTAATATTCATGGGATGACAATAACTAACTTGTATTATGAAGTACTGACATTGCATATGCAAAGTTTTGTGAAAAACAATGTGATCACAGGATAAACTGTGGGAAATTACCGTGAGTTGAATGCTAATGTATAGCAGTGAGTGATCTATCCAAGCAAGGGTGGATTGTTATAGTTTGGTTTTATACCTCCCAATTGCATTTGTTTAAAAATCATTGGAGGTTTTTAAACAAATGCAATTGGGAGGTATAAAACCAAACTCAACCACTTTTGCCATCATTCTTCAAGCATATGCCAAAATGGGATCTTTAGTATTGTGGGGAAGCATTCTAAATAACCAAAGCCGCTAACAATAAATTCAACACAGATATGTCCTCATTTCTGGGTATTTTAGCTCTCTAACAGCTGAATACCAGATTACATAATAATGACAAAAGAAAAATAAACCCAACGTACTCAGAAATTGTAGCTGTGATTTCGCGGAGGGAACCTCTCTCAGCGCTGTTGAAAATACAAATGACAACGTTTCTCTACATTATTTCCATCCTAACTTGCTTTTCCCTCTTCGATTTTGCAGTACTGTGAAGGTAGTCGCAAGTTAGGGTTGTTTCATTGCATACCCAAAACAATGAAGACATTACGGTCCACAAAACGTTTGTGCTTGAAAGATGAACAAATAAAATTAAACTTCTAAATAACCAAAGCCACTAACAATAAATTCAACACAGATATGTCCTCATTTTTGGGTATTTTAGCTATGTAACAGCTAAATACCAGATTACATAATAATGACAAAAGAAAAATAAACCCAACGTACTCAGAAATTGTAGTTGTGATTTCGCGGAGGGAATCTCTCTCGGCGCTGTTGAAAATACAAATGACAACGTTTCTCTACATTATCATGTTGTCTTTACAGTGACTGTCCCTTGTGTAATTGCCACTTGAAGGAGGACAGTCACTGTAAAGACAACATGATAATGTACACTTACAGAATGAGGACAGTCACTCTAAAGACAACATGATAATGTACACTCACTGTAAGGACAGTCACAAATGAGGACATCTCACAGTGACTATCCCTTGTGTAATTGCCACTTGAATGTATTGCTATTCAGCCACATTAATGCTTTTCTTCTTCAACAAATGAGCATAGTCACTCTAAAGACAACATGATAATGTACACTTACTGTGAGTGTACATTATCATGTTGTCTTTAGAGTGACTATCCTCATTTGTTTGAACTAGCACATACATGAGTTAGAAGGATTTCGTTCATCCATTCTAAACCGTTTTGAATGAGTTTACTTTGATTTTGCTGTAACATAGAAAGCCTAATATTCATGGGATGACAATAACTAACTTGTATTATGAAGTACTGACATTTCATAGGCAAAGTTTTGTGGAAAACAGTGTGATCACAGGATAAACTGTGGGAAATTACCTTGAGTTGAATGCTAATGTATAGCAGTGAGTGATCTATCCAAGCAAGGGTGGATTGTTATAATGTGGAACATTGTATAATGTTTGTGAGATGGTGAATCATCCACTAATTTGGATTTGAAGGGTGTAGAATCGGGTGATTGAGAATGCCCTAGTTAAGAAGGGTTTAGAGCCAAGAATTGTGGGTTTGGGTGTTGCAGAGCCCTAGAGGCTAATTCCCTTTGGAATTGTTTGTTTCAAAGTGTAAGAAGACACTGTCCAGGGATTAGGAAGTGTTAGGTGGAATTTATCATATACTTCCTTTGAAATTTGGGTCATTTTTATACATTAAAACCAGAGGTACAGTCATAGAACAGGGTAGGGAAATTCACCAAAAAGTAATTGAAGATGGGTTTTTGTCAAATATAGTGGTGGTGACTACCCTGATGGACATGTATATAAAATGTGGAAGCATACAAAAGGCACGCGATTTGTTTGCGGAAACAACTGAAGCAAGGCACGTGAAAGTCTCAGAATCTTGAATCCAAGTCAGTGAAAGCTTTGAAAACCAAATGCATCCTATTAAGTATTGTGGGGAAGCATTCTAAATAACCAAAGCCGCTAACAATAAATTCAACACAGATATGTCCTCATTTCTGGGTATTTTAGCTATGTAACAGCTGAATACCAGATTACATAATAATGACAAAAGAAAAATAAACCCAACGTACTCAGAAATTGTAGCTGTGATTTCGCGGAGGGAATCTCTCTCGGCGCTGTTGAAAACACAAATGACAACCCGCTTGATTTCACGGAGGGAATCTCTCGATGCTGTTCAAAACATAAATGACAACCCGCTTTGTTCAAAACACAAATGATAACCCGCTTGATTTCGTGGAGGGAATCTCTCTCGGCGCTGTTGAAAACACAAATGACAACGTTCCTTTTTTTTTTTGCACTTATATCCCGACAATGTCGCAATTGCGACGGTGTCGGGCTATATTTGAAAAAAAAAAGCCAAAACCGCTTAACATTTCCCTGTCGTCGCAAATTGCCGTCGCAATTTCACCCCAAATGTATTAGTGGATATTGCTGTTCATGAATATGATACTGTTGTATGATACTGAATATGATTCAACTGTTCATGAATATGATACTGCTTATGATACTGAATATGATACTGCTATTCATGAATATGATACTGTTGTATGATACTGAATATGATATTGCTATATGATACTGGATATGATACTGCTATTCATGAATATGATTACTGAATATTATCATCTCAAAACCCGAATATGGGCTAAAAATGAGAATATCGATCTTCCAGCTGAAGAGGTGGAATATGTTTTCATAACCCGATTTTGGCTGATTATAAACCCAATTTGATTCTCGGTCGGGTCCGCAATCTTCCCGTTATATTATTTCGTGGATACGATATATTGTTTCATGGATACGACTATGGATGAGTATGTGATTTTGCTATCAGGATTCAACTGTGTAGTTTTTTGAGTCAAACTCATTGACCCATGATTCATGAGTACTGGTTTAACACGAACCCATCTCCAATGAGAATGAATGAATCTAGGTGATGCTCATAGAGGTGAAGCGCTGGGACCTACTGGGAAGTCCTGGTGCTTCACCTCTGTGAGCATCACCACTACTCATGAATCATGGGTCAATGAGTTTGACTCAAAAGACTACACAGTTGAGTGGGTGTTCAAACTTAGAGAGAGTGGGTTCACTGGAATCACTGTTAATGAATGGGATGCTCCAAGATATAAACATATCATCAAAGACCCAATGGATCTCTCTACCATAAGATCACGACTACAAAATAATCTTTACTCACATCCCATGGAATTTTCTCATGCTATAGATCTGACTTTTGACAATGCAATGAGATACAATCCTGCAACTAGTGTTTATTATGAGATGGCAAAGAACCTGCTTCAAAATTTCTATTCTCAGTGGAAACCCATTGGAATAGAAATTGCTAAAACAATAAATCAGACCACACTTTCTGTGCATAAGGGTTTCAGCAATGTGATGAAGCCAAAAGCCCTGAAATTTGTATGTGAAAAACCCAATTCAGACATGAATCAGAAAGCAGATTATAAGCTTAAAAAACCCAATTCGGACATTAATGAGAAGACAGAGTATAAGCTCATAAAGCCCAATTCAAACTTGAATGAGAAAATAGAGTATAAGCAAAGAAAGCCCAATTCAGACATGAATAAGAAAATAGAGGATGGGCAGAAATGGCATAGTTCAGAGCAGTCAAAAGATCAAGAATTGGTTAAGGAGAATGAGAACTTTGTGCATTTGTATCATCCCAACTATGGGCCATGTTATGGCGATATTATGGATCTAGGCTCTGTAAAAACAAAGCTACAAGATCATAGACATTCATTGCACAAAGAGTTTGCAGTTGATGTGGAATTGGGAATTGAGAATGCATTAGAGAATGACAATTCTGATGAGTATCATACCATGAATGAGAATGAGAATGAGAGTTCCATACCATGGATGAGGATGGGAATGAGCCTTCTAATGAGTCCCATACCATGGATGAGAATGAGCTTGAAAATTTTCAAATCCAATGGAAGACCTTTCATACAGGATTAGAAAAAGGCATGGAGGAAGAATCTGGGCAAAATAACAGGCATATTGTTAGCATGAGAATCCCCTGTGACCACAGTTCTAGTGGAAAGTTGTCTGGTAAAAGGAAAATTGCAGAGCAAGTCAAACGTCCAAAATGGGAGAACTGTGAGCATTCTTCTTCATCTCGAGCAGAGGTATTTCCTGCTGTAAATGTGGTTGATACATTCATTGACCATTGGGATAGGTCAGAGATAGATTTCCTTTTTGTCGAAGGGCACTTGGTTCAATTGCAAAGTGCATCCCTAGTACTTTGACAATTTATTTTTCACTCACTTTGACCCTTTTACTCTAATGCAATATTTATATGCAAGAGTTGAAATGGATAATTTGTCTTATTGAATTTGTAATTGTTGTCCCAGAATGATATAGACCTAACCCTCAAATATGGTGTTTTTAGTCTTGACTCAAGACCACAATTTTTAATTTTTGTGATGATTGCAGATATGGATCCAAGGGCCCCGAAGATGGTTCTCTAGAGGTAAGAAAAATCTTTTCCTTAGTGTTTTGATAAAAAATTCAAAGATCTTCAAGGCCTCTAACCATTTGTCCTAGCCACCTCCTTGTAGTTGGCATGATCACCTTAGCCACATCTCTCCATTTTGACATGTGATACGATTAGATTAGTGATGTAGAGTAATAGACTAGACAAGTATGAGGAAATAGAACAAATCTATCTTACATTTTGATTGCATTTGTTGCATATTATCCTGATCCTAAATAATATTTTTAAAAAAAACTACTTTTAACAATATTTTAGACCTTTGGTGCTTTAAAGTGTAAGATTTTAGAAAAGTATTGGAATTGGGGTTGAGGAGAGAAGGGTGTTGCTTCTACCATATAGAAAAATATCTCAATTTATATAAGAAATCAAGATTAGAAAGCATATTGGAATTTGAAATGCAATTAATTCAGGCTAATAAAGAATGCATCAACTATACTTCAATTTTATTTGAATATAATCTCAAAATGCTTGAATTGATGAAAGCTCCCAAAAATAGAAGGAATTGCTGATACCATGTAAGATTGATCAACTTTATAAGAGTGCACACAACCATAAACCTTCACATAGAGATAAATAAATCATCAAAGTGATAAAATATTGAGATGCTTGCATAATATTCATAACTTTAATTATAAATTCAAGGATAGAGATAGTAGGGAGAAATAACCAAACAATTTGTAAGAACCCTAAGTTTTTCAAAATTCCATATAATGAAGAAACCAAAAAAACACCCAAAAAATGCCTCCCCAAACCTCATAATTAACGAGTGAATTCACTCTGTGGTCATATGTTCACCTCTTATAAATAGGCATATGTATCCATTTACAGCCCCCATAGTTAAATTTGATGTGTTTTCAAAATGCCAAATTTGGGTACCTTGAGTGGGTTTGCATATTCCTTAGTCTGTTGAAATGGTCAGTTTTGAAAGTCTATATTCTAGTACTGGGTGAATGTCATGTCAAAATAATTGTTTCTCTTAATTTTCCCCATCACAATGTTCTCACGCGTTCATTTGAAAAGCTCCATCAATTTGTTTGGTATTTTTTCCAAGCCCAATCCATTTGTAAATTATTTAGTTTTCTGCTTACACTGAAAAATTCATCAAACTAACCTTTTATGAATGTTAATATTTTTTCATTCAGTTGACTCATGTACCAAAACAATTGATCCTTGCAATCCTCTATACTATAAATAAACCCTATGCAAATTCCCAGAGCTCCAAGAGTCCATTTGATATTTTTCTCAGACTAAAACCCAATACAGTCAATGGATAATTGTCATTTACACAATGTCAAAGTTAATTAGATGTTCACTTTGGAAATTTATGTCTCAAATAGATGAATACCACATCAATTGGATTTTTCCTTGTGATTTTCTACATGGAAATGTACTCGTGCCAAATGGCAGAATTTTATCAGTTAGTTTGATATGTTTCCAAACTAAAAACAAAAATAGTTTATCAAGGTTTATCAGTTGAATTTTCAAAAAATGATTGAAGGCCACTTTTGACAGTGAATATCAAGCACCACAAGATGATTTATTCATAACCGATTTGTTGGTACACATTCTTGGATCATATGCCTGCATGCTTGCCAGACTTGGTGATCTATAGAGGAGATTTGATAGGTTTCCCAAACCTATTC
Organism: Chamaecyparis obtusa; assembly: GCA_027943335.1. Taxonomy (NCBI): domain Eukaryota; kingdom Viridiplantae; phylum Streptophyta; class Pinopsida; order Cupressales; family Cupressaceae; genus Chamaecyparis; species Chamaecyparis obtusa. Next base: position 113,640 of record BSBK01003695.1, on the reverse strand, counting down.
CAACTGCAACAAGTTCAGTTTGGATTTTAATAATGCTAGATCTGCAAGACTTTTAAAAGTCTCTCTGAACCCGATGTCTCCCCAATAAGAAAAAGGGCCAATGATAATGTTAAAATCATTTTAAGGAATAACTTATGAAGTAAAGTACATATTGATTTCAAAATGCAAATGAGGAAGATAAAATCAGAATAATGTGGCTCCCTCCTTGATTTTTTACATAACAATGAGGCAAAAATCGGTGAAAAAATGAAGTGTCTCTCCAACTACTAATGTCTTTCTGATGAAAACATTTTACCCTAATTGGTAGCACAAAAAGTGGCTAGGGTTTGTGAAGTATTTTCTGTAGCAATGGAATTGTAATAAAAGGTCCCAATTCGAGCCCATTGCTGAATAAAGGGCATTTTTATAGCTACACCCAAAAACATTTTATAATGAAAGTCAGGCTAAAATGGGTGAAAAATAGGGGTTTTGATCATGTAGTAAACAAGGAGACAACTAAAAGTTGTTTGCATGCTAAAAGATATCATCAAGAAACAACCAGGTGAGTCCTTACCAGTGTCTTCTGTTGCGAAGAAGCAGGACCATCTGGGCTTGACTATTCCTGTTTTGAGGTTTATGAGAAGGTACCCAACAATTTTTCAAGAATTTGTTTGACCCAAATATAATGTCCCATGGTTTAAATCACAAGGTGGAGCAGAGAATAAATCAAAAATAGGGTATGGAGTCTGTACACAGGTTGTGTAAAATGCTCATGATGACCAAAAGTAGGAAACTTCCATTGTAGACTTTACAAATTTGGTAGGAATAAAGACACATGAGCATGTGTTTGTAACACAGACAATGTACTTCCTATTTCAATCATTTTTTTGATTTCCTCAACGATGATGAAACAACGGTGACCAATCCTAAAACCCACAAAAACTATACAACATATAGCATACTGCATAAAAACCCACAAAAACTATACAACATACTGCATAAAAACCCACAAAAACTAGACAACATACATCATACTAAATATGATGCTGCATAAAAACCCACAAAAACTATACAGCATAGTTCATAAGCAAAACCCACAAAAACTATACAGCATACTGAATATGATACTGCATACTGAATAAAATGAGACAGAATATGATACTGAATAAGCATTGAGTTTCAGACAAACCTGGAAACCCTTCAGCTCGTCAAACCCTTCAATGGCTCGTCAAACCCTCCAGCAAAATCTACTCTATTAAACTATTTTCCAAGCAAAATACATTATACTCCTTCAATATATTGCATATAGCTATAATACGAGCTGTGATATGATGAAAACCCTTTTGTTTACCTTGAATCCGCGACCTTTTGTTTACAGAAAACCCAAATCCCTTCAACAATCACAATGCAGGGGAGAATAACAACATTCGGCCGAATGATATCACAACAATATCATTTCCACCCTGCAGAAAACCCTTCATCACAACATTATCGTTTCCACCCTGTAGAAAACCCTACAACACAAAACTATCGTATCCACATTTCATTTTTTGTATCCACAAAACAAGAAATCGTATCCATGCGTCCACGAAATCGTATCCACAATTCGGGCATTGGGAAGATGGCGAACCCGACCAAGAATCAAATTGGGTTTATAATCGGCCAAAATCAGGTTATGAAAACATATTCCACCTCTTCGGCTGGAAGATCAATATTCTCATTTTCGGCCTATATTCGGGTTTTGAGATGATAACCCGATTATGACTTTACAGGTTCCAAACAGTGGATATGGGTCATAATCGGGTTATCATCCTCATATTCCTGTCATCTTTCGACAAACAAACGAGGCCTTAGTGGAGGTAAAAGCCTGCAATTGTCAAGAGAGTTGACACTAATTGAAGCTGCTTGGAATTGTGTAGTTGTGGCATGTTGCATAAAAAAGTGAGGAACTCTAACAATTATTCATGTCACACCTCAGTTCACAACAATTTTTATATAAACCATTTTACTTCATTGCCACTGATATTGGATCATCTGCAAATAATATTGTGGAGCATTGGGAGTGACTATGAAGGACTTAGTGCATGGCATGTTGATTAGAACCTTGTAGGTTTATAACTTGGAAACTCATTCAATCAACACATTCAAATCCAAATTAAATCAAGTAGAATCATATCAGATTTGGATTGGGCAATAAATTTGAAAAACACACAATACTAAGAGGGGGAGGGGGTGGGGGTGAATCAGTATTTAACAGATTTTAAAAATAAGAAGCAAAAATTAAAGAGCACACAACAAAGAAGACAGGACACACAAAATTATCTTGTGGAAATCTAAGATGGGAAAAATCATGGCATCACTAATCCAATGGGCAACAACCTATTACAATTGAGAGCTACAACTCTCCAAAAAACCAGACTAGGCTCCAACTTGTCTTGTAAGGCTACAACCTTACTCGAATAAAATATAACAAAATTATAACACAAAGGAAGTTTTTATATCTTTACTGAAATGTAAAGACCCTCTAAAGAATGAAGAATTCCTTTGGCTCAGACTTGTGCTTCTTCTCCACAGATTTGATTCTCTTATCTCATCTTAGTACAACAACACTTCAGCTGTTAAAAACAATCTAACTACACTTCATAACATAGAAGGTTTTTTTGATGATTGCTATTTTATAATCTCCTACAGTCCCCCTGTTGTCCTTGAATCAAGCACAGTCCCTCTCTGCTGCTTTAGACTAGGCTTAACATAATAGATTTATACTTGCAATCGTGTCAAAAGCAAAACTTGCTTTCCCTTGTCCCCTTGTGTTATGACTAGCAGATTTGTTCACACCGACTTGCTCATACTGATCGATGTCAAAATCTTACATATTAAGATACACCAAAGATTACTTATTTTGATATTCAAAACAAGGGATATAAAACTCCAGACCGAGCCCCTCAGTGTTATCTCAACAACTCATGGAGATGGCGATCTTCCCACTGAGTATCTAATCTGCAAAATGTTCATGTTACGTGGCTTCTGATGTTCAATCTTCTTCTATCTGAACAATGCACAAAAGAGCCTTACTCATTGTCGACTAGTCACACTCCTTTTTCATACACCAAAATGAACGTTTTGGATTATTAACTCTGTCGTCCTTTTGTTCCTGTGTTCAACAGAAAAAAAAATAGTTTTTACACTACCCTTGGCTCATTTTGATATCCTTGAGTTGTGCTGTTATGAAAACAGGCTATCCTTTTACACTAGTTCATTTTTTTGACCTGACTATTGTCTTTTTCAGTATATTTTTCTTTTGAAGAAAGGCCCACACACAAAAGAATGTATGATATCTGCTTGTCGCATACACACAACACTCAATAGCGCCTCTCTATTTTTGTTACTAACTGCACATAGAATGTCCAGCCGTCCCTATCGCAATGTAGGCACATGAACTGTTATACCATTTTTATTCTTCTAACACAGGCACTGCCTGTTACGTCTGAAACTGGCACACTTTTGAATGACTCCACACAGTCACCTGCTATGTTTTTGACAGTTCATGCGCTTATACTCCCAGGTCGCCTGTATTCAACTTGTCTTTAGCATGTGTTACATTTTTGAAAAAACATCTACGACAGAGCCATTTTTTCTTCTCTACATTTTCTATATTGGCACGAAATCTTCTTAAAAGAATGGCTCCCTCATTGAATAATTAATCGGCACATGTCCTGCACTGCTTCTACACATATATGTAAAAAAAATACCTTGCAACCATAATCGAATGCTTCTAAACACCTAGCCAGGCAGTTATGCGAATTGGAAAATCAACAACTGAGCATCTTCTAGTCCCAACACGTGAGGTGGAAAATGATGAAGTTTACAAACATACTTGCGGAGAACAGATTGACATATGCGAATCAAACCAAACAAGGAGTGTGATGACACATGTCATATGATCCACACACCTAAGCAATTGACTTACACAGCAGCATATATTGGTTCGCATGAGCAGAGATGCATTAATTAATGACAAAAACTAACAATCTCCCCCTTTTTGTCATTGATGGAAAACTTGAAACAACTGGAACAACGGAACCAATTCTGAACCATTGCCAAATCTGAAACAACTCTGAGAAACAGCTCCCCCATAAAACCAAACCAACTGAAACCAACTGTAACAAATGAACCAACTCCCGCTGGAAGTCTACTCCCCCTTTGTCATCAATGACCACACACTTGAAACACAACAACAGTCCGAAAGATATAGCAATGAAGTTCTTCTGCTGAAAACTGACCTTTCATTGAGGTGGAATAACACCAAGCTTGCTTCAGAGATATTCAGAACAAACATAGTTCAACTTAACAACATTATTTGCAACCTACTCCTTCAAATAGTGATACTTAATTAGAATGTGCTTGGTGCGAGAATGCATCACTGGATTCTTTGAAATATCAATGACGCTAGTGTTATCACAGAAAATACAAATAGGATTAGTAATCTCAAGCTTATAATCATGTAAAGTATTTTTCATCCAAATTACCTAAGCACAACAAGACACTAGTGCAACATATTCAGTCTTAGTGGTGGATAAAGAAGACTGTTTCTTGCTAAGCCATGAAACCAAACAACTACCTAAGAAGAAAACACATCCACTAGTGCTTTTCTTATCATCCACTAAACCTCCGCAATCTGCATCTGTATAGGCTGTAAAAAGAAAATCAGAACTCTTTGGAAACCAAAGACCAAAATCAACTATACCTTTTAGATATTTAAAAATTCTTTTAACAGCTGAAACATGTGTTTGTTTTGAGAAGCCTGAAATATGGCTACATATCCCACAACCTGCATAATATCTGGTCTAGTGACTGTCACAAATAGCAGACTCCCTACCATAGACCTGTAAAAGGACTAATCAACTGAAGGAGACACATCCTCCTTACTTAACTTACAACCAGTTTTCATAGGAGTGCTAACTGGATTACAATCTTCCATCTTAAATCTTTTAAGCAACTCCCTAACATACTTAGCTTGAGAAATAAAAATACCTTTAGAAGATTGATTAATTTGCAACCCAAGAAAGTAAGTTAACTCTCCTATCATAGACATCTCGAACTCATTCTTCATACACGCAGCACATGTTTTAGACATATTAACACTGTCACTCCAAAAAATCAGATCATCAACGTAAACAACAACAATAAGAATGTTGTTACCTTCCTCTTTAACATACAAGCTGCTGTCCACATATCTCATTTTGAAGCCCTGTTGCTGCAAATAGTTATCCAGCCTATCATACCAAGCTCTAGGAGCTTGTTTGAGTCCATATAATGCCTTTTTCAACCTGCATACATAGTCAATATTTTCAGAAATCAGACCTTTCGATTGTTCTACATAAATTTCTTTAACTAAATCTCCATTTAAGAATGCAGATTTGACATCCATTTAGAAAACTTTAAAGCCTTTGAAGGAAGCAAAAGCAAGAAAAATTCTGATTGCTTCTAACCTTGTAACTGGTGCAAAGGTTTCACTAAAATCCACACTTTCAATCTGAGAATAACCTTTGCAAACCAAATGTGCTTTGTTTCGAATAATCTTACCATCTTCATTTACCTTGTGCCAGAATATCCATTTTGTACCAATCACATTCTTGTTGATAGGTCTTGGTACAAGTTCCCAAGTGTTGCTCTTTTTAATTTGATCTAACTCATCTTTCATGGCAGTCACCCAATGTTTATCTACAACTGCCTCTTCAAAACACTTAGGCTCAATCATGGAGATAAGTGAGAAATCATCATCCTCAAAATAGTTAACATTTTTCCTAGCATTTCTAGTTTGCTTTTCACCTATAACCTGATCAATAGGATGATTCTTTTGCACAAACTTAGAGGGAGTTTTGAAACTAGAAGCATCATGTTCATCTTGAGAATCACTTCTAGAATTGTCATGTAGATTTTCAACATCAATAAAAGTAGGAACTGTTTCTTTGTGAGAAGATTGTACTTTACCTTTATCATTTTCACCACTCTTGCTGGCTATTCCATCTTGAACATGTGGAGGAGAGGAAGGTACAACAATGTTGGTTTGAGTTTTAGAAGCTACCAAAGTGCTAGTTTGTGTTTCACCTTTTTCGGGGCTGTCATCATTCGTATCAAATTGATTAGTAACTTCATGAACCTTGACATTAGCACTTTTTACTAATTTATGTAGCCTTTTATTGTAACATTTGAATGCCTTACTCTTAGAAGAATAGCCAAGAAAAATACATTCATTAGCTCTAAACTCAAACTTACCCAAGTTATCTTCATCTTTCCTAATGTAGCATGGACTCTTAAATATTTTAAAGTACTTGACAGTGGTTGGTTTACCTTTCCAAAGTTCATAAGGAGTCTTCTTGAGTTTGGGTCTCAATAGTGTTCTATTTTGAATATAAACAGCTGTGGACAACCTCTCTCCAAAGTATATCTTTTACTTTACTTTCATTCATCATGCAACGAGCCATCTCTTGATTGGTTCTATTTTTCCTTTCCACAACACCATTTTGTTGTGGAGTTCTTGGGGTTGAAACCTGTTTCTTAATGCCATGTTGCTCACAAAATCTAACAAACTCATAAGAAGTGAATTGTCCCTCATTATCAGAACGCAAGCATTTGATCTTCAAGTCCATTTCATTTTCAACTAGACTTTTAAAAATTTTAAACTTCTTTAGAGCCTCTGACTTTTCTTTTAGGAAAGTAACCCATGTCATGCGAGTAAAGTCATCAATTAGAAGCATAAAATATTTATCACCTTGAAGACTTGCTACCCTTGTTGGTCTACAATAATCCGTATGGATGAGCTCAAGTGGCCTACTGCTGAATTCATCTTTTAGTTTAAAGGAAGCTCTAGTTTGTTTGCCTTCTTGACAATTTTTGCAAACATCTGCTGGTTTTTCAAGCATAGGCATGTCTCTAACCGCCTCCTTTTTGCTAATCTTAATAAGATTATCAAAGTTAACATGTCCAAACTGCTTGTGCCAAAGCCAAGCATCCTCTACCTTGCTCAAACAACATGTCTCATCATTAGAATCATTAAGAATGTAAAGATTATTTGCTGCTCTAGTAGCTTTCGCTATGACATTAATTCCCTTTTTAATAGAGCAAGCATTAGAGTTAAAACTAAGATCATAACCTTGATCACATAGCTGACTTACACTCAGCAAATTATGTTTCAGCCCTTCTACATAAAGAATATTCTCAACAGTAGTTTCATCATTATTAATTAGGACTGTACCTATACCAACAACCTTTGCAGAAGAGCTACCACCAAATCTAACTTTACCACCTTTCATTTTCTTGAGAGAATGAAACTTATTCAAGTCACCTGTCATATGTCAAGAGCAACCACTATCAACATACGATATGTCCTTCTCACTGCTAGCTAGAAAGGTTGTTTGAGTAACAAGAGCTTTAAGAGGAGTCTCTTGAAATTTTCTCCTCCAAACTTTAGTCACTTTAGCTCTTTTTTGAGGCTCAACATTATAAAACAAATTTGCATTGTAGCTGTTACAAAATCTAGATGTATGTCCAAACTTATTGCAACTGTAGCAAATCAGATTGTACTTCCTAAACACATTTCTTTCATGCTGATAAAAATTCTTGTATGGAACAACTCTACAATCAACAGCTCTATGACCAAAGTAATTACATGCAAAACAATAGCCATAGAAGAAAGGTTTGTTTACCTTGATGGGAGTAGGCTAATTATTTTTTGGTGATGAAGAGTTTGGATAAGATTGCAAGCCAACTCCTCTTCTATCTTTGGTGAGTCTTTGAGAGCCAAGAACATCATCCAATGTGACTTTGCCACTATTGAAAGATAGCTCTTCACTAGAGAGCATAGAAGTTTTACCAATGTTCCTCATAGCAACAATTTCAGCTTCCAACTTGGCAATGTTATCTTCCTTTAATTGAATCTGATTTTCTAAATCTTCACGAATCTTTTTGCCCTCCTCATTCAGAATTTTAATATCTACAAGCTTAGTTTCAGCCTCCTTAAGAGATGTAGCAATCTTTAATTTTTCAGCACTCTCAACTTGAAGAAGATCCACAAGATTCAAATTTTTCTTTTTCAAATTTTTAATATCTGATAGAGTTGAAATCAGCTCAAGTTCAAAGTCTACTTCATCATCTTCATCATCTCCAATATCTTCAAAACTAGCATCATCAATCGCCACATCATCAATAGCCATGAACATGACTTCACTTATCCTTGAATCGCTCTTGCTACTTGAAGAATCATTGTTGTCATTTTTTGAAAATAGCACCTTCTTACCCTTTTCAGACTTCAAATTTTTCTTGGTAAACCTCCTAGATTTCCAGTGCTTGAATTCCTTTTCATCATTGTTGTCCTCATCTTTATCAAATGGACACTTAGAGGCAAAATGACCAAGCTTACCATAATTGAAACATTTTAGACCAGACTTGCCTCTGTTTTTGTTAAAGCCCTTTTTCAACCTTCTAATGAGGTAAGCTAATTCCTCATTTGAGTCCTCATCCGAGCCCTCACTTAGATTGGTCTCTTTATCCTTGCTTCTTTTAGAAGCCTTTAATGCAGATTCAGTTTTAGAAGATCCTTCAACCGTAGTCCTCATTTCATATGCAGTCAAGATACCATGTAGCTTATCAACGGTTAAAGTGTCTAAATCAAACATTTCTTCAATAGCAGAGACTTTAGCATCAAGTCTCATGGGAAGAGATCGAAGAATCTTCTGAACTATAGTCTTCTCTTCAACATCTTCAGCTAGACCTCTTAAAGCGTTGACAACTTCATCAACACGCAAAAAATATGCAGCAATGTTTTCGCTGTCCTTCATTCGAAGACCTTCAAAAATAGCCCTGTGAGTTTGAACCTTGGCTTTTCTGACTTTGTCATCACCTTGATACACATTGTGCACTTTATCCCAGATTCCTTTAGTTGTGTCGCAGTGCATGACCTTTACAAACTTAGCTTTAGTTAGACCACACAGATTGCATTCACGGCCTTGACATTGTTCTCAAATTCCTTCTTATCATCAGCATCTACGGGAGGAGTAGCAAAGATTTTATAGCCATTTACAAGACTGAGGTACACATCGCAACCAAGAGACATAATATAGGTTTTCATACGAACACTCCAGAAAGCAAAGTTATTTCCAACAAAGAGAGGAGCACGGTTTGTAGCTAGACCTTCTAAGGCACTCATGATGGACACAAGGATCGAACTCTCAAGCTTTTAAGCACGGGAAGAGAGTGACCTACTCTAATACAAATTGAAAAATGCACAATACTAAGAAGGGGAGGGGGTGAATCAGTATTTAACACAGATTTTAAAAATAAGAAGCAAAAATTAAAGAGCACACAACAAAGAAGACAGGACACGCAAAATTATCTCGTGGAAACCCAAGATGGAAAAAACCACGACATCACTATTTCAATGGGAAACAACCCATTACAACTGAGAGCTACAACTCTCCAAAAAACCAGACTAGGCTCCAACCTGTCTTGTAAGGCTACAACCTTACTCAAATAAAAGATAAAAAGATTATAACACAAAGGAAGTTTTTATATCTTTACTGAAATGTAAAGACCCTCTAAAGAACAAATAATTCCTTTGGCTCAGACTTGTGTTTCTTCTCCACAAATTTGATTCTCTTATCTCATCTCAATACAACAACACTTCAGCTGTTAAAAACAATCTAACTACACTTCATAACATAGTGTATGCACCCAAAAATGGTCGCCTAGACTTTGGGCCCCATTTATTCAATTTATTAACCCTGAATCAATTTTTATCAATAATCAATATTTTCAACAATATCAATCTCTTGATCAAGCCTTAATTTTGATCATATATTAGATTTTATCCTATGGGCTAACCATTTATCCTAAGTCTTTATTTGATTCAAAAGAATATTTCCTCCCCTTTTAATTAAATAAAAAGCCCACCTTTTCCTCTTATCCTAAGTTGCACAAATAAAGCATTATTCCTATTTTACAAAAAGGAAAAAAGCACTTTTTGTCTCACATGAGGCTCAAAAGTCAACACTTCACTCTCATTGGAGGATACTTATGCACATGGATTGCTCCTCTTTCAAGCTCCACCGCCGATTAAGACTTTTTGCCTCTTAATCTCAACGGTCCATTTCTTTGCATTTCTTATAAAAGGAGAGCTCTCTCCTCCATTTATATACCACTTGTTTTATGCTAATGTTATGCTGCAGGTTTTAGGTGCATTTGGAGTTTGAAGATATTGAAGACTTGCTTCATTTCATTACATCATTTAGTTGCATATTTCCTTTGCTTAGTTTGCATGATCATGGCATATTAGCTTAGTTTCCTTTATGCAATAGAGTAACTCACATAGCTTAAATAGGAAGGCTTGGTAATACTTGTTATTTTCCTTTCATAGATTAGTTGCATTGTACTTTCCTTTCATAGCTTAGATTGTATTCTCATTTAGATTTGCATTGCATTGCATATTTGATTCTTGGAGATATTGGCATTGTTGCCCTTGTCTTCACTTGAATCTCTCATTGTATGGTTGACTAGCAAGGTCACAAGTTTGTAGCTCTAGCTGAGAGCAATTTTCAACCTTGCAACTCCATGCATAGAGAGCTATGAGCCGCTTTGTGAGGCCTCATTCTTGAGCAACCTTGCATGTAATGGTTCATAGAAGTGCACCATTTTAGTGTGTACATTTCTAGCGCCCACCGTGGGGCTGAGTAGATTAGCTTTGTCCCTTTAATTCTGCATTTTCTGTCAAATTTTCATCAATTTTTGGCTTGGTTTTCAGTCTCTGGTTTTTTTTTTCTCAGAGTATCGCGCGATACTTCTCAGAAATATCGCACGATATACCTTTGTATAGTGGTGCGACACTTCGTGCGAGAGAAGAATCACCTGCCAATACTGAGAAATATCGCCTGTTATCGGGCGAAGTATCGCCCGCCCATAGTGAGAAGTATCGCCCAGACTGAGAAATATCGCGCGACTGTAGGAAACGGTGTCGCGCGATACTGGTGAAGTCTGAGAAATATCGCCTGGTCAGACAGAGACTTGCATTTCTAGTTTTCTCATCCGAATTTGATCATTTTAGTTTGCTGTTTTATTTTACTGTGTTTAGATAGGTCTAACCTGCATCTTTTAGCTTAAATCTATCAGTTTATTGCATGTTTACCTTTGGATTTGGATTTTGCTAACCTTGTGGGTCTAACAAGTTGTGTTTGTAGGTGCTCTCATTTGTTTGAAAATTGCTAAAAATGCATGTCAAAGAGGGCTACTAACAGTTTTTGTAGGGCTGCCCAAGCATAAAAATAAAATAAAAATTTTGTTTTGCTTGTTTATTTGCTTTCCTTTCAAGTGTGGCATTCACTAATTGTATTAAAAATCTTAATACCTTGTGAAAGAGATCTTGAGGTGGTAGGAGAAGTATGCTCTTCACCTTTAGGTGAACCAAAAAATCTTGACCCATCTTAAGGTTTTGGAAGCAAGGGAGTAATTGAACCTCTTTTGCTTGGTGTGTTTGGGAGAGATTCTTGAGATAGGGGAGTATGCTCTTCATCCTTGTGGTGAACCAAAAACCTTGAACCTCAAGAGTTGATCTATTCTTTGTTTAGTTTAGGATCCTTTAGCGGGCCTGCTCTTGAGCAATCAAGAGGAATGACTCAAGTGGGGACAACCTTGTCATCATTTTCCTTGGTGGCAAGTGATTCCAACTCACTATAATCTCAAGGATATCAAGGACACCAAAAACCTTGGTAAACATAACACTTGTCTTCGTTTGATGTGAGTAGCTCATGGGATTGCGACCATGGAGAAAACATTGAACAAGAATGCTTAAGGTACTCTTAAGGCCGCGAGGTCCTAGTCCTTTATGAGGAGCAAGAGGGGTGTTGTGAACGGAAATCCTTATTAAGAACCATTAGGTAGAAGCCACCTTATTTTAGCCGCTTATCTTCTTAGTGCAAGGATTGATCCAAGTGGTTTACCCGGATCACCTTAAGATACTCACCATATGTGTCCCTTTGGTTGTGTCATTTGACATTTCCATGACAAAGCCAACATCTCTTGTGGGTAACCACTTGGTGTGAGGCGAGGGGGCATCAAGTTGTGGGCTAAGTTGGTAAGTATTGAGCTTTGACTTTTTAGGATAGATTTTCTTGAAGTGTCTTCGATTGTGTGATACCAGTGTAGACGTTCTTACATACAAACAATCGGTAGCATTCATAGGGTGTTGTTTCAATTCTGATATCACAAGTGTTTGTCTTGGCAAGGTTGCTTTTGCCCTTGTTTCAAGTGTTTGAGACCATATTTTGATCCCTTACTGTTTGCAAACCTGTCAAAATTCTGCTGATATTGTGACTGAAATCGAAAACATCAATCCTCAGACTCGAAGTTTTGACCAAACAGACCCAAAAATGCAAATTTTACACAATTCTGGTCAAGAGTTAAACAATTCTGCAACAGTATCGCGCCCTGTAAAGCGAAGTATTGTGCGATACTTCGTGCTTGCTAGAAATATTGCCCTCTTTGAAGAGAAATATCGCGCAATAGTTCGCCCCTGATGGACTATCGCTCGACCTGCCTGGAGTATATCGCCCGCCAGTACTAAGAAGTATCGCCTGGCTTCGGGTGAAGTATCGCATGGTTATAGGTTTATCGCCCCAGTAGCCTGGAGTATATCGCCTGGTTAAATTCTGTCGTGCTTAAATTTTGGTCAGTTTCAGTTGCTGTTAATCAGGCTAGGTCTTAGAGTAGGCTTCTCACCCTGACATTTGAGACCTATCTTGACTCCAAATTTCTAGTTTTTAGTCCTCCGGGATAGCATCATTTGATTTACGAAATCACTTTGGAATAATTGTCAAGTTAGAAGGTCATTCTTGGTGCCAAGGTTCATCTTTAAGATTGTTAGCTACATTCTTAGAAAATTTTAGTACTCTTATTGTCCAAATCGCTTTCATTTAAATCTCAATTTCAATTATCTTTTGGCCTAGTCCAACCTCCTGATTCAAAAGTGCAAGGGTAGTCACCCTTTGATTTGAAGCACCTCTTTGACAGTGTTGGTAAAGCCCTTTTTTTCTCTTTTTTTTCATTTCTTTTTTGGACAATAGAGGACTTTGATTATCCTAGTTTGGCGTTGACACTTTGAGAGGTCACCTTCTCATTGAGAGTATCTTTCTTTCATGTCAATTACGACAAGGTACCAAGTCAATCAAGGGAAGCGACCCCCTATTTCCTTTAGCCAGTTACCACTTGTCAAGACTCGTCGACAACCTAAGGGAAAAGGACCCCTTTTTTATCAATCTCCTAAGAGTGAATCTGAGGTCTGTTTTAATCCGGGAGCTAATCCTAGTGAAGTAAGCATCTCTTTTATACCACTTTCATCAAGCATGGACATGAGTTACACTTTTACCCGACAACAAAGAGAAGCCATGAATCAAACTCTCGAGGATATCTTCCAACGACACAAAAGAGAGTATGGTGGTTCTTCTCATGCTAGTCCACCCGGGTCACCTCCCAACAATGTGAGGTATTTTGATGCTCATCAACGAGCTGAAAGACATCATAAGCAAGCTCACTCAGATTCAGGGTCGCAACACGAAGACCAGAATAATGAATCTAGTGATCACCACATAAACGCAGCCAATGCAATAAGACAGTCAAGACAATCCTCCCCACTTAAAGACACCTCTCGATATGCAAATACAAGATTGAGAAGCATTGAGAGAGAGAAGCAAGCCTACTTAGATGAACAGGCTGCTAAAAAGGAAAAATTCAGACAACTAGAGGAAGAGGAACGTGCATTGTTGGATATACAGAAAAGAGTCGCCCAAGAAGAAGAAGATAGACTCTATGCACAACAACTCCAAAGCCAATTTAATGGGAGGGGAGCCAATAGTGGGACCAACTCACCCCCATCTACCCCTTCCCCTAGCCCTAGAAGAAGATCAAGGACGCCCTCACGATCCCCGAGTCCTAGAGGAAGAAGGGCTTCAAGATATGACCATCATAGGAGACAGTCGTCTCATAGACATTCAAAGCAACCCTCCCAACGAGCACATCATGGCTCACAACATGGAGGAAGTTATGCTAAAATTGATCATATGGACTTCATGACTATGCAACAAGAACCATCCTTTCAAGCATATGTGGAGCAATATGTGGAACAAAACAAAGACCAATTCTTGGAAAGTCTTATGAACAAAGGCGCTAAAGTTTCATATAATTTTGATGTTCACCAAAAGATCAAGAAACAGAGCCCTTCAACTAATGAGGTGATCTTACAAATGCAAAAGGATATAGACAGGATGAAGGCTCCCAAGAGCACGTTTCATTTGGACTCCATATGTCCTAACCCCATTGACAAAAGTGTGGTGATGGTAGAATTCCCTAAGAAAATTGAGTTCCCAACATACGACAAATATGATGGCACTGGTGACCCTCACGACCATATTCGACAGTTCTACATAATGAGCTTTTCCTTTCACCATGAAGACTCCTACTTGATGAGATTATTCCCAAGGAGTTTAAAAGGTCAAGCCATGAAGTGGTTCACCAACCTTTCCCCTCCAGTAAAGACATTTAAAGAACTTGTCCAAAGATTTGTTCAACATTTTGCTTACAACTTATCGAGGTCGGTCACAATGCTTGATTTGTGTAAACTTAAGCAAAATCAAGGGGAATCTTTTGTCACATTTTTACAACGATGGAGGCGATTGTGTTCGAAATACCCAAGGACAATTCCTGAAGAGGAGAGAATTGATATCATTGTGAGCAATCTAATACCCGAACTAAGATATGAAGTCAAGAAAATCCCATTTAATTCCTTTGATACTATGGTAGAGGTGGCATGTCGCATTGAGGATGTCCTAAAAGAACAAGGAATTTTGGCTAAACCAACAAATAACAACAATAGACAAAATAACAATACTAATGGTAACAAGGACAAAAAGAACTCCTATTGGAACAAAAACAAGCAAGTGGTCAACGACGGAGTTGTTGACTCATCTCAGGTAAAAAATGAAATCGTTCTTAACCTCTCTCATGCAATTCAAGCTATGAAGCTGCAAACGTCTTCAGCACAACAAGACAAACCTAAGTATCAAAAGAGATCTAAAACGGAGAAAAGACAATTTACCAAATTGGGAGAATCTTATGCAGATGTTTTTAAGACATTAGTTGCTCATAATTTGGCACACCCACAGGATCCTACAAAACATCGCATACCGGATCCTTTACCTCATTGGTGGGATGCTAAGACTTTTTGCGTTTTCCATAATGGGATTGGACACGACATAGAAAATTGTTTTAAACTCAAGCATCTTGTCCAAGACCTTATTGAGAAAGGACAATTACAAGTGGATGGGTTAACCACTAATGCAGATCATAAAGCCTTTAAAGAGCCCTTGCCTAAATATGAGAAAGGAGAGAATTCTAACAATAAGAATGGCAAGGCGACTATCAACTACACCTACACAAACGCGGAGAACGTTATTAACATGCTTGAAGTTGTGGATGATAGTGTCAACATGATGAGAGGGAAAGATCCCTATGGACATAATGTGAACTCAACTCCTATGACTGATGAAAGACCCGTTGTGGTGATAAGAGGTCCTCACTCACAAAGAATGCCCTAGTCCCTCAATGCTGTCACTAGGGGACAGGCCCAAGCACCCATTATCATTAGAGGTCCTAGCACTAGCAAGTCTAAGCAGCCCATGTCCAAAGGTGCTCCTCCCAAATCTGCCGTTGGTCCTGATTCCAATTATAATCTTATTGACCAGCTACAATGCACACCCGCGCAGATATCCATCTTTGAGCTTTTAGAATTGTCTCCTAAGCACAAGCGCGTCCTTGAAGACGCTTTGCGACCAGCCAATGTCCCTAACAACTTAGATATTGATCAATTCCAAAACATGGTCAACCATTTGGCTAGCCCTCATTACCTCACCTTCTCTGAAGAAGATGACAAATCCATCAGTCACCCACATAACTTGGCCTTACACATCGAAGTCATGATTCATAAAACCCGTGTTAGGCGTGTACTGATAGATGGGGGTGCGGGGCTCAATATTTGTACCCAGAGTTTGTTGCTGGCTCTAGGATATTTCGAGAACATCATTGACACAAGGAAAAGGATCACAATCAAAGCATATGACGAAGCAGAAAGAAGTTCTAAGGGATTGGCTGTTTTGCCTATTCGCATTGGTCCCGTAGAAAAAGATATATTATTTCAAATTGTTGATGTTGGACCTCTAGCCTACAACATTTTGCTAGGTAGGCCATGGATTCAAGAAATGCAAGCAGTCCCATCAACATATCACCAGTGTGTTAAGTTTCCCCATAACAGTGTAGAAATTTGCATCCCTGGAGATAGTGCTTTATCAGTTAATAACATTTTTGCGGGATCACATGTACCTTTGAATAGGGAAGCTGACAGCCCTAGTAGTTCACTTGAACAATACAAGCAGAAGTTCAAGACCATCGATCTTGGGATGGGAGATTATAAAATGGATTCTTTTACAAACATGCCAGTCTCTCCTAGGTCTTATGGGAGACCATCCCCAAATGTGAAGCCTTCGTCATCAGCAATGACATTATTTGGGAAATTTGTCGAGTCTTCGGTCCCCATTCAAGAAGAGAAAGAGGAAGTTGCTGTAAGGGACTGGATCTATCACGAGGAGAAATACAAACATAACGAGAATTTTGCTCCTTCACCTGAAGCTTATGGGAAAGGGTATACATTGGTCAAAAATATGAGATATCCGAGATATGGTCCCCTTAGTCATAGGCTGGACACTAAAGCTGAGCCTCTTGATCATGCTCTTTTTGGATGAAAGAATAAGTCCACGGTTGGCTTAGGTTTTGAGAATAAGAAGAAGAAAGGTGTCCCTGTCCCAGCTGCGACGGACAGTGACAGTGACTCAGATTATACGCCTGATCTTTCCAATCAACAAGATGTGTCTGATGATTGGGTGCCCTCAACGAATCTCCTTTGGGGAGATTCCACAGATTTGATACTTGATAGTCCTACTATCCTAGCTGCGACGGATAGTGACTGTGTGACTGCTAGATCGACAAAGGAAAGTGTTACTGTCCTAGCTGCGACAGATAGTACCAATACTAGCACTAGAGAGGGGGAAACCCTTCCTAACCTTGAGGCTTCTACATCATGAGGCCTAAATGATGACTCGGAGACAGACTCCCATGAATATTAATGGGACTCACTTTTAGATACAACAGTTGATCTGGACGTAGATATTGTCCATGCTTATAGTACCCAACTTGATGCGACTAACGATCCTAGTGTAGGACTAGAGGATTGCACTCCTCAAATCGCCTTAGTGGACGACACTTCGTTTGATAGGATGAGTCCTAATTCGGGTATCTTAGGAGAAGACTTGATGAACTCTGATTATCTGGTCACCAGAGATGACACCTTTTGCATAAACAATAGCGAACCCGCCATTGACTTACCCCTTGTTCACTTTGACCTAATTGACTGGTCTCAGCACCATCAAGAGCCCACATTCCTCACCTTCCACAATGATTATGAAATTACCTGCTATCTGAATGCTCTTGAACCCATGGCTGCTTCCACCAGTGAACCAACAACCAGCATGACAGAGCCTGATATTAAGTACCTTAGTCTCAAAATAAAAGAAAAAAAGAAAAAAAGGTCTGATGGCGAAAACCACTTTGTGGCGGTGTCAGAACCAAAAATAGTAAAAAGAAATGACGCATCCGAGGGTGAAAACCTCTTTGAGGCACCTAAGGATGGGGTACTTAATAACTTGCCAAGTTATTTCCAGGATAGATCATCAATATTGATTGAACCAACAAAGCCAGTCAATTTAAACACAGAAGAAAATCCTCAGATAGTCCATCTTGCTCAGTCTTTATCAGAGGAAGAGACCAAGGCATATGTACAGTTTTTACAGAAAAAGAAAATTAATTTTGCATGGACCTACTCAGACATGCTAGGGCTTGACACGAATCTCATAATGCATCACTTATCCATAGCTCCAGGAGTCAAGCCAGTAAAATAGAGATTAAGAAAAATGCATCCACATGTAGCTCTACTTGTCAAAGGGGAATTAGAAAAACTTTTGAGAGCTGGATTTATTAGAGGTATCGATTATGCAGAATGGATCTCAAACATAGTACCTGTCTCCAAACATGATGGGTCCGTTCGTGTCTGCACAGATTTTAGAGATTTAAACAAAGCATGCCCAAAGGACGATTTTCCACTTCCAAACATTGACATGATAGTGGACATGACGGCAGGCTATGACATATACTCTCTAATGGATGGTTTCTCGGGGTATAATCAAATCAAAATAGCTCTTGAAGACCAAGAGAAAATAGCATTCACATGTGTATGGGGGACCTATTGCTGGAACGTCATGCCATTCAGATTAAAGAATGTAGGAGCAACCTACCAAAGAGCTATGATGACTATCTTTCATGATATGATGCACAAAAATATGGAAGATTATGTGGATGATACCCTGGAAAAATCAAGAAAAAGGGACACACACCTCGATGATCTGGAAGTAATTCTAGATCGTATGGAACAATTTCAACTCAGATTGAATCCAAAGAAGTGCGCATTTGGCGTCACCTCAGGCAAACTTTTAGGATTCATAATATCAGCAAAAGGTATCGAGGTTGACCCCGAAAAGGTCCAAGCAATCCTAGATATGCCACCTCCTCGAAATATCAGCCAAATGAGAAGTCTTCAGGGACATCTTCAATCAATTAGGAGGTTTATTTCTCAACTTGCAGATAGGGCACAACCCTTTAACAAGACATTGCATAAGGGTGCTTCTTGTGTTTGGAACGAGGATTGTCAAAAGAGCCTAGATCAGATCAAACAATACTTGGCTAATCCTCTGATTCTAATGCCTCCTATTCCAGGGAAACCATTGATCCTATATATTTCAGCTACAGACACTTCTCTGGGGGCATTATTGGCTCAATCAGATGATACTGGGAAAGAACGGGCCATATACTATATCAGCCGTACTCTCATCTCCTATGAGATTAATTACAATAATATTGAGAAGTCTTGTCTGGCAGTGGTGTTTGATTCTCAAAAGTTGCGCCACTACATGCTTGCTCATACCATACATTTGGTTGCCAAAATTGATCCCCTTAAATACTTGCTTAGTAAGGCTACCCTGATGGGTAGACTCGCTAAATGGATGATGGTCCTAACTAAATTTGACATAGAGTACGTTGAAAGGAAGGCAATAAAAGGGCAAGCTATTGCCGACCAATTAGCTGATTTTCCAATCCAGGATAGTATGCCGGTACAAGTGGAATTCCCAGACGAACACATCTTGTATACAACTACTCGCACTTGGACAATGTTCTTTGATGGTTCCCGCATGCAAAATGGATCAGGTGCTGGAGTGTTATTTGTTTCTCCACATGGGTACAATATTCCAAAGTCTTACAAACTTTTATTCCCATGTACCAATAATATTGCAGAATATGAAGCTTTAACTAATGGCTTGAGGATGGCTATAGAATGGAACATTACAAAGTTACATGTCTTTGGGGATTCCCAGTTAATCATCAACCAAGTCAATGAAGAGTATCAAACCAAGGATGACAAATTGATACCCTATAAAAAGATGGTTGATTCTTTGAGACGCTACTTCACCTTTGTAACGTTTCAGCAGATCCCTAGGATAGAGAACAAAGCTGCAGATGCCATGGCCACATTAGCTTCACTTCTTCAGTTGGAGACACATGAATCCAGATTTGAATTCCTGGTGGAAGAGCTACACCATCCCATCTTTGACTTGTCTGAAAGCCATGTCATTTGTACCATTGTCACACACGAGTCTTCCCGATATGGTGCTATCTATTCATATCTTCGTGATGGCATCATCCCTGACACATTCAACCGCTCTGAACGACGAAACCTCATCCGTAATGCCTCTCACCACACCCTCATCTCTGGTGATTTATATAGGAGGGGTTTAGATGGGACGCTCCTTAGGTGCTTGGAAAAGGAGGAATCCAACCAAGCGTTAGCTGACATCCACAAGGGCATTTGTGGTGGACATTCTAATGGTCTTGCCATGGCCCGAAGGTTGCTTAGGGCGGGATATTATTGGCCCACAATGCAGACAGACGCAGTCACCTTTGCTAAGTCATGTGAAAAATGTCAGAAACATGGCAACCTGATTCATGCTCTAGGTAGGGAGCTGATCCCTTCTGTTTCTCATTGGCCATTTCAGCGCTGGGCCTTTGATCTGGTTGGGAAAATTCATCCCAACTCATCAGGTGGACACAAGTTCATTATTACTGCCACTGACTACTTCACAAAATGGGTGGAAGCTGTGCCACTTTCTGTTGCTTCAGGGAGGACCATTTCTTTGTTCATCTTGAATCATATCATTTGCCGATTTGGAGTGCCTTCTGAGATCATTACTGACAATGGAGGTCAATTTTAGAATAAGGACCTAAAGCACCTATGCATAAAGTTTAAAATCAAGCAACATTGGTCCTCCATCTATTTTCCACAGGGAAATGGACAGGCAGAAGCCTCTAACAAAACCATTCTTAAGATTCTTCATAGGACAGTACACAAGAATGGTAGGGATTGGCACTTACAAATCAATCCAGCACTATGGGCTTACAGAACAAGCATTCACACACCTATAAGAGCCACTCCTTTCTCTCTCACCTATGGCGCTGAAGCAGTATTGCCTTTAGAATTCGAGATACCATCACTTAGAGTCTCACTCAAAGGTTTGATTACAGATGAGGATTACCGCGCCATGAGGTTACAGGAACTAGAATTTCTAGATGAGAAGCGTAAGGCTTCCTTTGATCATATGAGAGTGTATCAGAAGCGTATGTCCAAGGCATTCAACAAGAAGGTTCGCCCTAGAGAATTTCAAATAGGTGATCTTGTTTTGCGAGAGAACCCTAAAAACCAACAAAACAAAGAGCAAAAGGGAAAGTTTGAACCTAACTGGCTTGGACCATATGTCATCACAGTTGCTTTTGGTACTGGTGCGTATTTACTGTCAGATCCTGATGGAGAACAGCTCCCTAATCCCATCAATATTGTGCACATCAAGAAGTTCTATCCTTGATGCCCAGTCTGTCTGAGGGCATCCTTTGTACATATTTTATGATCCTGAAAAAATACCAAAAAAAAAATTGATATATGATGCTGAAAAAATCCTGAAAAGCATAAAAAGTCCTGAAAAAAAAAAAAATACAAAAAAATCAAAAAATGCAAAAAGTTCAAAAAAATAGAAAAAGTGCCTTGGTGAAAACTTGGAAACAGGCGCCTTGGTAGCAAAAATACAAAAAAATATAAAAAAATGAAAAAAATGAAAAAAGATTCCAAGTGGTGAAAACCTGGAAACAGGCGCTACTTGAGGCCTTTGCACTCCTATTTGTTAGCATGCGTCCTCGACACTTAGCCACTTTCCATCATGCCTTGACCTTATTTGGCTTAGTCTGGAATTGGTCTTTGTCTTTGTCTAGGGGGCATAACCGTTAGCATTTGGTCTTTTAGGTGCGTTTGTCTCTTGGGGGCATTTCACAACAGGTGTTTTTTTCAACACCACCCCAAACAGTGTTTTTCAACACTACCCTTGCGTCGAGTGTTTCTTAACACTTATTAGATGTCTTGCCTATAGTCTAAGTATGATGCGATAGTGCTCATGTGCAGATGCGATACTCAGAGTCTGACTCTATGACCAACACACACACACTTAAACAATTAACTCGATGACGATATGATGACGTTATTTTTCTTTGTGTGCTGTCTATGAGGATTTCTTTGATGAGTGATCTCTCCCTGAGAAGTTTTCGATGATGCATAGCTAGAAGACTGAGGGAATGAGAACATGTTTTCTTTCTTTATCTGCTTGTGGGTATATTTTGTTGATCCTAACTATCATGAGCATTTATGCTGGTCCTACTTGACACTATGGATTAACAAGGTATTATCCTTGACTATTTTGCGAGTGCATGTTTTTAGCTATCCTGACTTTCATGTGTCCTAATACAAGCATAATCTCGCCATATCAAACTTAGGTGATCCCACTGCATTAGTCATCTCGACCTATACGTCTTTGATGCCTAGGTGGGATTCCCACATTTCTATCTGATAAAGATCATATTCATATCCACATAGTTACGCTAGTGTGCATTATATGATCTTACGACGCTACCAATAACGCTCGATGATGATAATTAGATGTCTATAAGCGTTGTGACCTTGCAAGTCAACCACTTTCATAGTAGCTTGCATTTTTAGGGTCATGATAGTCTAGTTTTGCATTCCTTGCATATGGAGAGAGCTCTCCTTTTCATCTTACGTGGACCTGTCAGTCGACTGCACTCACCTTTTCTTCTTCTCGATCATGTCTTTCACTCCTTGTCATTTTCATCTCGAACTTGTTCCTGTTCATCACAAGAGGTTAATCATATCCTCATATCTATATCAAAACTGTCATTTTCAAGAAACATAGGTCTATATCATACACATGAGAATTAAACATACATCTATGAGAGAGGACATACATAAGCATATACATAAACATTTTGAGCAAAATGACAAGACAATATACATAAACTGATACATCCATCACAAGTGAGACAAATACACATGATACATCGAATATCCAGTAATCTCATAAATTTATAACAATGTCATGATATACAATACAATATGAGATCCCAAAATCTAGATCAAAAGTCTCAAAATATGTCCAAAACATCTAAGCCCTAAGACTCGCTACCACCCTCGTGAGGAGCTCATGGTGGTGGAGGAGGCATAGCTCTCCTATCGAGTACCACATCTGATACCCCTGCCCGCTGAGAGTATGATGGTGCTCTCTCACCCTCTGGGATGGCCTGCAGATATAGCCCGTGATAATAGGCTACTCTCGCTGACTCTCGTCGGAGCTCCAATGCCTCGGCCTGTGCCATCGCCTCACAGCGTGCTATCTCTGCCCTAAGATCAGATATCTGCTGATCCCGCTCTGTCCTCAGATCTAGTAGCTGTTGATCTCTCACGGCTATGGTAGTCCGGAGCCGTTGTATCTCTGCCTCCTGAGCCTGTATCTGGGCTCTCAGATCCTCTCCCCCCGCAGGCTGATCCTGCTGTGCCTCCGCTTGTCGGTGAGCTGGTCTCGCCTCCTCCTCGGGTGTCGCTGATCGCTGTCCCCGTGACCATTTTCGGCCACCTGATCTCGACCCCTCTCCTCTCTCCATCCTCCTCCCTCTCCCCCTCCTGCCATCTCCTCCATCCCCTCCCTCTCCCCCTCCCTCTCCTCCGTCCCCTTCGTCTCCTTCATCTCCCCTGTCACCCCCTCCGTCTCCTCCCGGCACTGGTACCTGTGCATCTGGTACTGTAAACCAAGGGAATGGCACCCTCCGCCGCTCTTCTCTGTAAGCTCCATCAGCCCTTGCATCTGCCATAGCTGGAAAATACTCCCAGGGCTCGCTCCTAATACCTGTTGTCTTCGCGACAGCCTGTTGATAATCCAACATGGGTAGCCACCCATGACCCTCCTCGTCTTTGGCCCTAGCATATGTGGTAGTCTCTGTCGAGACTCGCTGCTGCCTCCCAAACTACCACCATACCCGAGTGATGCAGAATCTCTCAACTATCTCTGCATACCGACCTACCAGTGGTCGACTGTACAGCATATAACTCAGCTCATCGGCTGCATCTCCCCAAACCTCAACCTCCCTGTAGGGCCTCCATGTGAAAGAGGCTATCTCATCTAGAATCTGTCTGTAATGTCACATCTCCAGAATGGGCATGTGATATAAACCCGAGGTACCTGTAGATGTAGGGGTACCTCCTCTCCCTCGACTGAACCCTGGGGCACACCACAACGATGTGCTCCCATGCCCATACCTGTGCCAGGATGGCACTACATGCCCATGTCTGATCATCTCTGTAGACAATCTCGTGCAACTTGTGGTACATCTCTGCCAATATGGCAGGACCCCATGCCATCCGTTGCGGCCTGCTGACGAAGTCCACCAATAGTCGAGCCCATCCGAGTGGGAAACCCTTCTGACTGCGATCAGTCATTAGGATCTGTGAGATAATAGATGCCACTATACATGGCATTGGGTAGTCTCTGCTGAAATCATTTATCAGCCTCTCCCAGCTGATATGCCTATCCAGAATAGTGACATCCTGGAACATCTCCTGCACCAGTCGGCGCCCCTTAGTAGCATCCTGATCATAGTACACCTGTGCCAACAAATGAATCATGTCAGTTTTCATCATATGGAAATATTATATTTATGATTAGATCTTAAAACATGATTATACTCACCGGCTCGCCATGACATGGCACACGTAAGATCCTATAGATGTCCTCTAAAGTGATCAACGCCTCTCTAGTAGGCAGATGGAAGGTGTTGTGCTCACTATGCCATCTCTCGGCAAGAGCAGTCAACAACCCATGGTCCGCTCGGATATATGGGTATCTCAGCAGATATCTGAATCCCATCACTCTGATGTCGGCATTGCTCGGATCATCCAGATCTCGGACACACTGCAATCCTGTCACCTTCGGCGCTCTGATGATGAGCGCCGAAAAGACCTCCTGCAAGCCAAAACCAAGCCATTTGTTAGCACATATCATGATGGATGTCTAAAAACTTAGTATAAAACATCCCAAAAATGTAACATTGTCTAGACCCATGTCATTTTTGCTCAAAAATGCATTAAAAATCAAAATTTTATACTGGGCGATATTATTTTTTTGGAGAAGTATCACGCGATACTTCTCCCTATAGCGAGGCGATAAACCTTATACCGCGCGATACTTTGCCCAGTATCGTGTGATCTTTCACCCAGTATCGTGCGATACTGGTGCGTTAGGTCGCGCGATACTTTGGGGACCTGCGAAGTATCGCGCGATAGTTCTCCCCAAAGCGCGTGATAGTTCTCCACAAAGCGCGTGATACTTATAAAGTATCGCGCGATATTTCGCCTAGCAAAAATTTTTTGAAATTTAAAAATTTGAAAAACGTGCTAAAATAAGCTATTAAATGCAAAAAATGACTCAAAAAGCTCGAGTTTTTTGAAAACATACTGGGGCAGGATAGTGTGGTGGCCGGTTGTGCAACCGGGCACGCTCGAATCGATGCCTGTGGACGGAAACTCTTGCTTGCTGGGCCATTTTCTCTCTCTAAAACTCTGAAATTCTCAAATCGCTAAAAGACAAATGATTTTTGAAAATGACATTTTGACCCCTTTTATAGCCTTTTGACTTTTTGACTTCATTTTCAAAACACCTCAGAATTGCGCAAAAATTGCCCCCCTAGCTAATTTCGACGTCCTGGATCCATTTTCGGACTCAAAATTGAAATCTGAGGTCATCTTGATAGTCAAAATCGTGTTTCAAAATCTTCCCCCCCCTTCTGCGCAGTTGACTGATCTTTTGAGGCTTAATCCTTCGATCTTTGTTGGGGCATCGTCATTTTTTCATTTCCATGTCTTCCAAACTTCTAGTCTTTCATTCATATTCATTCCATTCCCTCATTTCTCACGTTTGACTACATTTTTTTTTCAGCCAGGCTGGGGCATGTTTCATTGCCTAATGGTTAACCTATTGACCCTCACCTTCGGTTGTGATTTCCTTCTGATTTGATCAAATCCTTATCAATTCGCTATTCTCCTCTCTAACTGATTTTGATTTCGATTCCGAGGGGGCAGTACCTATGGGATTCTCATCCCTGATTCTCTTGATCCTCTTGATTCAGACATCTTTTGTGAGCTTTCGCTCAAATTTGAGATCCTTATCTCTTACTTTGAATGTGATCCCAAATCGACCTCATGTTCAAAGGCTTTTGTCCGGATGTGATCCCGAATCGACCTCATATCTGAGTTATTTTGTGATCCCAAATTGATCTCACATTTCAACTTCATTCTTTGACTGCATGTGTTCCCAAATCGATCACACATTAGTCAAAGAGGGGCAAATGTATGCACCCAAAAATGGTCGCCTAGACTTTGGGCCCCATTTATTCAATTTATTAACCCTGAATCAATTTTATCAATAATCAATATTTTCAACAATATCAATCTCTTGATCAAGCCTTAATTTCGATCATATATTGGATTTTATCCTATGGGCTAATCATTTATCCTAAGTCTTTATTTGATTCAAAAGAATATTTCCTCCCCTTTTAATTAAATAAAAAGCCCACCTTTTCCTCTTATCCTAAGTTGCACAAATAAAGCATTATTCCTATTTTACAAAAAGGAAAAAAACACTTTTTGTCTCACATGAGGCTCAAAAGTCAACACTTCACTCTTATTGGAGGATACTTGTGCACATGGATTGCTCCTCTTTCAAGCTCCACTGCCGATTAAGACTTTTTGCCTCTTAATCTCAACGGTCCATTTCTTTGCATTTCTTATAAAAGGAGAGCTCTCTCCTCCATTTATATACCACTTGTTTTATGCTAATGTTATGCTGCAGGTTTTAGGTGCATTTGGAGTTTGAAGATATTGAAGACTTGCTTCATTTCATTACATCATTTAGTTGCATATTTCCTTTGCTTAGTTTGCATGATCATGGCATATTAGCTTAGTTTCCTTTATGCAATAAAGTAACTCACATAGCTTAAATAGGAAGGCTTGGTAATACTTGTTATTTTCCTTTCATAGATTAGTTGCATTGTACTTTCTTTTCATAGCTTAGATTGTATTCTCATTTAGATTTGCATTGCATTGCATATTTGATTCTTGGAGATATTGGCATTGTTGCCCTTGTCTTCACTTGAATCTCTCATTGTATGGTTGACTAGCAAGGTCACAAGTTTTTAGCTCTAGCTGAGAGCAATTTTCAACCTTGCAACTCCATGCATAGAGAGCTATGAGCCGCTTTGTGAGGCCTCATTCTTGAGCAACCTTGCATGTAATGGTTCATAGAAGTGCACCATTTTAGTGTGTACACATAGAAGGTTTTTTTGATGATCACTATTTTCTAATCTCCTATAGTCCCCCTGTTGTCCTTAAATTGAGCATAGTCCCTCTTTGCTGCTTTAGACCAGGCTTAACATAATAGATTTATACTGGCAATCATGTCAAAAGAAAAACTTGCTTTCCCTTGTCCCCCTATGTTATGACTAGCAGATTTGTTCACACCGACCTGCTCATACTAACAGATGTCAAACTCTTACATATTAAGATACACCAAAGACTATTTATTTTGATATTCAAAACAAGGAATATAAAACTCAAGACTGAGCCCCTCAGTGTTATCTTAGCAACTCATGGAGATGGCAATCTTCTCACTGAGTATCTAATCTGCAAATTGTTCATGTTATGTGGCTTGTGATGTTCAATCTTCTTCTATCTGAACAGTACACGAAAGAGCCTTACTCATTGCCGACTAGTCACACTCCTTTTTCATACACCAAAAGGAATGTTTTGGATTATTAACTCTACCATCCTTTTGTTCCCGTGTTCAATAGAAAAAAGAAGATGAAGAAGTTTTTACACTACCCTTGGCTCGTTTTGATATCCCTAAGTTGTGTTGTTATGAAAACAGGCTATCCTTTTACACCAGTTCATTTTTTTGACCCGACTGTTGTCTTTTTCAGTATATTTTTCTTTCGAAGAAAGGCCCACACACAAAAGAATGTATGGTATCTACTTGTCGCATACGCACAACACACAATAGCGTCTCTCTATTTTCGTTACTAAGCGCACACGGAATGTCCAGCCATCCCTATCATAATGCAGGCACAGGAACTGTTATACCATTTTTATTCTTTGAACACAGGCACTGCCTGTTACGTCTGAAACTGGCACACTTTTGAATGACTCCACACAGTCACCTGCTATCTTTTTGATAATTCATGCACTTACACTCCCAGGTCGTGTGTATTCAACTTGTCTTTAGCATGCGATACATTTTTGAAAAAACATCTATGGTAGAGCCATTTTTTCTTCTCTACATTTTCTATATTGGCACGAAATCTTCTTAGAAGAATGGCTCCCTCACTGACTAATTAATCGGCACATGTCCTACACTGCTTCTACACACATGTAAAAAAAATGTACCTTGCAACCATAATCGAATGCTTCTAAACACCTGGCCAGACAGTTACATGAACTGGAAAATCAACAACCAAGCATCTTCTAGTCCCGACACATGAGGTGGCAAATGATGAAGTTTACAAACATACTTGCAGAGAACAGATTGACATATGCGAATCAAACCAAACAAGGAGTGTGATGACACATGTCATATGATCCACACACCTAAGCAATTGACTTACACAACAGCATATACTGGTTCACATGAGCAAAGATGCATTCATTAATGACAAAAACTAACAAAATTCACATCTTGTCTCTAGTTCAAGAGTGATATTTTTAGGTTAGTTTTATGACTATTAAAATAGATTGAAGTAGGTTTAGGGAGATTATGTTTGGTTCATCACATTTTAAACAAAACTCCTGTATTGGTAGGGTTTTCCAATTTTTTTCCATTTTCTCATTGACATCTTTGGTAATTTTTGTCATCATTACTTAGACTTCTTGCATTCACAAACTCTATGAACTCATCCGTAATTACATCTTGCATATCATCATGAGGAAAGAGTCTTTAATGCTGCCTTGTACCCATCAGACACTTCTACTTCTCTATAAAGTGGAAGCCTTCTTGGTTGATGAGTAAATTGGGTGCTATAGTATTTGGGCATCAATGCATAGGCAAGCAAGTGTAGAGGAGTGGTCATTTTGTTCCATTGTTCTACAACAATTGCAAGCAATTATTTGAAGGTCTCTTGGGGATCTTGCTCTTTTATTATATATTAGACATATAAAGTTATTATAATAATATAATAACTTTATTATATATATTAATATATAATAACTTTATATAATAGACATGTCCCAGGAAGCGACATGCCTCTTCTTGTCATTGCCATGCATAAATCATTGGGATCAATGCATTTGGAAGATAAATAGACAATAGCAGTATTACTACATTTGCATTCGATCTCACAAACTTAACAAAAACAATAAGTGTTTACCTTCAAAAAATGAAAAAGCACAATGACAACAAATTATAATTCCCTTTTGAAGCTGCGTAAATGCTTTGTTTTCATTTTTGAGATTGTCTAATACATGCATAGGTCCTTTGTATATTGGATCCCATAGGCAATTTATAATCAAAGCAATTTGACAAGATGTTCACTAAGATATGTACCGCATGAAAGTGCAGCCTATACCGATGTCTAACAACTCCCTTGGTAGCATTATAAAACATATCCATTAGCATAGTCTTTCCTACATTGAACAAATTCCATGCATTAGATACAAGACCAAACAACCCCTCTGTTGCACGTACAATAAGACCATACAACCAGAAAACATCAATCAACTCAAATAAACTAGATTTTTGAATGAATTTAATGAATCTATAAGTTTCCTTTACTGTAGTAGTACCTTTCCAGTCCTGTAGACTTATTTTTGGTCATTTGTGGATATTAATGATTTCTTTCTTTCTTTTTTACTGCCATATAAGATTGATAGTAAACACATACTTTCAAAGAAAGTTTTCAGAACAAGAAGGAAACAATCTCCACTCAATGACAATACAAATCCACTAAATACTGTAAAAAAATAAAGCATTTTCTTATTAGCTAACTAGTCAGTAATGCATGGGATCAATTACCACAACCAACATTTCCATACAAGTACAGTCCTTTAGGAGGAGGTGGTACAACTGGACGAGGACCAATAAGAGAATCCAAGCTTTTCTCCCGCTTTAGGTAAGATACCATTTTTCCTGTCCCCGGCTCAGCCCTTTCTTTCTTCTTCCTGATCAAAGGAAAGTGAATCAATATTAGCATGAGACAGCTGACATAAGTCAGCCCAGCATGTTTCTTTCATTTACAATTTTAATTTACTTATGATGAAATTGTTTTAACATTTTGCAAGCAAGTTCCAAAGAAGCTGCATCCTTTAAAAAGCTTGTAGGACTACCTTAAGTAATATATGCCAATAAACTAGTTTACTCTATACCATTCATTGAAAAAAAATTTTCAAATGGTAGATGTGCCATGCCCCACCATGAGGACAGTACACTCACGAATTGCAGCACTGTAAACCACAAGTCACTGCCTTTGATCTTGTGCGAAGGGAATAAAATGGGAAGCACTTTATTGAAATGTTGATTAAAAGTAATTAAGCAGCAATCTCCCAAAATGTATATGTAGAACTAAACAAAATTAAATATTTGGTAGGTGATCTGCATTAAGCCAAGAAGCGTTTGGGTTGAAAGGAGGTGCATCCCTTGTAAAGGGTGGGATGTTAATGGGTTGTGACTATCCACTCCACCATGAGGAATATAAAACAAAGGTCGATTCGTTTAAAAAGGTAGCATAAATTTTGAGACATGAAACACAGAAATAAAACTGAGTTAGATTAAACCTGAGTTGGAAACTAAGAACTGCAATTTGGTATGCAAGTGTTATTGTATTTGTTTATTTATTCAATAAAAATCTGATAGTAAGATATTTAAGTTCTCTTATACGATTAAATTGCCAATCCATCAAGAAATATAGGATAAGTAATTAGTTACATGATTTCCATCAAGCAATCATGTTTGGAATCAATATGAAATGTTTTAAAGGAAGAAGCAGCAGTCCTCATCAAACACACCACCCCAAGATGGATGGACTGAAGGTCCTATCATACTTGTGGGCCCAAGGGCCGAATGATCATTCCGTGCCCTTGGGCTTGATTGAGAAAGACAAACTCCTAACGTCCTATCTAATTAAGTGCCTGAAAGCACTTTTCACTCTTCTTCGTTATGTGCCATGAAATCCTGAAACCTGCAAATCCTATCTTGAATTTCATTCGGATTGGTACAATGGTGTTCTCTGCAACAACAGTTGTCTTCAGGACTGTATATGAACATCTGGAAATTATGGTACCGCTTTCATCAAGAAAAGTTTGAAGAAGATTAAGTGAGGTTTGGTAACATGTGAGCTTGTGAATGCAAGTTAGTGTGAAATGATCCACCTCAAGCTCCAAGTGGATCATTAGCAAGAGTTATGAGAACGTAGTATCTTCTGAAATTAACTCTTGGTCATCACTTACCAATTTGCATGATATCTTTACAAACTGGGTACTGATCTTCTATTTTTCGACACATGTTTCTATTGCCACCTCCAAGTTTGAAATTAGGCCCTCAATGACTTGGCCCCTATTCACCAAAAGCTCCTTGGATTTAATTTAGTTTTCACAAGAAGGTATTACCCCATTATAATACCATAAAAACCCTAGGTGCAGCTAATTATGGAGAGAAAATGCAAAAATGATTATGATTTATGAGAAAAATGACCATGGCAATCAGAAATGACAATAAACAAAGCATATAAATTTGCAAATATATACAGAAAGACCGTGTTTTTTACAATAACAACCATTATATGTAAAAATGGCTAAAACTATGGAGAAATATACCTAGCTTAGGCACAAAATCCTTGTACAAGAAGAAAACCGTGAATGCCAAATCTTTGGAGGGGGTCTGAAATGCAAAAATGCGTCCAGATTTGCCCAAATCATGAACCATAAATGAATAAAGGGAAGTATATAAACTCAGACTCAATCGACAATCTCTATAAGCTCTTCTAACTCAATCGGCGGTCTTCATGTGTTGTCAGATAATTAGTGTTTGTCGAGGGGTAGGTAGTTGGGCGACAATTGTTGGCAGTTGGCACTCACACCCTCTCGACACCTCTATATATATTTGTGTACTTGTCTCCGAGAGATGTTGATGTTGTTGTTATCATCATGAAATAGAAGTATTGTTGGTGTCATTTTGACACACATTGTAAGCATTTATGAGATTCATGAATATGCATATACAAGTTCTCTTATATTACATCTGTTTTGTTACATTTACTTTACATTCTTATGTGTTAAACTTTACCCTATGGGACAAACTGTTGAGCAAGAGACACTAATACACATTGATTGTATGTTGTCATTGATGGCAACTATACTTATCTCATATGGTCTCCCAACATATTTTGTTTATACCGAAGGCAACTATGGAAAATCGGGTAAGTATGGATGAACAGGCCGCAGTATACAAGTTCGGCACTATGATCGGTGTGAAGATGTTTGATTGAATTATGAGTAGCAAAGTTAGTAGAAGATTGTTTGGAGTATATTCTATGAGACTCTATGATCGCAAAAGCTAATGATATGTTTTAGTTGAGTTTTGATGTTTTGAGTATCGGGTTGGCAGAGAAGTGCGGAAGACAAAGTCAGTCAGCAAGTGGATCGATCATCGATCCAGTATCCTACTGGATCGATCATCCGATCAGTTTGATCGCATATTTTAGTAGAGCCGATGTGCTACATGTTATCTACAACTTGGTAGAGGTTAGCATGGAGATTTGATCGGTTTATTGGTTGAGGTTGCACATGTTACATACTTCGCTATTGGAGCCGACAATGGACCTATTATATTTTGGTTGGTGATAGTTTTATATTTTGGTTGTTTTTGTGTTGACTGAGATGATGATGACGCGATGATTAGAGGATATTGTGCAAAGATCAAAGATGTTATGTACCTGATTGCAGAGGTTAGATTGATGTATATTTGATGTACTTGCATGGAACTATATAGACATATATGATGCTATTTCCAGTTCAACATTTTGGATTGTAGTCCAATATATTATGTAAGCAATGAGCTTTCTTCAGAGTTGTAGCCCTCTCTTTTGTAATTGAGCAATTGTAATGGGGACCCTTGAATGCCCAAAAATTAAACCAACTGCTGATAGAAATTTTGTCAAACAGTTTGCATCCAACTCCTTATTTCTCCGTTTAATGTTTTAAACCCCTTAGAACTCTGGAAATGAAACGTTTGTTTGTTTGTTTGTATATTTGCATGGATTTGGAATCATACAACATGAACAAGAAAGAAACTACAATAACATGCAAACTGGTAATTGAACTGCTGATGATAAGATGTTATTTTCAGAATTAATAAAATCAAATACATGGCAGATTATCAACTCACTAATTACTCCAGCATTATTGTCATAATGCTCCAACAATTGTTTTCAATCTTGCTGCTACAGTGACATGAATAGTACCCGTGCTATAGTGACATGAATATTGCCCGCGCTACAGTGCTGCTACAGTATTAATTTGTCTTCAGTCGGTCCAATATCTTCATAAAATCATCCCCTCAAAGTGGCATAAGCATCGGACAAGTAGTAAAGAAGATATGAGCAAAACATCAAACCCACCTATAGCTAGAAATGCACCCAATCTGTTTGATAATGAAGGTGATAGCAATGGATTCCAAAGGCCAAACACCAAGGGAATGACATCTAGATTGTCACAAGAGAGGATAGACGTCCTCTAATGCCAAGAACGGATCTGCAACTCACACATCAATTTCTTCTCATATTCAACCTGTTGAACAAGGGCCACAAGCTCTCCTTTTATTTCCACTTCATAGGGTTGATCCACTTTTCACAAGCAATGTGGGATAAAGTGTTTTAAAATAAAAATATATAAAATAACACCTTATGTCTCCCTTGGGCTTCCCTTCTCAAACACACAACCCAACATAAATAATGTTAAAGAAACACTTTATTGTTTTAACACTTAATTTAAATGTTACTTAAATAAACTTCATACATTTAAATAAAATAGTAATCAAGCTTGGAATAATACGAGTGATAGCTCATCGGAAAGCTCTCATCGAGGAGCATCAAATCCAATCACTAAATCTGACATCGCCCATGCCCTGCTAACTTACTAAAATTAGTAAGTTTGCCTGAAACCATGTAAATCAGCTCCGTTCTGGCCCAAACTGGAAAAGACTAGGCCAAAACATCTCAGGATCCCACTGAACCCTTTGTTGGCCTTCGAGACCATGCAAAAATAGGCTAATGGTCACACAGCTAGACAACTGCTAAAGTGGGTACATTACAGCAGTGATCTCCAGGCAGCATGTCTGAATGCTATTGCATTCCCATTTTGTAATATTGCCCTTTACTGGGTTAACTATATTTTTGCAGAGATATTCACAGGTTCCATCCCTATCGTGGTTTTTCCCTTAACCGGGTTTCCATGCAAAAATCATGGTGTCATGAGTTTATGAATGTTTGCTTTGCTCTATATCTATTTACTTTTCATTGTGGTTAGCTTATGGATGTGCAATCAATTTAATAAGATTGAAAAGAACTGAACACTGATTCACCCTCCCCCCCCAGTGTTCCTCAATACCAACACAAACATTTGGTATCATTGCCGATACAAATTTGGGAGTGACGGTAGGGTGTTACATGGCGAGAGTCATATAATGTGCCAACCAGTGAGTGACAAAGGCACGAGTAACAATAATGAAGAAGGGATTGAAGAATTGTTTGATGGAGAAAGAGCATTCATGGTGGAGTGTGTGAAGATATTGCAAGAATCTATCAAAACATACATACGAAGGGAGGCGAGACAAGAGGAAGTTCCAGAAAGTGCAGTGTGGACCATTCGGTGTGAGTTTGGCGGTGGATCGGTTGACGTGCCACTTACCAAGGCTATCAGCACAACACTTCCTTTCCCCTCGTAACTCACGAGAAGAAGACAACAAAGAGAACCGCCATCAACAGATCTTGTAGCGGTACAAAGAAAATACCCGAAGGGAAGAAGAGGAGCATGACGAGAGCCGAAGGTGGCAATGTATCCTCAACCCCTTCAAAAAAAATAACTAATGCCAAATATCTTGAATAAAGACAGAAATCATATCCCAAGGGGACAAGGAGACAAGTACACAGATATATATATATAGAGGTGTTGAGGGGGTACGAGTGCCAACCGTCGCCCATGTTAAGGTTTTTAGGATCGTTGCAAATGTAATAGTACTACCTAATTGTATGTGTTTTCCAAATGCAACAATCTCTTGCATTTATATTGAGAATGGGCCAAGAAGAAACATGTCCCTTCATGGGACATGTCTATTCATTATTATGTAATTAATATAATGACAATTATGATTATATACATACATACATACATACATACATACATACATACATACATACATACATACATACATACATACATATATATATATATATATATATATATATATATATATATATATATATATATATATATATATATATATATATATATAATGTAAATATTAGCGAAATTAATATAATACTCAAGGTATATATATATATATATATATACAACTCATATATACTAAATATATATTGCATATCTTCACTAGTATTGACTCACAGTGTTTATCCGACTGAAGCTACAAAACATCAACACTCTCTTAGCCAAGGAAGATTAAACACATGATTTAGAAGATATCATTTACTGTGATATCAGATATATGGTCTGACTAGGAATATTAAGTCGCATGATATTCACCATAACTCATAGATTCATAAGAATATCATCTCATGATATTGAGAGCATTGGCCACAAAATATCCAGTCGCTTGATATTCACCAAGTACTCAAAATAAAGTGAAAAGATATATTACCTTAATGTAATATAAGAGTTTATAGAGATATCATCTGATGATATTAGGAGTAATGGCCACAGAATATCAAGTCACGTGATACTCACCGTGTACTCAAAGTATTGGCCTACAACCATCAAGTCTCATGATGTCCACCAAGTACTCAACAAATATTTTAGATATCACCTCAATATGATATCAGAGATATGGTTTGACCAAGAATATAAAGTCTCGTGATATTCACCATAACTCAAAAAATATTTTAGATATCACCTCAATATGATATCAGAGATATGGTATGACCAAGAATATCAAGTCTCATGATATTCACCATAACTCAAAAAATATTTTAGATATCACCTCAATATGATATCAAAGATATGGTCTAACCAAGAATATCAAGTCTTGTGATATTCACCATAACTCAAAAATGTCCTATAGGTAATGTGCACATGTACCCTCAATAATACTTACCATAGGAACATTCCTATCATCTATCATGATCTATTTCAGCCATCATAAGATGTATATCACAATAGAAGATCATGGTCTGGTTAAGGAACTCAATCCACCATGCAAGATATCATCTATCATGATCTGTTTCAGCCATCATAAGATGTCTATCATGATAGAAGATCAAGTTATTGTTAGATCGTCACCTTCCAATAACTTTAACAAATACAACTGATAATCATTTGGAAGTTGTCACTTCCTCATGATTTACACAGGGCCCAAAAGGCATTCATGATTCCTAGTCCTCTGAATGTTATAGATTCTTGATCACCGAAGAATCCATCTCAGTATGGACTACTTCCTCTAAATCAATATGACCAAGATTATCAAAAGTTGATTTAACCATATCCTCTATCTGCTCCCTCTAAAGCTCAAGTTCTTGTATCAACCTCTTGTCTTCTTTTGAAATGTCAGGCTCACTCTGCATCTAGTCTCAATCATCAATTCGCTTGCAAGCATTAAGTTCTTTCTCCCTTGAATGCAATTTTCTTGAGCTTCCATCCTAAAGGTATGTCAAAGAAAGATTACAAATAGCTCACTAAACTATCTCGACCAAAAATACCAATGATAGAAGCATACAAGATTTTACTAACCAATACTATAACATGAATTACAAACTTAAAAAATTATGTGCATTAATAAAACATGGAATACTTATCTTTTATAAATTTCAAGTATTTCATTCTGTAAGGTGAGCCCATATAGAAAATATCATGCAAATTCACAAAATGATGTCGTCGTCCTCGAACATTACCAGAATTATTCAAATGACCTATCTTGAATATCCAAAGGTTCTATACACTATGACAACCTTCAATCTAATCGGATCTCCCTTCAAGAGGTTAGGCTTTTAAAGAAGGAACCTCACTCTTTTACAAATTT
Organism: Chamaecyparis obtusa; assembly: GCA_027943335.1. Lineage (NCBI taxonomy): Eukaryota > Viridiplantae > Streptophyta > Pinopsida > Cupressales > Cupressaceae > Chamaecyparis > Chamaecyparis obtusa. The sequence continues at coordinate 76,729 of BSBK01003695.1, read as the reverse complement.
CGCATAGACCTATATACAGTTGGTCATAACATTTGAACCAAACACTTTCTCGCTAATCGCTCTGGTGAGATTTTTCTAAATTTGTTTATCACCGACATATCTAAAATTTAGCAAAATTCAACAGTGTATTTGTGAGATATGGTCCTCGTATTGAGACTATATTTTCTGAGACAGACACATTCACCATCAACAAACTACTCTCTTACATTTGCAACTTGGCTCTGATACAATGTTAAGGCTTATAGGATCGTTGCAAATGTAATAGCACTACTTGATTTTATGTGTTTTCCAAATGCAACAATCTCTTGCATTTATATTGAGAATGAGCCAAGAAGAGACATGTCCCTTCTTGGGACATGTCTATTGATTATTATGTAATTAATATAATGACAATTATGATTAAATACATACATACATACATACATACATACATACATACAATATATATATATATATATATATATATATATATATATATATATATATATATATATATATATATATATATATATATATATATATATATATATATATATATATATATATATATATATATATATATCTTCACTAGTATTGACTCATAGTGGTTATCCGACTGAAGCTACAAAACATCAACAGCCCAACTACATACCCCTCGACAAACACTAACAGACACTAATTATCCGACAACATCATGAACTCTGAGTTTCATTTGCTCAGCATTTTCCTATTCCAAGCTCGGGAGCTTTCTTTAAGTTTACATTTGACATTGTCATGTAATCAAATATGCAAAGCCATTGGAAATGTCTGACAACTTAAGTAGTTGGGAATTTTTAAATGGTTTGCATTGCATATTACATATGTAATATGTAATGCAAAAATAAAAACCTAACCTCTATAACTTATCGGAAGTTTGGAAGTAAGTGACATTTATATTTACATGTAAAATTATGTGTCATGTTACTCAGAACCTCCAACAAATTAAATCATTGGGGTTTTTAAAGGAAGTTGCATACTAAATACAAGTTACATCATATGTAAAATACTCCAAAAGGTCCACATTTTATGTATTTTGGGGCTTTATATTAATATAAAGCCAATATATTAAATATAAGTCATGTAACAATCCTTAAAACCCCGAAATAAAACCTTAAAATTCAGCTCAAAGATGCAAACAAGGAAACAATTAAAACTTAAATAAAAACCTCTAAAAATAAATAAAAATAAAAGAAACGTAAACGAAAAAACAAAAATTAAAAATAAAATTTTAACGATTAAAGCTCATTAAAAAATAAATGGCTTTATCTATTTACAAAACATACTTAGAAATTAAACCCATGTAATTTTTAATCAAAACCATGATTAAATTTTTGGGGGATTAATGTTAATTTCACCTAAAACGAAATTAACAACAGGTTGGTTCACGGTTGTGTTCCTCTTGGCAACCATCAAGTCTTGTATATTGTGTATAATCAAGGAAGGTAGTCTGTGTATAATTCCATGAGCGAATAAAGACATCTTACTCCTATATATGGTTTGCACTGTCATCTTTATTATCATTTCATGGATTTTAATTTATCAGATATGACGGTAAACATTTGGCACAAATCATACATGGAGTGAGTGGGAGGAGGTTGCAACATACTGAAGCAAACAACCCGTCCATACAAGCAATGTCGGACTAGGAGTATGAAGAAGCAAATCTTGAACTAGAAGACATATTCCACTACGTTGAGCATCTATCCATCTCAGGGGAACCCAAAAATGGACGATCCAAACCGAAGACCCATAAACGAGGGTACAAGAATGAATCTAAGCTTGAAAGTACCCAGAGTGTTGGGGACGCTAGAGGCGAACATGTAGAGGACGCACATGTGGCCAAGAGTGCATAGAAAGCACCAGAATGTAGTGGACAAAACAATCCACTCAAGTCCGGCACACAATAGAGTAAGCAAGAAAGAAAGATAGTGACTCCTTCAACAAGTCTATATGTGGATCGATAGAAAGTATCATTAATATTTGTCTTCTAATAAAGTCATTGCATACATGATAATGAAAGCCTTCTTGATCAATTAGATGTTGCCAAAGAGACTTATATGTTTCTTAACATGATTACGGTCATACCAAAATACATTTTCTACCTTGCTATATTTCTATTGTATAAAGGAATTGCTTAGGGATTGGACAGATATTACATCAAGATTAGACAAGTACCTTCGAGAGCAAGGCTTCAAAAGAGTAGTGGACAGAAACCTTTATATCATATTATCAAGAATGAAGAAGATAAGTTGTTAATAGTTAAATACGTCGATGACCTTGTTTTTGGGGGTGACAACGATAATATGTCCCAAGACTTCACCTCTGCCCTGCAAAAGGAATTTGAATGTCAATGTTAGCTGAGCTATCTTTCTTTCTTGCTTTGCAAATTTCCCAATTAGATAAAGGAATTTTCATTTCTCAAACAAAGTATGTTAAAGAAATGTTGAAGAAGTCTAATATAGAAGATTGTAATCCAGTAAGTACACTTATGGTTACTCGTTGCAAATTGAGCAAAGATGATGAATCTCCTACAATGAATCAAACTATGTACAGATCCATGATTGGAAGCTTGGTATATCTAACAACTACAACGAATAACATCATGCAAGCAATTGGTTTAGCTCCAAAGGAAAGCCATGTTAATGCAGTCAATAGAATATTGAAATATTTGAAGGGGACTATGAATTTAAGATTGTGGTATCCAAGAGGTGAAGATTTCAATCTTACAACATACACCAATGTGGATTGGGTTGGCAGTGTTGATAATGGAAAAAGCAGTAGTGGAGGTGTGTTCTTTCTTGGTGGTTTTCTTGTATCTATTTCCTGGTTTTGTCACAATTTGACATTCTTATTGCAACACTGACTCTATTTCTTCTTAAGGGTAGAAATGTTGTTTGAGATCAGTGGACCATCTTTATAGGAAATTCTACATTGAGGAGGGCCTTTGTGGTCTCTCTTCATCTCTCTTATGGGGGGACATTTTCCTCACACGGGGTTTTGTCCATCTCATTCTTGATTGAGTATATTGTATTTTCATCTCTTTTGGGGAGGAATTTTCCCCAACTGGATTTTCTCCTTTTCTCTATTTGCAAGAGATAGCATTGTTGTACATGGGTACCTGACATGGCCTAGTAGTAGTAACTGGGACCCATTTTGGATTGTGCGCATACATTATCCCTAAGTTGCACTTAAGGGGGGGCTGTTCATGTGTTTAAGTTTTGAACCTAGTAAGTCATTCTCCTAGGTACTAAACACACATGTTACTTTACTTAGGGACCATATAGGAATATTCCCACTTTAGGTGGTCTTATCACATTATCTGTAACGTCCCCTTTTTGGATAAATTAGGAAAGTCGGGACAATTACTTTGATCTCCCCTTCTACTATGTCAATTGAATACTATTTAAGCAAGTAACAAAATATAAATCAAACTCAGTTGCAATTTCTGATATAATCAAATCTAAAAGTGTGCAATTATGAATATCAATGTATCGACAGCAATGTCTGATATAACTGTTATGAAGTATGCTATGTAAATAATGTTTCTTATCACTTATATGCAATATCTGACATACACTTCGATTATGAAATCAATATCTATTGCTTTCAGCAATGGCTACAATATCTGATAAATTTGATTATGTATGCAACAATTGATGAGAGGATGCCACCTAACGCAATATAGAATTTCTATGTCTGATTTTATTTGTGATACATGCAATGGAGTCTAATATGTTGCTTATAGCAACAAGATTGTTGTTTCTGATATGTAATTAAATACTTACAATGTACGAAGTAGTATTCGCTTTGGAAGCAATACAGTTGCTGTGTCGAATATAGATATATATATTTGCAACAGATTCTGATGCTGAGACTAATATTTCTATGGTTATAGCCTGCAATCAATGATAGATGTTGTGTCTAATGTCTTCCTTAATCTCTGCAGTCCTGAGATGCCGTCTCTGATATGCCACTATACACTTGCACTAATGCCAAAGACAAGTCACTCTAAACAGAGCAGATCCATAAAGGATGAATAAACAAAGAGAAATGATCCACAATATTCGAGTGATTGATTAGAATGCCTTCTTATATTGTATTTCTTTGATAAAGAGTTGGAATAAATGAGACATGTCTTATGTCCCTTGGTGATTGCTTATAATGATTATTAATCCCACTGTTTGATTAGACTCTTGTACTCTTAATCAGTTTCTTATGATTATCGCACCTTTACATGATTGTTGTTGATTCAATTTTAGTTATTTGATAGCTTGTAATGTACCCTTCTTTTCAGTGATCTCATGAGAAGCTTGGTTAGCCTATTTTCCACATCTTGATAGGCTAATTGGATGTCAAAAGGGATCATCGGCCGGTCACATCATTTAGTTATGGAGAAATAGAGAAAATAGATTATTATTTAATGGGTTTCAATATTATTAAAGTTACTTTATGTTATAAAATAACATCATTAAAATAAAGTCACTTTATGTGGAGAAATAAAAGTAAAGTGAGTTTTTAATCCCACATCGAGAAGAGGAGGTTCACCCACCGTTTAATAAGTCTTTATAAGAGAGCCCGTCCTCTATTGTTAAATCCTGAGATTATATCATTTATGCTATTTCTCCTTTGTTGCTAAGATAACAGTGACTGGCTTTCCAAGCATGAAACCCCTTGGAATTTGAAGGTTGCACAAAGCCCCAGTCTTCCTTGAGAGGTGGATTCACATAGAGTTCACCAACAAAACTTATTTGCAGAATTTGGAAACAATAATGGAGACATTGGACAGATTTGAAGTATTTTGATTGGAGGCAAAAATCAATGAAGGTAACTTTCATTTTTATGACTGGTTCAATTATACCTGAAGTTGATTAGAAGGCATCCGTAGGTCTTTCCATGACTATACAAACCCTCTATGATGAATAGTTGAACGTAATTATAGGGTATGGCCGTCATCTTTGATGAATAAGTAGAAGTAGTGAAGCTCATGAGGGAAGTAGATATATCATTAGGTTATTATCAGGTCACAGGTCCTTTGCAGATGTTGCATTCACGCCTGAGAATATTATATGATGGGGTTGATACTGATAGAGCCCAAGGAAGAAGACATAGCATCAATTGAAGGGAGCTCGCACACAACCAAGGACAGGGTTCTTGGAAGTGATTCTCTAACATGGGCTGTCATTAATAGATGGCAGGACTCACAGTAAGTTCACACACTGACATTGGGCTCCCACGGCTTGATAATAAGACTCAGCAATACTTGGATGGCATGGAAGATCGCTGATTAAAGAAGTCTCCTTCGCTGAACTCATTTGGGAACTGCACAATCAAGAACAAGTATATGCATTCGCCAAGTGCAAACATTATCACTGTAAATGCTTGTTTTCCTATATTGTTTTATATCACGGCTGCATTGACTTGAAATTAATATCAGAATACTATAGCTGTTGTGCCACTGACAAATTGCAAATCTGTAGCAACTCGAAAATCTGTGTATGTATTATGACTGTTGAAATCAGATAGTTGTTTGTGTATTGTTGTTGTGTTACTTCAGTTCTCTAACAGCAAGGCATATAATCTCAGTTAGAACAGTGAACTATCTATTGTCAAAAGTTTGTATGCAAAGTGTTTGTAGTAATGCCTCTGTGGGAAACAAAGGTTATTTGAATTTCTTAAAAAAATGTTCAAACAAGTATTTGATTAGATAAATATTCAGTATTCTTGTGTTCTATATGGAAAGTTTGAAATCAGAACTTGTGAATTGGTGAATACTTCAGTCTGAGATGTCTATCCAAGTGTTTGACAGAATATCAATGCTATGTTTCTGAAAGTTTTGATGCAATATTGGAGTTAGAACTAGTAAGACTTCTTACATAGTTACTTATCTCTAGTAGATCATCATTATTGATGATTTATTAGTGAACCGATGACTTTATGTTTTCATTAATAGCCACTCATCATATAAACTTGCTGTCAACGGAAGAATTATTCATGGTATCAATCTTTGCTTTCATTATTTGTCCATACACCGCTTATTATGTAAGACTTTAGTCAAATCTTATTGATATGTAATGTTCCAAACTACAATCTTCACCTCAAAGCTCTACAATTGTTGTCTTGATGATTGGAAGAGGTCGTACGGTGGAATTGGCGTGGCGGTATGGTGGAATTGGTGTGGCCGTACAATGGAATTGGTGTGGCAGTACGGTGGAATTGTCGTGGCGGTACGGTGGAATTGGCGTGGTAGTATGGTGGAATTGGCGTGGCAATACGGTGGATTTCGAGATGATAATGTGATGTTCTTAGTTGACAGTAAATATGTATTTCGCAGGCACAAAACGACTTGCAAGCCAAATATATTTGCCAGGAAGATCTTAATTAATTAATAGAGCCTCGGATTTGCCAGATCCGATACAAGTAGAACAAGCAGAATAGGGTGAGGGTTGAATCCCACCGAAATTGCGGAGTACCAAATAGGGAGGATATTACACCTCCGAAATGGCAGAGAGAAGAATCTCAATAGGAATTCGCAATACAATAAAATATCAAATCTAACCTACACGCCAAGCATAAATACCCGTCGGGGTAAATTCCTGAGAGTGCACAAAAGAGCCGACGGCGAAAACTAAACTACGCCAACAAAAGAAATGGGCCCGAGATAAACTAAATCAATCGCGACCCCTAAGACAATAGTTTTTAATAGTCATTTAATGACGGGGATATTACAGTCCCCTCGTCCCAAAGATTGCTTGTCCTCAAGCAATTTCAGGCTGGGGTGTTCCAGAATCTCTTCTCCTTCCCAGGTGGCATCTTCAAGGGGAAGGTCCTTCCAGCGCACAAGAAATTCCTTGATAGTGCGTGTCCTCAATCTTCTCTCTTGGTTGTCGATGATTTCCACAGGTTCCAATTCTAATTTTCCTCCGTCATCGAGGGGTGGCAGGTCTGTGGAGACTGTCACTTGCTGGCCCACGACTTTCTTCAGACAAGAAACGTGGAAGACGTTGTGGATTCGGCTTCCCTTAGACAGGTCCAATTCATATGCAACTTCGCCCACTCTCCTTGCCACACGGTAGGGTCCGTAGAAGCGCGGTCTCAACTTCTCCTTTTCGGAAGCCTTCAGAGACGATTGTTTGTAAGGTTGAAGTCGGAGGTATACCAGATCCCCTACTTCAAAACTCCTCTCAATTCAGTGCCTGCTAGCGTACATTTTCTGCTGATTTTGAGCGTGCTGAAGATTTTCCTTTAGGGACTTTAAAATATCTATTTCTTCCTACAGTCAGTCTTTGGCCTTCGACGTGTGACTGTCACCGAGAGCTAAATCCACAAATGAAGGAGGTTCATACCCGTCCAATGCTTTGAAAGGTTCCATTCCAATGGACATGTGGAAGGTGGTATTGTGGCAGTACTCTCCCAGGCGTAGCCATTTTACCCATGCCCTTTGTTGTGCCAAAACATAATTTTTGTGGTAACCTTCCAGCCATTTGTTTACAATCTCTGTTTGTCCGTCTGTCTGCGGGTGGTAACTGGTGCTTGGTGACAACTCTGTCCTTGCTAGTCGAAATAATTCTTTCCAGAAATTACTGAGGAAGCGGCTATCTTTGTCGCTCACTATGTTTCGAGGGAGTCCATGCAGATGGAACACCTCTCGGAAAGAATAAGTCTGCTACCTGTGAAGCGGAAAACTCTGTTGGGATAGCAAAGAAATGTGCATACTTGGTTAGTCTGTCGACTACCACAAAGATGCAGTCCCTCCCTTGTGCCTTAGGGAGCCTGGAGATGAAATCCATTGATATACTATCCCACTTCTTCTCTGGAATCGGTAATGGCTACAGCAAACCCGCCGGTAGAGTGTGCTCAGATTTATTTTGTTGGTAGATGGAACACTCTCGGACGTACTGTAATATATCACCTTTTAGGCCTTTCCAAGAAAATCTTTCCCTAATCTGTCGATAGGTCTTCAAGTAACCTTGATGCCCGACTAGAGGTGAATCGTGCATTTCTTTCAAAACCTTTTTCTTCAACTTGGATTCAGGCACCAGGTAAATTATGTCCTTGTAGAAAATAATGTCATCAACCACCTTATATCTATCATCCTGTATTTCTTTGTCTAAGAGTTGGCACGCGAACATGTCCTTGGAGTATTCGACCAACAAATGTTCTTTCCAATCCACTGATATTTGAGATAAGGAACAGATGGCCGATTTTCTTGACAAGGCATCAGCCACTACATTATTTTTTCCTTTCACATATTCAATGTCAAAGTCAAAAGCCTGGACTTTACTTACCCATTTCTTTTGTCGCTCATTCAACTCTCGCTGTTCCAGAAAATGCCTGAGACTGTTGTGATTTGTATGGACAACAAACTTGGCTCTGACAAGGTACTGTCGAAACTTGGTCAACGCATGCATGATGGCCAGCATTTCTTTGTCGTATATAGAATACAACCTCTCGGCTCTTGAGAGTTTCCGACTTTCGAAAGCAATAGGGTGGCGGTCTTGCATTAAGACGGCCCCGATACCCTCTCCGGAGGCATCACACTCCAGGATGAAAGGTTGGCTGAAATCCGACAGTGCAAGGACCGAACAAGAACTCATAATCTCCTTGAGTTTCTCAAAAGTCTGATGTGCCCGTTCATTCCACTGAAAAGACCCCTTCTTTGTTAGATCAGTGAGAGGTGCGCCGAGTTGTGAGAATCCCTTCACAAACCGTCTGTAGTAACTACATTGACCAAAGAACTCGCGTAGCTCTAAGAGCGTCTTCGAGGGTGGCCAATCCAAGATAGCCTGAATCTTCTCTTGGTGTACTTGAACTCCTCGGCTATTGACAATGTGTCCTAAATATAATATCTTTGTCATCCCGAATTCACATTTTGATCCTTTGGCGAACAACAGTTGTGTCTCCATAATTCTGAGCACTTCCAGATGCCTTAAATGCTCCTCCCATGCCTTGCTGTAGACCAGTATATCATCGAAGAATACCAGCAGGGACTTACGCAGTTGTTTGTTAAAAGTGTGGTTCATGCAAGATTGGAAAGTGGCTGGGGCATTGGTCAATCCGAACGGCATGACCAAAAATTTGTAATGCCCATAATGGCAACGAAATGCTGTTTTCTCCACATCTTGTTCACTCATGCGGATTTGGTGATATCCTGAACGGAGATCTATTTTGGAGAAATAGACGGCACCGTGTAATTCATCCATCAATTCATCGATCTTGGGAATTGGATACCTATTTTTTATAGTCTTTTTGTTTAGCGCACGGTAATCTATACACATTCGCAACGTTTTGTCCTTTTTAACTAGAACCATTGATGATGCAAAAGGGTTGGAGCTGGGCCTAATCCATCCTTTATCCAAGAGTTCCTGTATCGTTTTTTCAATCTCATCTTTCAATCTTTTGGGGTGACAGTACGGTACAGTGATAACCGGTTTGGCGCCGGTTTCCTTCTCAACAGTGTGTTCAAACCCCCTGTGTGGTGGTACGCCTGGCGGTATGTCAGCGAAGACTCGGTGATGTCTATCCAAAACCGCCTGAAGTTCTTCCTCTTGATGGGCAGTTCTTCGTCTCTGTATGGGTTTTGTCGAGGCAAAACATTGTGCGGCTCAGGCTACATCGTTGTGTCTGAAGATTGCTTCCATCCGTTGGGCGGAAACTTCTTTCAGACCTCCATTCGACATCCCTCTCAATACAACCCTTTTGCCGTTTACCTCGAAGGAGAACTCCATTCGCTTGAAACTTTGTGTATTCATCCAATGTTTCCACCCACTGAATGCCCAAAATGACTTCCATGTCATCCAAATCGACTATGAAGAAATCATCCGTCACTGTGTGGTTTCCCATGGTGATGCTTAGTTGCGGAACCAGATGAGTGCATTTTAACAAATTTCCTCCCGCTACTTTGACGTCAAATCCCTGGTGTGCCTTCGTACATAGGCTCCGTCGGCTCACTAGTGAGGAGTTAATGAAGTTGAGTGTGGCTCCGCTGTCAAGCATGACCACGACCCGTTGTCCTTGGAGGGTGCCGCGGACCCGAAACACAGTGCATCTCGGAGTTCCCGCCAGAGTAGCAATGGCGCCTCCTCTTTTGAAAAGTGCGGCAAGTCTTTCTGTGTGATTGATATTCACCTCCCCCGAAATTTGTTGTTTAGCTGCTTCGGCCTCGGGTGATTGTTCTTCCTCTCCGTCAGATGAAACCTCAATGTAATGGATTTTTCCTTTGCCAAGGCATCGATGTCCCGGTACCCATGGCTCCTTACAGTTGAAACAAAGTTTCTTCCTTCTGAGTTCTTGCCTAGTTTCCTCATCCAACGAAGGCCTCCTGGGTGGAGGTCTATTGTCTCTTTCCCGTGGAGCGAGAGGTGGTCTGGGCTGCGAGTGGTATTTGGTGGATGAAGACGAAGATGTCGCCATGTCGTGTGCCTTCTTAATCGCTTCCATGAGTGTGACGGGGTTGAATCCTTTCACCCACCCTTTCAAGGGTTCCGACAGTCCATCCATGAACAGTACCACCAATCGTCTTTCTGAAATATCAATCACCAAGACAGACAACCTCCGAAATTCTGTTATGTAACCATCGACTATGCCAGATTGCTTTAATTGAGCCAACTCTTTGAAATTCAGTTCTGGATCTTTCCCATCAAAACGATCTATCAACCTCTCGGTGAATTCAGTGTATGAATTTATTTGGTCATGGCCGAGAGTAACCATGCCATGATGCCACCATTCGTGGGCTATTCCTTCGAGATGTAGTGCTGCAAATTTGATGGTCTCATCTTCTGGCATAGGGTTGACTTGGAAATGTGTCTGCTTTTTGCACCCATGCTCGAGCTGTGATAGTTCCAGACCCATCAAAGGAGGATAGATTAACTTTGCCCATCTTCCGTCTTAGATCGTCATTATAATAGCCATGCTTGTTTCCACCAGAGTACCTCATTCTCAACTCAGCATAATCTTTGTAGGATATATCTCCTTCCATATTTGCGTTCCTCCAATCCTCTCGAAGCTGATCTTGTATTTCCTGGAAGGTTGGTTGCTCTCCTCGCCGTTCTTCAGTCCGTGGAGGAAAAGTTGGCATTGACGGTCAAGAGCGTACGGGTCGGGAATTTGCCTGTCCCGTGATAGAATTGTCGCTTTGTTTCGTGGATATCTTGCTTTCAGCCAATTTTCGCAGTCTCTTCCATGAGGCGTTGAGTGTCATTTATCTGCCCCTGGTTCCTAGTGAGTTCTCTCAGAAGAGTCATGACTTCGGCCGCAGGGTCTTGGTTATCGCCCATTCTACCGACTGAGTGAGATCTGCTCCTTTTCCTTGAATAAACTTTCATTCAATACCCAGAAGCTGGTAGAATCACCAGCTCTGATACCACTGTAATGTTCCAAACTACAATCTTCACCTCAAAGCTCTGCAATTGTTGTCCTGATGATTGGAAGAGGTCGTACAGTGGAATTGGTGTGGCAGTACGGTGGAATTGGTGTGGTCGTACGGTGGAATTGGCGTGGTAGTACAGTGGCAGTACGGTGGAATTGTCGTGGCAGTACGGTGGAATGGGCGTGGCAGTACGGTGGAATTGGCATGGCAGTATGGTGGAATTGGTGTGGCAGTACGGTGGATTCCGAGATGATAATGTGATGTTCTTAGTCGATAGTAAATATGTATTTCGCAGCACAAAACGACTTGCAAGCCAAATATATTTGCCAGGAAGATCTTAATTAATTGATAAAGCCTCGGATTTGCCAGATTCGATACAAGCAGAACAAGCAGAATAGGGTGAGGGTTGAATCCCACTGAAACTGCGGAGTACCAAATAGGGAGGATATTACACCTCCGAAATGGCAGAGAGAAGAATCCCAATAGGAATTCGCAATACAATAAAATATCAAATCTAACCTACACGTCGAGCATAAATACCTGTCGGGGTAAACTCCCGAGAGTGCACAAAAGAGCCGACGGCGAAAACTAAACTACGCCAACAAAAAAAATGGGCCCGAGATAAACTAAATCAATCGCAACCCCTAAGACAATAGTTTTTAATAGTCATTTAATGATGGGGATACTACATGATAAGCGATGCTTGGTTATTGTATTAGATATCTCTGTAACCCTTGACTATTCCATCATCTTATCAGTTGATAAATACCTTCTATAGATGCGACGATGCCTAGTCTTCCTTAATCTGATCAGACATTTTGTTGATATGTCATCTCTCTACAATGTGAACAAGGAGCGATTAGGATGACGACTTTTTCCTTCAATGATTATCTCAAATATTAATGTTCATCTCATGGAGATGTTCCCGGCACTCATTAATCAATACCGATTTAAGAGATCGATACTCCTGGAAATATTTGATATGTTTAAGACTCCAACCAATAATAGTTTCCTGATCCTCATTAGGATAGATGGATAATATACTGAACTCCTGATACTGTTGTGTCTTGGTGCGAACCAATCATTATTTTGATGGTATGAATGCAGCAGTCTTCAATTCATTTATCTGAACATGTATACCCACTTCCACTTACTTCATGACTTCCATAATGTTCATAAAAGATCGCTGACTTTATAATCATTAGCATATATAGTTGATATAAAACCATTATTGTAGTTGATAATCCATCTGACCAACCTCTTTTATCGCTGGTGTTACTTGTATCATTCTCTGTTTCTCTATTTTGACCATAGATTATGTCGCTGTGACTCTATTGTTATGAATAAGTTTCAATATTTAATTAAAACATATTTTATCCTTTATCAACTTTTAAGTCCGAAATTGGGGACATTACATTATCATTTTTGCACCTTAAATGGGACTTCCAGCTTTACTAGAAGTGTCACACAAACACCTTTCCACATTGGAGGGTGATCCATCTTTAGTGGATGTGTGGCACAAACACCTTTCTACATTGGAGGGTGATCCATCTTTAGTGGACGTGTGGCACAAACACCTTTCTACATTGGAGGTTGATCCACCTTTAGCGAGCATGTCACACTTTCACTTTTTCCACCTTTGGTGGCTGATAGAGTATCACTTTTTGTCTCATGTCATAAGATTATGACACTTGTCATAATCTTATGTACGCCCTATTTAACCAAAGCGGTGTCCTACGTACTAATCCTCCAGTGATCCATCCTATTGCATTCTTGGTGAGAAAACAATTTATTCTTGTCATATTGATTCTCTCTTGTTATTGCGCTTTCCATTAGGCCTCTTTTGACAGCAGTTTTGCCAATAAGAATAAATAATGTTGTGTTTGATAAATGGCAATGTAACGGATTGTAGTTCTTGAGTAGTAGTTAGTTTCCAACAGTTGGCACTCTTAACCAACCGCCGGGTGCTATATATTTCTGGCTGGTATTGAGAACTGTGACTCTATTGTTGTACACATTACATGTTGATAATAAAGTTTTAATCTTTCTGTCATATTGATGTGTTTTTCCTAAATTACTGTATTGAATATGTTCATTGTTATATTTCTGTTTAATCTCTAAGTTAAAGCATTCAAAGTAGGGAGTAAACAGCCTCTAGATCTAGGGTGGCTACGTTCATAGCCAAATCTAACAAGATTCCACATTCAATGTAATTAATAGCTGCATGCAAATTCATTGTACTCATTATTTACAATCTTTCTATCTTGTTCCTATCTTTATACTAGTTTAGCTAGAAATCTTATCTTCCAAAAATTAGCTATACTTACAAAAACATCCTTATCACTTATAACTTTTAAGGACAAGGTTGAAGACAAGTCTAAATGTTTATCTACACTTTATTTAGACTTATTTAGCTAAATACAAGGCTTTAACTTTAATGCTCAAAAGTGAAATACAAAATAGAAATCAAACTACTTGAACTCTTCCACACACGTTCACACTGAACTTGCACAAAAGTTCCTATCCAAGCTAAAAACTCGACACTTCCTACTGAATGGAAGTCAAAGAAAAGCTTTATATAATTTTAAACGTCATCAATCATGAACCTTATAGTTCTTGAATCTTAATCTTTGGAAGCAACAATTGCACCTTCCCAAAGGTGAAATAAAGAAATAACAGCATGCATAGGGGAAAATGTGCATGTAATAGATCAAAGGCAATTCACTGAATAGACTGCAATACAAAAAGTAAAAACAAAACTGCAGGCATGATTTTACTGTAAATTGCTTCTAAATGCTTATTAGTCGAAAGGCTTATTGAATGTACTTGTTCAGCATCAAAGATAATAATGTTAGATATCTATTTAAGTATTTGTGAACTTGGTCCTTTTAAAGATAGTTTTAACCTTTGCCAGAAAAATAGCATTGAATTCAAGATAAAATACAGCTCTCTTTGTATGTCTTTTTGTTTAGCCAAATGCATATCAGAGTTTTTATGCTTTTGATTTATGATGATTACCGTGAAAAAAAATTTACAATCTGGCTATCACTCTTGTTAGCAACAATTTTCCATAGACCACCCTTCTGCTGTCTTTCTGCCTTCTCAACTAGAAGCTCTCGTCTTAATTGTTCTCTCCTTGTTTTCCACTCCCTTAGCCTTGTCTTGAATAAGATAACAAAAAATAAATAAGAATTTACAATATAAAAAAACTGCAAATAAGTTGAAAATTATGTTCTTCAAATGGGATAGATCCTACATACACAATAATTCTCCATATCTTTCTCATATTGGTGCAACTGCCCAAGAAGATCTTGTAATCCTGCAGCTACTATTTCCTGCTGAGGATCATACTTCAGTGTTCCTTCCCTCACCTTAGCCTTGTAAATCTCAAGTGGACCTGGTATTAAATATTTAAAGACTTAAAGAACTTGCATGGCACAGCCGCCTGCCTTAAAAAACTGTCAAGAGATAAAATAACAATGTTTGTGGAAAATAAAAAATCATTTTAACAGAATTAGCTTGCACTGCTTGTTAAGGAACCAGAGCACAAAACTGAAAACATGTTTTTTCTCTAAGCATATGCGAGTTCTATTATCTCCAACTAGAACCCAATTTCATTTGACTTGTAGAATCGTAGATTGAAATTCACGTAGATACGATACCACAACATAGACTTAGCATAAATGATTACTGGATCTTTGCCTTGAGATAAAGTTTGTATACCTCTGCAATAAGTTTGTATACCCCTGGGCCATTTCCTCTCCTTGTATCTCTTGAGACAGGGTTGGTTTGCATCTTGATTTTTACAATTCTTGCACTTTCTCTTCCTGATGATGGATCACGGAGTGTGATCTGAAACATTGATGCTTAAAAACATACACAATCAAATCCAGAAACGCACATGCATATACTATGAATTTCCACCACTTTGGATGAATTATGCTTGAAAAATTTCAAAGTGTTTGAAAAATCCAGAATAAAAGCAATTTTCCCCCAAGGGTGAGCTTGAAAATTTTCTAAGTCTAGAAATTGTCTAGACTAGGGTCATATTCCCCCAAGACTAGGTATGGATTCCAAAAAAAAAATTAAGTTTCAAATTTGTCCTTACAAGGGTCAATTTTCCCTTGGAACCAAGTATGGAATACAAATTTTTTCTAAGTGTTGGAGATGTACGGACATATCATGTTTTTCCCCTCAAGAGGAGTTTGGAATGTGAAAATTTTTCAAAGTATGAGAACTATCCAGACTAAGGTCAAATTTCCCTTTGAGGGCCAAATTGCGAAATTTTTTAAAGTGTCAAAAAGTGTCAAATTTGTCCATACTAGGGTCGATTTTCCACCCTTTTGATAGCAAAGCAAGATCAAAAAAATTTCTAAGTATAAGCGGATTTTTATCCAAACTTTGATCGATTTTCCCTGCCTTGTATGGATGGAGTTGGAGTTTGGACATGGTTACAAGTCCATACAAGTTGTGGACTTAGGCAGATTTGAGAGTCCTAACATGAATCGATTTTCCCCATTATGGCAGAATTTTATTATTTAATTGAAGTTAATGTGGGAAATTAATAGTCAAAGTGGAACCTTCTAGAAGGTGGTAAATCTTTTATCCCACATTGCTTGTGGAAGGCAAATAAGAGGCAAAAACAAGTATAAAAGGAGGGGTGCTGCTGTAATAAACATGAATAACTTTGGAAGACAAAGGCAAGGCAAACTGAAATCTGAAACAAGACTCCATGAAAAGCAACTTCATCATTGAATTGTTCCACTTCTTCCAACTTCTCCTTCCATCCATGGCTGATTGCAAGCACTAAGACAACTTTTTCTAAGGCATTGGAAGACATTAGAAGGCCAAAGGCAAGGAATTATTAGTCCAAGATCTGCAGACTTTTGAGATTGGCAAATTTTTAAAGAAATTCATAGAGATTTTTCCAAGTACCCAAATTGCCAACCACTCATCCTAAACCAGTCCCCCATCCTTTGGCATCGATTTGGAGGCCATTAGAGGGTTAAATATGAGGTATGCATGCCCAAATCTGAAAACTTCAAGAACAGGGGCGATTTTTTTGAAAAATCATAGAAAATAACCAAAGGGTTTTAAGCATCCAAACTTGTTTGCAGATTGTTCGATGACCAATTAATTGCGTTTCCAACCATTTTCAGTCACCAAGACAATAAGGTGAGGACGCTATAAGCGAATATCAAAAGACTGGGTCTAAAAATTGCATTTTTTTCATATAAATCTGGGTTTGTTTTGTTCACAATCTGATCCAAAGGTTTTATTGCAGACCTCTGCCATCATTCCTTGCAATATTTAAAGCTAATTATAGGTTTGAAACACCTTTGTCTTCAGACATTAAGTCTGAAGCATCCAAGAACAGGGGCAATTTTTAGAAAATTCATATAAATTCTTTGAAGGCTCAATGCCCCCAACACTCATTTGCAGATTGATCCCCACACCAAAGTCTATCTTTTCCAATCAATTTTAGTCATTTGGGGTTTGAGGTAAAGCTGCTATGAGCAAAAGTCTGAGGACAACCTCTGAAAATCATTTTGTTTTTGCCTAAGTTTGGGTTTTCTTTTGATTACAATCTGATCCTAACAGTATTGCAGACTTTTCTATGAGCAAAAGTTTGAGGACAACCTCTGAAAATCTTTTTTTTTGGGCCTAAGTCTGGGTTTTCTTTTGATTACAATCTGATCCTAACAGTATTGCAGACTTTTGGGCATTGTTTTAAGCACTGTTTGAACTGTTTTAAAGTCTGAAATCATAAATTGCAGACCTAGGTCTGCAAATAACCTACAGCAATGGTGATTTTTGAGAAATTCCCCATAATTTCTAAACTTTGCCAATTAAAAAGTTTGATAGTGTCGAGTCTTCGTTAGATCCTTGAGCATCCAAAACACCAATTTTGCCACCCAAATTAATTCGAAAGTGCAGATTGCAGGCGTGACTTCAGACTTGACATTGGTGAGAAAAAGTGATTTAAAAGCTTAATGAATTCATGAGCACAATTCATAATCCACATAGGAATCCCTAACCGTTTTCACAAGACAAGAAACCGTTATGGATTCAACAGGAAAGAGAAGTTGGAAAATGAAGTTACAGACACAAGCAAGTTTCAGTAGCAACAGTATGAATTAAAATACCCAAATTTTTCCTTCTGGAGTACGAGTTGCAGGACACATCGATACGGGTAAAAAGAAGATAAGACCGAAGGTACAGATGACGTCTGCAGTCTCCTCAAAAGATTACATAACAACCCAGACCATACTTTTCAAGGGTTTAAATGGATTGGAATGCTGGAAATGGTGGCAAGAGACACCAAAGGGGGATCTCGTAAAAGATAGCCTGCGGAGAGCACAAGTATAGTGGGCAATACAGATGCCTATTTATTGTATTAAAGAATTTGAAGGTCCCATGCGCACCATGATTGAGACCTTTGATGGGCCCTCTAAGACTAGTACTATTTCCTACCTGGATCGTGACTTGGAGATTTCTTTCACTGCAGCTAACTTCACGCGTGTGTTTGGTATACTAGGGACAGGACAGAAGATTGACTTGAAAGCCAAGAAAATGAAGCCAAAAGTGAAGGAATTTTACATCAAATTGATATGTAGGGACCTCACCTAGGCAAAACCAGATTCTCTCGTGAGGACCTCCAAAGGAAGGAGTGTAAAGAAAGCTTTTGTCAAAGGGGGACATTGGCGTTGTCTCATGGATGTAGTAAAAAGTAGGCTTACAGGGTCGAGTCGTGCTTCAAACATTGCTTTTCCTCAGATTGTCCTCATGAATGGGTTGATGAATGGTAAGGTTTTGGATTGGGCTGGGATATTATCTGAGCGGATGTATGAATTTATGATAGTACAGCACAAGACTTTTTATATGCCGCATTATGCTATTGGATTATTTATGGACACTATGCTCAGAGAGATTCCATTAGATATGCTTGAGATTAAACTAGGACCCTTGGCGCCAGGAGAGCCTCCCATCATGCATTGGCACCACTTGGATACACCCTCAAGATAGAAGGTTGTCGCAGGACAGAAGCGGCATAGGCGAGGGGCAGATTCAGGATTTGAGCACGGAGAGACGGATAGTGTCCGACAAGATACTTTAGAGAGTAACAGTGACTCAGACGAGGGAGATAGCACTCAATTGGTCGAGGATGAGGGAGATGTGGTCACTTCGACACCTGTCTTGTTTGCGCAACCTCTCCTTCCTACCACAGCGCAATTAACTGTTACAACAGCTCCTATCTCTGCTTTCAAACAGATTAGGGCACCGATTGACATGTCTCCATCCATGGTGATGGCACCATCGGCAGTTTCGAAGGCAGTGGCAGTGACTCCTAAGGCTGAGGCAGTGATCCCTATGTCTGAGGAGGCAATGGAGATCCCAGAGATACAGGGCAGCCAAGTATCGGAGGAGCCTCAAGTTCGATTGGAGGTAGTGAGATCTGATGCAGTGGTGACAATAGATGTCGCGTTGTTAGCTGAGCCAGTGGGAGAGGCTTATGTGGATGGTGTGGTACCCAGACCAACACGCACGGTGGAGGGTATGAGTGCTTGGTTGAGCCAGCGGTTCAACCTCCCACCAGTCACACTTGGGTCTACGATACTTTCACCCATGAGAGACACCCACTTCCGAGGTTGTGGAGTTAGATGGCACTAGAGGAGTACCTGCTGTAGTAGTTGATGCAGCGGACGGAGAGCGTCACACAGTTGAGATGGCGGAGAGATTACCGACAGGAGAGTCTTCTCAGGATATGGTGGAGACCATCTTGACTTCAACACCGAGTGCACATGGGCAGCCAGCCACAGAGCTATCCGAAGACATACTTGGCGAGGATGTAGAGGCGTAACCTAGCAGATATGGTGATTCGGGCCTGCCAAGCAGTGGAGGCGTACCTAGGAGATATGGTAGTTCGAGGACGTCAAATGGTGGTTTCTACGCAGGCCCAAGCTTTAGAGGATATGCTTCGAGAGTTGGAGCAGGTGTTGTCGTTTATGAGAGTTGGGTGCCCCAGTACCTTCACCACTTGCTTTGAGGCACGATGATGGCTAGATACAAAGACTCCAGAGATGTTTCAGGATTGGATTACTAGGGAGTTGGTAGTGGAGAGCCAAGTAGCGACCCTTATCCGCGAGATAGCGCAGGTGTCTAGAGACACCTACTATGCTCAAAGGTGGAGTGAGGCAAATCGGGTAGTAGCAGAGCAGGCTCAAGAGGAGACGGCTACCCAGTTAGTAGCAGTGGAGGAGGACTTGGTTGGCCAGCAGTCGGCTTGGGAGAAAGAGAAAGCGGAGTTCATAGCTCAGTTGGAGGCAGAAAAGGCCAAAAAGTGCCTATTAGAGACTCAGTTGACTTAGGCGAAGAGGGAATTCGAGGTAAAGGAGACCGAGCTAGTTGATATGGCAGTGATGTAAAAGACAACCTTGGAGACACAGATGCAGGCGGAATGTGACTTGAGGGTGAGGACCCAGCAAGTGTATGAGTTGCAGGCACAATTGACTCCTTCAACAACATCCCAGGCAGCACCTTCAAGGACACTCCCTCAGCCCCCTTCCTCTTAGTTATTTTTCTTATGTGATATGTATATAGTCAAAAGCATCTCCATTTAGTTGTACGTCGTCCGGAGATGACTTTTCTTTTGGGGGGATGATGTTGTCGGTAATAAGCTACCAGGACTTTAGGTTGTTCCAAAATAGCTCCTTGATTTGGTGAAATCTTAGCCAATTCATTTAATATCAGCTCCTTTTGTCCAAGAATTTCCAAGGTGTCTATCAAGGGAGCATTGATAAAGGTTTTTTTTCATTTGCTCCACTATGTTGAAAGATCCCAAATTCACTTTAGGTTGTCCTTTTAACACAACATTCTCCTTTTGTGTAGGCACCAACTGAGTAGCTGCTTTAGTCGGTTCCTTGATCTCTTTTGACTGATTTGTAGCTGGAACTTGAACTGGTTTAGGTTGTGGATTCACAACAGGATCCTACTTATTGGTAGAGGCCACTTGCTCAGCCTCTAAAGCCTTCTTCTTGGGTCTTGTGTTGGCTGCAACTAGAGTATAGGTTGAGTTGTCATTTGGTGAGAAATTCACCCCACAAAAATCTTCTTTCTAGAAGTTCACCAATGCTACCTCAGGAGCCTGAACTTCATTTGTGGTGGCAACTGGGCATTGCTGGGTTTCTAGTCCTTGAACCCCCTCCTGTGGCATGATCATGTTATTCTATACCATGAGGGCCTGCGCATAGCCCATTGGACACATCCCTTGAATATGTTGTTGATTGCATGGGCATCCCCACTGGTAATCTTGCACCATATTGTTTTGAGCCGAAGGAACCAACTCCCTAGAGGTACTAGGAGCATTAGGATTGTTAGGCTAGTTGGCTTTTTGGTTGTAACTTCTTGTTTGATTTTGCTGGCTTTGCTAGTATTGGGGCCTGTTCTACTAATAATGATTCTGATAGGGTGGCTGGTAAGGCTGCTGATAATATTGGTGGAGAGGTTGTTGGTAGGGTTGTTGGAGAGCTTGAGATTGAAGCTTCCTACTTATAGTGACCAATTCATTAGAGAATGTATGCAATGTCTTTTTGATCTCATCTAGATCTTGGGATTGATTTGCCACTGGGCTAATAGCTTGTTGAGGAGGAACTAGGAGAGGTGGAATAGATGCTAGAGCTAGAATTTCTTCAAGGACAAGATTGAGTTTTGGAAAAATAGGCATTGGGGGCCTTGGAGCTATCTTTCCAGCCTGGATTAAACTATTATCATCCCTTATGGCAAGATCATATGCTGCTGGAAGATTATTCCCACCCATTGATTGGATCATAACAACAATATCACTATTGAGGGCTCTTAAATAATATAAGAAAGCATGTTGGTTGGATGGCCTAACTGTAGCTAGTATTCTATGTTGTGTTCTTTGAAATTTGAAATTGAAATCCATCATGTATTCTTGAGGTGCTATCTTGATAGTAGTTAGGTGTTCAACTAGTGAAAGATGGTTTGATTTATCTTCAAACTAATTGGTCAAGGCTTGACCCAAGCCATCCCAATTAGCAATAGAACCAACTGGTAAGCTCCTGAACCATTGCAAAGCTTTTCCCTTGAATGAGGCTGCTAGTAATCTCACAACAACATTGTCTTGAGTAATATTATAAAGAGCACAAAGAGACGCCACATCTCTTATGTGTTCAATGGTGGAAGTTTGATCTTCTCCCGTAAAGATGGGCAAACTTTTAAGGGGTGAGATAGGTATATCATTATACTGCTACAAATTTAGAGGGCTGCCTTGATTAAAAGCTACAAAAGGGTGTTGTCTAGGCTGAGCCATTGGAGGATTTAAGGGAGCTTGAAATACTGGAACTTGAATTACCGATGCTTGAGTTATTGGTGTTGCTTGCACAAGTAATAATACGTGTATTGATTGGATCGAAGAAACACTTGTAGGATTGTGAGTAGGCTTAGGAATAGACTTAGGGGTTTTTTATGCACTAGCTTGGGCTGCTTTAGGCCTCTTTTTAACAAGTGGCAGCTCTACATACACAAAAGGATCCTTACTCTACTTGGTTGGAATCCCACTCATAAGCTTAAAGACTCATCTGCATAAAACACCATTAGAGTCACCAGGTATGACTTCAAAACATTGTCACTGCTCATACCAAACAATAACTTGTAATAAACTTTCAAGGGAATCAGACTCACTGAGTCTCAGTCCCACTGGGCATGCCAAAAACTGTTGTCACTAAGGATTGCACCCTGCTCGCTAAGTATTAAACCTAGAAATCCCGTGAAACATGGAACTATTCTCAGGCTATGGGTAGCCTATCTGAGAATAGACCTTCAGATTAAGGGCTGGCTTCCCCCTTGGATCACTTGAATTACTCTAAAAATTGGAGAGGAAAGGGATAGAAAATGCTTGAAAAGAAACAACTGATGCTTGAAAACAATAAGAAAGGCGATCCACCGAAATTAAAAGAAACCACAATTGATGATGAGTTTACTTTATCATCACTTCAAATTTGATTCACAACTCAATCCTACTTTCTTAATCCTTAATGAGATAAGGTACTTGGAATTCAGAAAGGAAGAACAACTTCACAATTCTGATTTTTTTTATTGTACACAAATCACATCACTGAGCTAAGACAATTTCCTGAATGAACACTTGAATTCAAAATGCAGATCAAGGACATGAAAAATATCACAATAACCTTTTCATATGACTTCAACAACAAAACTGGAAATGTAGGAGAACAGAAGGATTAATTTTTATTGCTGGAAAGAAACAGGTAAAATTGTGTCTCTCAGAGCTACATCACTCATATCAAAGAGAAAAATTGAAGAGCTAACCTCAATCACCAAAAGTGAGAGGTATAAAAGCAAAGGCTCAGAATCTGCATTCAAACTCCACTACCTCCTAATAATAGAAAAGTCAAAATATGGATCCATGAGGCAGCATCATGGTTTGAATGTCAGACTCCTGGATTCCTAGGGGGCGAGGAAAGTGGGGCCTAAAAATAGATAGTTTGAGATGACCACTACACCCATTAAGTCATGTCTTATAACTAATATCTGACAAGGGTTTATAAAAAAAACACCACTTGTCGATATCTTACAATGGTAAGAACGATGACTTTTACATTTCAAAACATTAACTCCCCCACCATATCAAACATGAGTGGATCCTAAATGTATTCAAGACAATCTCAACTCAATAATGAGGAGAAAATCTAAAATATCTACATTTTGACAAAATCCACATCACCTAAAAGGTCACCTAGCATGTAAATAAGGCTATAATAACCTCAACCCAATATGAAAAGGGGAGAAACATATTCATAGCCCATTTTTAATTAAAACCAAGCCCTCTTGAAAATACCCCAACCTAAAAGCCCTAGGACATAATTCAAAAATAAAAACCTCAATCACATTAGCTTGAATAAAAGGCATTAAATAAAATAGCTAATGGAGTCTCAACCCTAAAAGGGGAGAAAAAAGATGTGAATCGATGACCATTCATTTACAACTTCTCAGCTATTGATATTATGGGACCTCCATCCTCGACAAATGGCAAGTTGCTATTTTCATTACAGTCACTGAACTGGATCTCGAGCTCGATTTAGGAAATAGAAAAATGAACCCGACAATAGGCTTGAGATAGGCATCTTGATCATGGCATTATACATTTGATTTGAATCTTGAGGCCATAGCATCGCTATTGATTGTTTTTGTTTCAAGGGCACTATTATCAATCTTGAATCTTGTTTCTTTGCATTGTGTTTCATTAGCATACTAGTATTACTTACATATTTGATTCACTATGAAAGCTAGGGCATATGTCATTTTGTTAACCCTAGCTTGTACCTAGGGCATCATTGTCTATGTTGTGAGCAATGGTAGGGCATGGGCTCTATCTGGTTTTGTTGTTTATTTTTTGTATCTTCACATTCTCGAGGGCACTGTTGAAGCATTCTATTGTGTCATGTATCCTAGCTGAGAATGAATGTACTCTACCTCTATCAATTCTTTGAAGGCAATCAAATTGCTATGGCAATATCCAAGAACATACACTATCTCATTATTTATGATGTAGTCACTATAGCCCGTATTATGGCTAGGGCATTTGAACCTGTTGTTTTAATTTCATGGTGCCCGTAAATTAGGGCTTGCTATTAATTCTTTGGCACTGTACCCCCCCCCCCCCCCCCCCTTGATTGAATATACAAGTTATTGCATGCTCACTTCTGTTACTTGCATTTATGTATTTCATTTTCTTATATGAACTAGGCAAGTATATTCATTGTATTTGATATGTCATGGGGATGCCCGATGACCTACAGGTAGGGCACTTGTATCTGAATGTATCGTACCTTGTATCTTGTTATGATGTTGAACTCTCAACAAGATATAGAAGACCGTGAACTATTCAAACTAAGGCACAGTGTATGAATCCACTATTGATATGGTGGCTCTTGGCATTGATGCTTGGATTTCACCTCTATATTTGATTGCATAATCTTGCTTTACTCTGTTATTGGCACTGAGTTATAACATTTGAAACCTCTATACCGCCTGTGAACTCAGGCACAGTACCATTGTATTCACTATTGCATCTATTTATATTCTGTATATTTACTTCTGTGTGTCCTTTGCCACCTCACTTGGTGGCCCGTGAGAAATGTAGAGATGAGGGCACTATTGATGTATGTCGATGAACACTTGCTTGCTGTGTTGTATTTCAATCTCTGCGAGTGATAAACTAAGGGCATCACATTTTATTTCTCTGCATGGCATGGTCTCATTTGTATTTGCTTCCTATTGGTGGCATTGTGGATTGCTTTCAATGTGCTGGTAGTTCACAGTCAGTTAGTATATTATTGAATTGAGATACCCACTGTGATTCATGTATCCATAACATTGTGGACACTTCCCATCTGATGTAGCCTGTGAGTATACTTTTGTTTGCTTCACTATTGATGATATGTTGTCGACACTGCATTCTAAAACTTGACCGAGGGCCCGCGAGATATACTATTTTACTGTTTTGAATGTATGCATTTGCACTTGTCTGTTGTTGTCATTCCACAGTTATGGTATTTACTATTGGCTCATGATTCACAAATTGTGGAAAATGGCATTACTAACTATGAACTGATTATTGCATTTAGTCCATTATCATTGATATCTAGCATCTTTGACCTGTGCTTTGCTAATGAGATGCATGCATCGATGCTTGATGTTATGTTATTTGATGAACACTTGCTACCATCATTGATGTATGCTTACATATTTGAATGTATTTCATGTTATTCAATGATGATATTATGCAGATGCATATCTTTTGTATGAAAAGGGCCCACTGTATTTGGTGTGATGTACTATCATATATCAAGTATTTTTCATGGAATATTGAGTCCCTTTATTGAGGTGTTACTATGTTTCCATTATGACATACCACCCCTAAGAATGGCTTGTTACGTCATTGTAGCTTATTTTCATCTAACGGTTGACCGATTCGGTGATTTGTATCCTCTGAATAGCTAGTTATGTGATTGTAGATGATTCTTATTGAACAGTTGACCAATTCGGTGATTTGTAAGCTCAGAATGGCTTGCACGTAATTGTAGCTAATTCTCATCAAACGGTTGATTGATTCGATGATTTGTAAGCTCAAAATGGCTTGTTACGTAATTGTAATTAATTCTCATGGAACAGGTGACCGATTCCATAATTTGTAAGTTTAGAATGGCTCGTTACGTAATTATAACTGATTCTCATCAAACGGTTGACTGATTCAATGATTTGTAATCTCAGAATGGCTTGTTACGTGATTGTAATTGATTCTCATCGAACGGTTGACCGATTTGGTGATTTGTAAGCTTCGAATGACTTGTTACATGATTGTAATTGATTCTCATTGAACAGTTGACCAATTCAGTGATTTGTAAGCTCAAAATGTCTTGTTATGTGATTGTAGCTAATTCTCATCGAATGGTTGACCGATTCGGTGATTTGTAAGCTTAAAATGGGTTGTTACATGATTGTAGTTGATTCTTATCGAACGATTGACCAATTCAGTTATTTGTAAGCTCAGAATGGCTTGTTATGTGATTGTAGTTGATTCTCATCAAACGGTTCACCGATTTAGTGATTTGTAAGTTAAAAATGGCTTGTTACGTGATTGTAATTGATTCTCATCAAATGGTTGACTGATTCAGTGATTTGTAAGCTCAGAATGGGTTGTTACATGATTGTAATTAATTTTCATCGAACGGTTGACCGATTCAGTGATTTTTAAGCTCATAATGGCTTGTTACCTGATTGTAGCTGATTTTCATCAAATGGTTGACCGATTCAGTGATTTGTAAGCTCATAATGACTTGTTACATGATTGTAGTTGATTCTCATCGAATGGTTGACCGTTTCGGTGATATGTAAGTTCAAAATGGCTTGTTACGTGAGTGTAGCCCATTTTCATCAAAAGGTTGACCGATTTAGTGATTTGTATGCCTATAATGGCTTGTTACATGATTGTAGCTCATTCTCATCGAACGGTTGATCGATTTGGTGATTTGTAAGCTCAGAATGGCTTCTTACATGATTGTAATTGATTCTCATCGAACGGTTGACCGATTCAGTGATTTGTAAGCTCATAATGGCTTCTTACATGATTGTAATTAATTCTTATTGAACGGTTGACCAATTCAGTGATTTGTAAGCTCAGAATGGTTTCTTACATGATTGTAATTGATTCTCAACAAATGGTTGACCGATTCGGTGATTTGTAAGCTCAGAATGGCTTGTTACGTGATTGTAGCTGATTCTCATCCAACTTGTTATGTGATTATAATTGATTCTAATCGAATAGTTGACCAATTCGGTGATCTCGAACCTCAGAATGACTTATTATGCAATTCTAGCCGATTCTCATCAAATAGTTGACCGATTCGACGATCTAGAACCTTAGAATGATTTATTATGCAATTCTAGTTGATTATCATCTAACAGTCGACTAATTCGATGATCTAGAACCTCAGAATGACTTGTTGTGCGATTGTAGCTGATTCTCATCGAATGGTTGACCGATTTGGCGATCTAGAAACTTAAAACAACTTGTTATGCCATTGTAATTGATTATGATTGAACGATTGACTGATTCAGTGATCTACAAACTTAGAATAGCTTGTTATGAGATTATAACTAATTCTCATTGAACGGTTGACCGATTCGGCGATCTAGAACTTCACAATTACTTATTTAGCGATTGTAACTGAGTCTCAATGAACGGTTGAATGATTTGACTATCTAGAACATTAGAATGACTTGTCATGAAATTATAGATGATTCTAATCAAACAAATGACCAATTCGACAATCTAGAACCTCAGGATGAGTTTTTATGCGATTGTAGTTGATTCTAATCGAATAGTTGATTGATTCAGCAATCTAGAAACTTAGAATGGCTTGTTAGGCGATTCTAATTGATTCTCATCAAATAGTTGACCAATTCGGCAATTTAGAAACTCAAAACAACTTGTTATGCGATTGTAGGAGATTCTCATCGAACGGTTGACCGATTTAGCGATTTAGAAACTTAGAATGGCTTGTTCTGCAATTGTAGCTGATTCTAATCAAACGGTTGACTGATTCAATGATCTAAAAACTCAAAATAGCTTGTTATGTGATTGTAGTCGATTCTCATTGAACGATTGACCAATTTAGCGATCTAGAAACTTAGAATAACTTGTTATGTGATTGTAGTTGAGTCTCATCGGACAGTTGACCGATTCGGTGACCTAGAACCTCAGAATGACTTTTTATGCAATTGTAATTGATTCTGATCGAACGGTTGACTGATTCGGCTATCTAGAACGTTAAAATGACTTGTTATGCGATTGTAGCTGATTCTCATCGAATGATTTACCGATTCGGCGATCTAGAACCTTAGAATGACTTGTTATGCGATTCTAGTTGATTCTCATCAAACGGTCGATCGATTCGATGATCTAGAACCGAAAAATTATTTATTGTATGATTGTAGTTGATTCTCATTGAATGGTTGACCGATTCAATGATCTAGAACCTCAGAATGAATTGTTGTGTGATTATGGCTGATTCTCATTGAACGGTTGACTGATTCAGCGATTTAGAATGTCAAAATGACTTGTTATGTGATTGTAACTGATTCTAATCGAACGGTTGACCGAATCGGCAATCTAGAACCTCAGAATGACTTATTATGTGATTCTAGTTTATTTTCATCAAATGGTTGACCGATTTGGTAATCTAGAACCTCACAATGACTTGTGTGATTATGACTGATTCTCATCGAACAGTTGACTGATTTGGCAATCTAGAACGTCAAAATGACTTGTTATGTGATTGTAGCTAATTCTCATCGAACGGTTGACTGATTCGGTAATCTCAAACCTCAGAATGACTTGTTATGCGATTCTAGTTGATTATCATCGAATGATCGACCGATTCGACGATCTAGAACCTCACAATGAATTATTGTGCAATTATAGCTAATTCTCATCAAATAGTTGACCGATTCGACAATCTAAAAATTTAAAACAGCTTGTTATGCGATTGTAGTCAATTATAATCAAACGATTGACTGATTCAGTGATCTAGAAACTTAGAATGGCTTGTTATGTGATTGTAGGAGATTCTCATCGAATGGTTGACCGATTTAACGATTTAGAAACTTAGAATGGCTAAACATGTAAATTTGACTAATTTACATGTTTTTTTTCTCAAGTTTTTTTACATATTGTTTTTTTTCTCATACATCTATAGTCATAATTGGTTCGAATTGAGTCTAATTAGGTCCTACTTGGTTCTAATTGATTCTAATTGAGTCATAATTGGTTCTAATTGAGTCGAATTACCTATCCTAATTAGTTCTAATTGGTCTAATTGGGTCTAATTAGGTAGATAATTGGGTCCTAAATTTTGTTCCTAATAGGTCCTAATTGGTCTTGGTACAGTTAGGTCTAGTTATGCCTAATAGGTCCTAAATTTTGGTCCTAATAGGTCCTAATTGGTCTAGTTACCTGTCTAATTGGTCATAATAGGTCTAGATAGGTTTAGTTAGGTCTATTTGGACCTAATAGGTCCTAATACATCTAATTGGTTAGACTAATGTTGGTTAAAGACCTAATACCTATCTAAGTGGTCATAATAGGTCCTAGTTAGGTCTACTTGGTCCTAAGAGGTCTAGTTAGGTCTTTAAGTAGAGAAACAACTTAGACATACCTTATTTCCTAATGTGACCTAATGTGACCTATTAGGACCTAATATGACTTGGAGTGTCTTAAGAGGTCATGGGTAACGTAAGTGGTCCTTGATTGTCTTAAGGGGTCATGGGTAACATAAGAGGTCCTAAGGTATAGATAAGAGTCATGTGGAGTGTCTTAAGGGGTCATGGGTAATATAAGTGGTCCTAGACTATCTTAAGGGGTCGTGGGTAACATAAGTGGTCTTATTAGGTCTTAAGGGTCCTAAGATGTACTAATTAGGTCTTAAGGAGTCGTAAATAACATAAGAGGTCTTATTAGGTCTTAAGGGGTCGTAGATAACATAATAGGTCTTATTAGGTCATAAGGGGTTGTAGATAACATAAGAGGTCTTATTAGGTCCTAATTGGTCTAGTTACCTATCTAATTGGTCATAATAGGTCTAGATAGGTTTAGTTAAGTCTATTTGGACCTAATAGGTCCTAATACATCAAATTGATCAGACTAATGTTGGTTAAAGACCTAATACCTGTCTAATTGGTCATAATAGGTCCTAGTTAGGTCTACTTGGTCCTAAGAGGTCTAGTCAGGTCTTTAAGTAGAGAAACAACTTAGACATACCTTATTTCCTAATGTGACCTATTAGGACCTAATATGACCTAGAATGTCTTAAGGGGTCCTGGGTAACGTAAGTGGTCCTTGATTATCTTAAGGGGTTGTAAGTAACATAAGAGGTCCTAAGGTATAGATAAGAGTTATGGAGTGTCTTAAGGGGTCGTAGGTAACATAAAAGGTCCTAAGGGATCCTAGGTTACATTAGTGGATCCTCGTATGTATAATGGGTCTTCAGGATATGAATAGATCATATATGTCTTAAAATATTGTAAGGGATGTATAATGGTCCAATAATATTAATGGGTCATAGATGTGATAAGTGGTCTAAGTGGTCCTAGGACATCCTAATATTCTTTAATGGGCCTTGGGGGTCCTAAGGTTTCATATTTGTTTTAAGATTTCATAAGGGATCCAGATAAGAGTCCTAGAATGTTAATGGGTCGTAGGTGCAAATATAAGTGGTCCTAGACTATCTTAAGGGGTTGTGGGTAACAATGAGTCCTAGATGTGTCTTAAGATAATGTAAGGGATGGATAAGGGTTAGGTAGAGTGTCTTAAGGGGTTGGGGGAAACATAAAAGGTTGTAAGGGGTCCTAGGTTACATTAGTGGATCCCCGTATGTATAATGGGTCTTCAGGATCCGAATAGGTCATATATGTCTTAAAATATCGTAAGGGATGTATAATGGTCCAATAATATTAATGGGTTGTAGATGTGATAAGTTGTCTAAGTCCAGTTCTAGGACATCCTAAGATTCTTTAATGGGTCCCGGGGGTCCTAAGGTTTCATATTTGTTTTAAGATTTCATAAGGGATCCAGATAAGAGTCCTAGAATGTTAATGGGTCGTAGGTGCAATATAAGTGGTCCTAGACTGTCTTAAGGGGTCGTGGGTAACAATGAGTCCTCGATGTGTCTTAAGATAATGTAAGGGATGGATAAGGGTCAAGTAGAGTGTCTTAAGGGGTCAGGGGTAACATAAGAGGTCCTAAGGGGTCCTACGTTTCATTAGTGGATCCTTGTATGATATTAATTGAATCTAAGATGTACATAAATGTGTCCTAAGACAACCTAAGATATGTTAATGGGTCTTGATTCTCTAAATGGGTCATATATGTCTTAAAATGTCGTAAGAGATGTATAATGGTCCAACAATGTTAATGGGTCGTAGATGTGATAGAGAGAAATTCCTAATATTTACAACTTTAAAGTTAAAATTTAACATTTTCTAACTTTAATCTTAATGTTTTCTAACATTTTCTAACATTTCTACTACGATTTCTAATATTTTGTAAATATTTTCTAACAGGTGCTAACAAACTATTACGATTTTCTAACATTTTCTAACATATTATAACATTTATACTACGATTTTCTAACATTTTCTAACATATTATAACATTTATACTATGATTTTTAATATTTCTATTATTTTCTAATATTTAATTATGATTATCTAACATTCTACTATTAATTTTTAACATATTAGATAATATTTCTAACAAATTTCTAACATTTCTAACATTTGTACAAATAAAAAATTATTTAAAACAAATAATTAGCTAAAATAAATACAAAACATATTATTTACAATAAAAAATGAGAAAAATGTGTGTACCTAATACTGCTATGAAGCCAAAGACGTTGACGAAGCTCAGGAGGTGCTGGTGTGATGTCGTGCTGAGGTAGTTCACTCCAAGCCTTGGGGTCCACAAATAGTGTCAACAAAAAAGATAATAAAAAAAATAAAAATGCCAGAATTTATAAACAATCTGGTCGTAAATGCCTTCATGTGAAGCCACTAAGAGGCTTCGTACGAAGCCCCAAAGAGGCTTCGTGCGAAGTCCCTCTTCGCACGAGGCCACCGAGGGGTCTTCGCACGAAGCCCCTTGTTTGGTGACTTTGTGCGAAGTGGCGGGGATACTTCTCATGAAGTATATACTTCGTACGAAGGCATTAAATTTTTTTTTCACACCGGCACGATTTTGTTCGTCCCTAAAATTGGGACATAGCTTCATGGGATCACCCATATATATATATATATATATATATATATATATATATATATATATATATATATATATATATATATATATATATATATATGTGTGTGTGTGTGTGTGTGTGTGTGTGTGTGTGTGTGTGTGTGTGTGTGTGTGTGTGTGTACCTACATATTAACATATCATATATGTACAAATCTTTACAAGTGTTTATTGTATAACACATTTACAAGTACTTTTTCAATGTAGGTTGTAGTCTGGCAGTTAATCTGATAGCATGGCTTAGTTTTAAAATAAATGAATCGATCAACCAGACAAAAGAGGCTAATCATCTTGTTATGTGTCATTAAAGCCACTACTTCTCTCATCTTAATGATGGAGGGTCATATGAATAGGCCACCATACCAAGGAGGCTACCAAAGGCAAAGCTTTAATTAAAGACCATTCCAACCATACAACCCTGCACCTCTTAATTCTGCAAATCCAATCAAGAACGTGGTTCCTAGTCAAAATAACACATGGTCTTGGAAAATGAATGGTGCTTTTCTTGTAATCAGCCTCACAATCAGGCCTCATGTTCAAATGGGTGGATGAATCAAGCCCTAATTGTCTAGAATACCTCACACACTCAATTAGAGGCCTCTTCTAGTGGGTCAATTCCTCAACAAGAATCACAAACTCATGAGATTGCTCTTTTCAATTGGCAGCGACAAGACTTTGCTAGAATCAATGATGAACCTTCCATTTCTGAGCTTACAAATCACCAAATCGGTCAACTATTCGATGAGAATAAATTACAATCACGTAACAACTCATTCTGAGCTTACAAATCATCGAATAGGTCAACTGTTCGATGAGAATCAACTACAATCACGTAGCAAGCCATTTTGAGCTTACAAATCACTGAATTGGACAACCGTGTGATAAGAATGAGCTATAATCATGTAACAAGTCATTCTGAGCTTACAAATCATAGAATCGGTCAACCATTTGATAAGAAATAATTACAATCACGTAATAAGCCATTGTGAGCTTACAAATCACTGAATCAGTCAACTGTTCCATGAGAATCAATTACTATCACGTAACAAGTCATTCTAAGTTTATAAGTGATCAAATCGGTCAACCGTTCGATGAGAATCAGCTACAATCACGTAACAAGCCATTCTGAGCTTACAAATTATCGAATTGGTAAACCGTTTGATGAGAATCATCTCCAATCACGTAACAAGCCATTATGAGCTTACAAATCACTGAATCCATCAACCGTTCGATGGCAATCAATTACAATCATGTAACAAGCCATTTTGAGCTTACAAATCATTAAATCGGTCAACCATTCGATGAGAATAAATTACAATCATGTAACAAGCCATTGTGGGTTACAAATCACCGAATTGGTCAACCGTTCGATAAAAATTAATTACAATCATGTAACAAACCATTTTGAGCTTAGAAATCACTGAATACGTTAACCATTTGTTGAAAGTCAATTACAATCACATAACAAGCCATTCTGAGCTTACAAATCAGTGAATCGGTCAACCGTTCGATGAGAATCAATTACAATCACGTAACAAGCCATTCTAAGCTTACAAATCACTGAATCGGTCAACCGTTCGATGAGAATCAGCTACAATCATGTAACAAGACATTCTGACCTTACAAATCACCGAATCAGTCAACCGTTCTATGAGAATTAGCTACAAACACGTAACAACCTATTTTGAGCTTACAAATCTCTAAATCAGTCAACCGTTCGATGAGAATCAACTACAATCACGTAACAAGCCATTGTGAGATTAAACATATCACATAAAATGAATGCTACTATCACTGAATTGCTCAACCATTCGATGAGAATAAGCTACAATCACGTAACAAGCTATTTTGAGCTTACAAATCATTGAAACGGTCAACCGTTTGATGAGAATCAATTGCAATCACGTAACAAGCCATTCTAAGCTTACAAATCACTAAATCAGTCAATTGTTTGATGAGAATAAGCTACAATCACGTAGCAAGCCATTCTAAGCTTACAAATCATCGAATTAGTCAACCATTCGATGAGAATTAGCTACAATCACGTAACAAGCCATTCTAAGCTTACAAATTATCGAATCGATCAACCGTTCGATGAGAACTAGCTACAATAACGTAACAAGCCATTCTGAACGTACAAATCACTGAATCGGTCAACCATTCGATGAGAATCAATTACAATCACAAAACAAGCCAATGTGAGCTTACAAATCACCAAATCGGTCAATCATTCGATGAGAATCAACTACAATCACGTAACAAGTCATTTTGAGCTTACAAATAACAGACTCGGTCAACCGTTCGATGAGAATCAATCTAAATAACCTAACAAGCTATTGTGAGCTTACAAATCACTGAATCGGTCAACCGTTCAATGAGAATCAATTACAATCACATAACAAGCGATTATGAGCTTCCAAGTAACTAAATCGGTCAACCGTTCAATGAGAATTAATTACAATAACGTAACAAGCCATTATGAGCTTACAAATGACCGTATCGGTCAACCGTTCGATGAGAATCACTAACAATCATGTAAGAAGCCATTCTAAGCTTAAAAATCAATGAATCAATCAACCGTTCGATGGGAATCAATTACAATCACGTAACAAGCCATCTTGAGCTTGCAAATCACCGAATCGGTCAATTGTTTGATGAGAATCAGCTACAATCACGTAACAAGTCATTATAAGCTTACAAATTACCGAATTGGTCAACCGTTCAATGAGACTCAATTACAATCATGTAACAAGCCATTCTGAGCCTACAAATCACCGAATCAGTCAACCGTTCGATGAGAATCAATTACAATCACATAACAAACCATTCTGAGCTGAGAAGTCACCGAATCCGTCGTTCCATGAGAACTAGCTACAATCACTAAACAAGCCATTCTGAGCTTACAAATCACCAAATCAGTCAACCATTTGAATAAAATTAGCTACAGTCACGTAACAACCCATTCTGAGCTTACAAATCACTGAATTGGTCAATCATTTGATGAGAATCAATTGCAATGATGTAACAAGCCATTTTGAGAGTAAAAATCACCGAATCAGTCAACCATTTGATGAGAATCAGCTACAATCATGTAATAGGTCATTTTGAGCTTATAAATCACCGAATCCATCTATTGTTCAATGAGAATCAGTTACAATCATGTAACAAGCCATTCTGAGCTGACAAATCACTGAATCGGTCAGCCATTCAATGAGAATAAGCTACAATCACATAACAAGCCCTTCTAAGCTTAAAATTCACCGAAAGGATTAATCGTTCGATGAGAATCAATTGCTATCACATAACAACCCATTGTGAGCTTACAAATCACCAAATCAGTCAACCGTTCAATGAGAATCATTTACAATCACGTAAGAAGCCATTCTGAGCTTACAAATCACCAAATCGGTTAGTCATTCGATGAGAATCAGCTACAATCATGTAGCAAGGCATTCTGAGCTTACAAATCACCGAATCAGTCAACCGTTCGATGAGAATCAACTACAATCATGTAACAAGCTATTACATCCTTACAAATAATTTAATCAATCAACTGTTTGATGAGAATCAGCTAAAATCATGTAACAAGCCATTCTGAGCTTACAAATCATTGAATCGGTCAACCATTCGATGAGAATCAGTTACAATAATGTAACAAGCCATTCCGAGCTTACAAATCATCGAATCGGTGACGTAACAAGCTATTTTGAGCTTACAAATCACCAAATCGGTTAACCATTTTATGAGAATATGCTACAATCACAAAACAAGTCATTGTGAGTTTACAAATCACCGAATCGGTCAACCATTCAATGAGAATCAGCTATAATCATGTAACAAGTCATTTTGAGCTTAGAAAATCACCGAATCGGTCAACCATTCGATGAGAATCAATTACAATCACATAACAAGCCATTCTGAACTTACAAATCACTGAATCGATCAACCGTTCGATGATAATAAATTACAATTATGTAACAAGAAATTCTTAGCTTACAAATCAACGAATCGGTCAACTATTCGAAGAGAATCAATTACAATCACGTAACAAGCTATTCTGAGCTTAGAAATCATCGAATCGGTCAATCGTTCGATAAAAATCATCTCCAATGATGTAACAAGTCATTCTAAGCTTACAAATAACTAAATTGGTCAACCGTTCGATGAGAATCTGTTATAATCATGTAACAAGCCATTCTAAGTTTACAAATCACTGAATCAGTCAACCGTTCAATGAGAATCAGCTACAATCACGTAACAAGTCATTGTGCGCTTACAAATCACCGAATTGGTCAACTGTTCGATGAGAATCAACTTTAATCACGTAACAAGTCATTCTGAGCTAACAAATCACCAAATCAGTCAACCGTTCTATGAGAGTCAACTACAATTACGTAACAACCCATTATGAGCTTACCAATCACCAAATTAGTGAACCGTTCGATGAGAATCAATTACAATCACGTAACAAGCTATTCTGAGTTTACAAATCAGCAAATCAGTCAACCATTCGATGAGAATCAATTACAATCATGTAACAAGCCATTCTGAGCTTATAAATTACCAAATCCTTCAATTGTTCGATGAGAATGAATTACAATCACGTAACAAGCCATTATTAGTTGACAAATAATTGAATCGGTCAACCATTTGATGAGAATCAGCTACAATCACATAACAAGCCATTCTGAGCTTACAAATCATCAAATCGATCAGTCGTTCTATGAGAATTGGCTACAATCACGTAACAACCCATTCTAAGTTTACAAATCACTGAATCGGTCAACTGTTCGACGAGAATCGACTAAAATCACATAACAAGTCATTCTAAGCTTACAAATCATCAAATCAGTCAACCATTCGATGAGAATCAATAACAATCATGCAATAAGCCATTCTGAGCTTATCAATCACTCAATCGTTCAACTGTTCGATGAGAATAAATTACAAGCATGTAACAAGTCATTGTGAGCTAACAAATCATTGAATCGGTCAACCGTTTGATGAGAATCAGCTACAATCACGTAGCAAGCTATTTTGAGCTTACAAATCACCAAATCGGTCAACCGTTCGATGAGAATAATTTACAATCACGTAACAAGTCATTCTGAGCTTACAAATCATCGAATTGGTCAACCGTTCAATGAGAATCAATTACAATCATGTAATAAGCCATTATGAGCTTACAAATAACCAAATCGATCAACCGTTTGATGAGAATAAATTACAATCACGTAACAAGCCATTTTGAGCTTACAAATCACTGAATCGGTCAACCGTTCGATGCGAATCAATTACAATTATATAACAAGCCATTTTGACCTTACAAATCACTGACTCAGCCAGCCGTTCGATGAGAATCATCTCCAATCATGTAAAAAACCATTTTGAGCTTAGAAATCACCGAATCAGTCAACCGTTTGATGAGAATCAATTACAATTACGTAACAAGTCATTCTAAGCTTACAAATCATCGAATCGATCAATTGTTTGATGAGAATCAATTACAATCATGTAACAAGCCATTCTGAGCTTACAAATCACTGAATCGGTCAATCGTTTAATGAGAATTAATAACAATCATGTAACAACCCATTCTAAGCTTACAAATCAACGAATTGGTCAACCGTTCTATGAGAATCAGCTACAATCATGTAACAACTCATTCTGAGCTTACAAATCATTCAATCGGTCAACTGTTCGATGAAAATCAATTACAATCATGTAACAAGTCATTCTTAGATTACAAATCACTAAATTAGTCAACCATTCGATGAGAATTAGCTACAATCACGTAACAAGCCACTCTAAGCTTACAAATCACTGAATTGCTCAACCATTCGATGAGAATAAGCTACAATCACATAACAAGTCATTTTGAGCTTACAAATCACCGAAACGGTCAACCGTTTGATGAGAATCAATTGCAATCACGTAACAAGTCATTCTTAGCTTACAAATCACTAAATCAGTCAATTGTTTGATGAGAATCAGCTACAATCACGTAGCAAGCCATTCTGAGTTTACAAGTCATCGAATCGGTCAACCGTTTGATAAGAATTAGCTATAATCACGTAACAAGCCATTCTAAGCTTACAAATCACCGAATCAGTCAATTGTTCGATGAGAACTAGCTACAATCACATAACAAGCTATTCTGAGCATACAAATCACTAAATCGATCAATCGTTCGATAAGAATCAATTACAATCATGTAACAAGCCATTGTAAGCTTACAAATCACTGAATCGGTTAACCGTTCGATGAGAATGAACTACAATCACGTAACAAGCCATTTTGAGCTTACAAATAATAGACTCGATCAACTGTTCGATGAGAATCAATCTAAATCACCTAACAAGCTATTGTGAGCTTACAAATCACTGAATCAGTCAACCGTTCGATGATAACTAATTGCAATCATGTAACAAGCCATTCTGAGCTTACAAATCACCGAATCGGTCAACTGTTCGATGAGAATCAATCACAATCACCTAACAAGCCATTGTGAGCTTACAAATCACTGAATCGGTCAACTGTTCGATGAGAATCAATTGCAATCACGTAACAAGCCATCCTGAGCTTGCAAATCACCGAATCGGTCAACCGTTCGATGAGAATCAGCTACAATCACGTAATAAGTCATTCTAAGCTTACAAATTACCGAATCGGTCAACCGTTTGATGAGACTTAATTACAATCACGTAAAAAGCCATTCTGAGCTTACAAATCACCAAATCAGTCAACCGTTCGATGAGAATAAATTACAATCACATAACAAACCATTATGAGCTAACAAGTCACCGAATCCGTCGTTCCACGAGAATTAGCTACAATCACTAAACAAGCCATTTTGAGCTTACAAATCACCGAATCAGTCAACAATTTGAATAGAATCAGCTACAGTCACATAACAACCCATTTTGAGCTTACAAATCATTGAATTGGTCAATCGTTCGATGAGAATTAATTGCAATTATGTAACAAGCCATTCTGAGAGTAAAAATCACCGAATCGGTCAACCATTTGATGAGAATCAGCTACACTCATGTAACAGGCCATTTTGAGCTTATAAATCATCGAATCCATCTACCGTTCGATAAAAATCAGCTACAATCATGTAACAAGCCATTTTGAGCTGACAAATCACTGAATCAATCAACCATTCGATGAGAATAAGCTACAATCACGTAACAAGCCCTTCTAAGCTTACAATTCACCGAAACGGTTAACCATTCGATGAGAATCAATTACTATCACATAACAAGCCATTGTGAGCTTACAAATCACTGAATCAGTCAACCGTTCAGTGAGAATCATTTGCAATCACGTAAGACGCCATTCTGAGCCTACAAATCATCGAATCGGTTAGTCATTCAATGAGAATCAGCTACAACCACGTAGCAAGCCATTTTGAGCTTACAAATCACTGAATCAGTCAACTGTTCAATGAGAATCAACTACAATCACGTAGCAAGCCATTACGTGCTTACAAATAATTGAATCAATCAACTATTTGATGAGAATCAACTACAATCACGTAACAAGCCATTCTAAGCTTACAAATCACCGAATCGGTCAACCGTTTGATAAGAATTAGTTACAATCACATAACAAGCCATTCTAAGCTTACAAATCACTGAATCGGTGACATAACAAGCCATTCTGAACTTGCAAATCACCAAATCGGTCAACTATTTGATGAGAATATGCTACAATCATGTAACAAGTCATTGTGAGCTAACAAATCACAGAATCGGTCAACCGTTTGATGAGAATCAACTATAATCATGTAACAAGCTATTTTGAGCTTACAAATGATCGAATCGGTCAACCAATCGATGAGAATCAATTACAATCACGTAACAAGTCATTTTGAGT
Source organism: Chamaecyparis obtusa (assembly GCA_027943335.1). Classification (NCBI taxonomy): domain Eukaryota; kingdom Viridiplantae; phylum Streptophyta; class Pinopsida; order Cupressales; family Cupressaceae; genus Chamaecyparis; species Chamaecyparis obtusa. The sequence goes on along the minus strand of BSBK01003695.1, from coordinate 37,066 downwards.
TTAAAAATCACCAAATCGGTCAACCGTTCAATGAGAATCAATTACAATGACATAACAAACTATTTTGAGCTTACAAATCACCCAATTGGTCAATAGTTTGATGCAAATCAGCTACAATCACGTAACAAGCCATTCTGAGCTTACAAATCACCGAGTCGGTCAACCATTCTATGAGAATCAGCTACAATAACGTAACAACTCATTATGAGCTTACAAATCACCAAATCAGTCAATTGTTTGATGAGAATAAATTACAATCATGTAGCAAGTCATTCTTAGCTTACAAATCACCAAATCGATCAATCGTTCAATGAGAATCAACTACAATCACATAACAAGTCATTCTGAGCTTACAACTCACCGAATCATTCAACCGTTCAATGAGAATCAATTACAATCACGTAACAAGTCATTCTTAGCTTACAAATTATTGAATCGATCAATCGTTTAGTGAGAATCAACTATAATCACGTAACAACGCATTGTGAGCTTACAAATCAAATAATCGGTCAACCGTTCGATGAGAATCAACTACAAACATGTAACAAGCCATTCTGAGATTACAAATCACTGAATCGATCAACCGTTTGATAAGAATCAACTATAATCACGTAACAAGCCATTCGGAGCTTACAAATCACCAAATCGGTCAATTGTTCAATGAGAATCGGCTACAATCATGTAACAAGCTATTGTGAGCTTACAAATCATCGAATCGATCAACCATTTGATGAGAATCAGCTAAAATTACGTAACAAGCCATTCTGAGCTTACAAATCACCGAATCGGTCAACCATTCGATGAGAATCAGCTACAATAACATAACAAGTCATTCAGAGCATACAAATCATCGAAGTAGTCAACCATTCGATCAGAATAAATTATAATCACATAGCAAGCCATTCTGAGCTTACAAATTACCGAATCGATCAACCATTCGATGAGAATAAATTACAATCACGTAACAAGTCATTCTAGGCTTACAAATCACTGAACCAATCAACCGTTCGATGAGAATCAATTACAATCATGTAACAAGTCATTCTGAGCTTACAAATCATCAAATCAGTCAACCGTTTGATGAGAATCAACTACAATCACGTAACAAGTCATTATGAGCTTACAAATCACCGAATCAGTCAACCATTCGATGAGAATCAGCTAAAATAACGTAACAAGTCATTCTAAGCTTACAAATCACCGAATCGGTCAACCATTCGATGAGAATCAGCTACAATGACGTAACAAGCCATTCAAAGCACACAAATCACTGAATCAGTCAACCGTTCGATGAGAATAAATTACAATCATGTAGCAAGCCATTCTGAGCTTACAAATCACCAAATCGGTTAACCGTTCGATGAGAATAAATTACAATCACAAAACAAACCATTCTAGGCTTACAAATCACCAAACCAATCAACCATTCGATGAGAATTAATTACAATCATGTAACAAGTCATTCTGAGCTTACAAATCACCGACTTGGTCAACCGTTCGATGAGAATCATCTCCAATCACATAACTAACCATTTTGAGCTTACAAATCACTAAATCGGTCAACCGTTTGATGAGAATCATCTCCAATCAAGTAACAAACCATTCAGAGCTTACAAATCACTAAATCGATAAATTATTCGATGAGATTCATATACTATCATGTAACGAGCCATTCTGAGCTTACAAATCACCGAATCGATCAATTGTTCGATGAGAATCAGCTAATATGAGAATCAATTACAATCACGTGATAAGTCATTGTGAGCTTACAAATCATCGAATTGGTCAACTGTTCGGTGAGAATCAATTGCAATCACGTAACAAGTCATTCTAAGCTTACAAATCATAGAATTAGTCAACCATTCAATAAGAAATAATTACAATCATGTAATAAGCCATTGTGATCTTACAAATCACTGAATTGATCAACCGTTCGATGAGAATTAATTACAATCACGTAATAAGTCATTCTGAGCTTACAAATCACCAAATCGGTCAACCGTTCGATGAGAATCAGCTACAATCACATAACAAGCCATTCTGGGCTTACAAATCATCGAATCGATCAACCGTTCTATGAGAATCTGCTACAATCATGTAACAAGTCATTCTGAGCTTACAAATCAATCAATCTGTCAACCATTCCACGAGAATCAGCTACAATCACGTAACAACCCATTCTGAGCTTACAAATCATCGAATTGGTCAACCGTTCGATGAGAATCAATTACAATTACATAACAAGTCATTCGTAGCTTATAAATCATCGAATCGGTCAACCGTTCGATGAGAATAAGCTACAATCATGTAAGAAGCCATTATAAGCTTACAAATCACCGAAACGGTCAACCGTTTGATGAGAATCAATCACAATCACGTAACAAGCCATTTTAAGCTTACAAATCACCAAATCGGTCAACCATTCGATGAGAATAAATTACAATCACGTAACAACCCATTCTGAGCTTACAAATCACTGAATCAGTCAACCATTCGATGAGAGTCAGCTACAATCACATAGCAAGTCATTTTAAACATACAAATCACTGAATCGGTCAATCGTGTGATGAAAATGAGTTACAATCATGTAACAAGCTATTCTAAGCTTACAAATCACTTAATCGGTCAACCGTTCGATGAGAACTAGCTACAATCACGTAACAAGCCATTCTGAGCTTACAAATTGTTGAATCGGTCAATTGTTTGATGAGAATCAACTACAATTATGTAGCAAGCCATTTTGAGCTTACAAATCACTGAATCGCTCAACCGTTTGATGAGAATCAGCTACAATCACGTAACAAGTCATTCTGAGCTTACAAATAATAGACTTGATCAACCGTTCGATGAGAATTAGCTACCATCACGTAACAAGCCAGTCTGAGCTTCAGAATCACGAAATCGGTCAACCGTTTGATGAGAATCAATTACAATCACATTACAAGCCATTTTGAGCTTACAAATCACTAAATCGATCAACCATTCGATTAGAATTAATTACAATCATGTAACAAGCTATTCTGAGCTTACAAATCACCGAATCGGTCAACCGTTCGATGAGAATAAGCTACAATCATGTAAGAAGCCATTATAAGCTTACAAATCACCGAAACGGTCAACCGTTTGATGAGAATCAATCACAATCACGTAACAAGCCATTCTAAGCTTACAAATCACCAAATCGGTCAACCATTCGATGAGAATAAATTACAATCACGTAACAACCCATTCTGAGCTTACAAATCACCGAATCAGTCAACCATTCGATGAGAATCAGCTACAATCACATAGCAAGTCATTTTGAACATACAAATCACTGAATCGGTCAATCGTGTGATGAGAATGAGTTACAATCATGTAACAAGCTATTCTAAGCTTACAAATCACTTAATCGGTCAACCGTTCGATGAGAACTAGCTACAATCACGTAACAAGCCATTCTGAGCTTACAAATTGTTGAATCGGTCAATTGTTTGATGAGAATCAACTACAATTATGTAGCAAGCCATTTTGAGCTTACAAATCACTGAATCGCTCAACCGTTTGATGAGAATCAGCTACAATCACGTAACAAGTCATTCTGAGCTTACAAATAATAGACTTGATCAACCGTTCGATGAGAATTAGCTACCATCACGTAACAAGCCAGTCTGAGCTTCAGAATCACGAAATCGGTCAACCGTTTGATGAGAATCAATTACAATCACATTACAAGCCATTTTGAGCTTACAAATCACCAAATCGATCAACCATTCGATTAGAATTAATTACAATCATGTAACAAGCTATTCTGAGCTTACAATCATGTAACAAGCTATTCTGAGCTTACAATCATGTAATAAGCCATTCTGAGTTTAAAAATCACCGAATCGGTTAACCGTTCGATGAGAATAAATTACAATCACGTAACAAACAATTCTGAGCTTACAAATCAACAAATCGGTCAACCGTTAGATTAGAATCAATTACAATCATGTAATAAGTCATTCTGAGCTTACAAATCACCAAATTGGTCAACTATTCGATGAGAATCAATTACAATCACGTAACAAGCCATTCAAAACTTACAAATCTCCAAATCGGTCAACTGTTCGATGAGAATCATCTCCAATCACGTAACAAGCCATTATGAGCTTACAAATCATCGAATCAGTCAATTGTTCTATAAGAATCAACTACAATCATGTAACAAGCCATTCTGAGCTTATAAATCACCGAATCGGTCAACTGTTCGATGAGAATCAATTACAATCACGTAAAAGCCTATTTTGAGCTTACAAATCATTGAATCAGTCAACCGTTGAACGAGAATCAGCTACAATCACCTAACAAGCCATTCTCAGCTTACAAATCAACAAATCGGTCAACTGTTCGATGAGAATCATTTACGATTAATCATGTAACAAGTCATTTTGAGCTTACAAATCACCGAATCGGTCAACCATTCGATGAGAATCAATTACAATCACATAACAAGCCATTCTGAGCTTACAAATCACTGAATCGGTCAACCCTTCGATAATAATCAATTACCATTACGTAACAAGCCATTCTGAGCTTACAAATCACCAAATCGGTCAACCGTTCGATTAGAATTAATTACAATCACTTAACAAGCCATTCTAAGCTTACAAATCACCAAATCGGTCAACTGTTCGATGAGAATACGCTACAATGAGAATCTTTTACAATCACGTAACAAGCCATTGTAAGCTTACAAATCACTGAATCGGTCAACCGTTCGATGAGAATCAATTGCAATCACGTAACAAGCCATTCTGAGCTTACAAATTACTGAATCGGTCAACCGTTCGATGAGACTCAATTACAATCACGTAACAAGTCATTTTGAGGTTATAAATTACTGAGTCGGTCAACCATTCGATGACAATTAGCTACAATCATGTAACAAGCCATTCTGAGCTTAGAAATCATTGAATCGGTCAACCGTTCGATGAGAATCAATTACAATCATGTAACAAGTCATTATGAGCTTACAAATCACTGAGTCAATCAATCGTTCGATGAGAATTAGCTACAATCACGTAACAAATAATTCTGATCTTACAAATCACTAAATCAGTCAACCGTTTTATGAGAATTAGCTACAAACACGTAACAACCCATTTTGAGCTTACAAATCTCTGAATCAGTCAACCATTCGATGAGAATCAGCTACAATCACGTAACAAGCTATTGTGAGATTACAAATCACTGAATCGGTCAACCGTTCAATGAGAATCAACTATAATCACGTAACAAGTCATTCGAGCTTACAAATCACCGAATCGATCAACCGTTAGATGAGAATCAATTAGAATCATGTAACAAGCCATTTTGAGCTTACAAATCACTGAATTGGTCAATCATTCGATGAGAATTAATTACAATCATGTAACAAGCCATTCTGAGCTTACAAATCACCAAATTGGTCAACCATTCGATGAGAATCAGCTACAATCATGTAACAAGCCATTCTAACTTTACTAATCACTGAATCGGTCAACCATTCGAAGAGAATCAACTACAATAAAGTAACAAGCCAGTCTGAGCTTACAAATCACCGAATCGGTTAAACGTTTTATAAGAATCAGCTACAATCACATAACAAGTCATTCTGAGCTTACAAATAAATAAATCGATCAACCATTGGATGAAAATCAGTTATAATCACGTAACAAGCCATTATGAGCTTATAAATCATCAAATCAGTCAATCATTCGATGAGAATCAACTACAATCACGTAACAAGCCATTCTGAGCTTACAAATCATTGAATCGGTCAACCGTTCGATGAGAATAAGCTACAATCACGTAACAAGCCATTCTGAGTTTTCAAATCACCGAATCGATCAACCGTTCAATAAAAATCTATTGCAATCACCTAACAATCCATTTTGAGCTTACAAATCATCGAATCGGTCAATTGTTCGCTGAGAATCATCTATAATCATTTATAAAGCCATTTTGAGTTTATAAATCACTGAATCTATCAACCGTTCAATGAGAATCAGCTACAATTACGTAACAAGCAATTTTGAGCTTACAAATCACCAAATCGGTCAATTCTTCGATGAGAAACAATTACAATCACATAACAAGCCATTCTGAGCTTACAAATCTCCGAATCGGTCAATCGTTTGATGAGAATCAATTACAATCACATAACAAGCCATTCTGAGATTAAAAATCACCGAATCGGTCAACTATTTGATGAAAATCAATTACAATCACGTAACAAGACATTCTGAGATTAGAAATCACCAAATCCATCAACCGTTCGATGAGAATCAGTTATAATCACATAACAAGCCATTCTGAGCTTACAAATCACCGAATTAGTCAACCATTTTATGAGAATCAACTACAAACACGTAACAAGCCATTTTAAGATTAAAAATCAACGAATCAGTCAACCGTTTGATGACAATAAATTACTATCACGTAACAAGTAATTCTAAGTTTACAAATCACCAAATTGGTCAACCGTTTGATGAGAATCAATTACAATCATGTAACAAGCCATTATGTGCTTACAAATCACTGAATCAGTCAACTATTCTATGAGAATCAATTATAATTATATAACAAGTCATTCTAAACTTACAAATCACTAAATCGGTCAACTGTTGGATGAGAATCATCTTCAATCACGTACGAATCTATTCTGAGCTTACAAATCACCGAATCGGTCAACCGTTCGATGAGGATCAATTACAATCACGCAACATGCCATTCTGAGCTTACAAATCATCGAATCGGTCAACCGTTCGATGAGAATAGATTACAATCATGTAACAAGATATTTTGAGCTTACAAATCACTGAATTGGTCAACCGTTCAATGAGAATCAGCTACAATCACGTAACAAGTCATTCTGAGCTTACAAATCACCAAATCGATCAACCGTTCGATGAGAATCAATTACAATCACATAATAATCCATTCTGAGCCTACAAATCATCGAATCGGTCAACTGTTTGATGAGAATCAATTACAATCACGTAATAAACTATTTTGAGCTTACAAATCATCGAATCAGTCAACTGTTCAATGAGAATCAGCTACAATCATGTAACAAGCCATTCTGAGCTTACAAATCACTGAATCGGTTAACAATTTGATGGGTATCAGCTACAATCATGTAAGAAGCCTTTTTGAGCTTGCAAATCATCGAATTGGTCAACTGTTTGATGAGAATCAATTACAATCATGTAATAAGTCATTTTGAGTTTATAAATCACCAAATCAGTCAACCGTTCAATGAGAATCAACTGCAATCATGTAACAAGCCATTCTTAGCTTACAAATCATCGAATAAGTCAACCATTCGATGAGAATCATCTCCAATCATGTAACAAGCTATTATGAGCTTACAAATCACCGAATCGGTCAACCGTTTGATGAGAATCAATTACAATCACGTAACAAGCTATTCTGAGCTTACAAATCACTGAATCGATCGACCGTTCGATGAAAATATATTACAATCATGTAACAAGTCATTCTGAGCTTACAAATCACTGAATCGATCAACCATTCGATGAAAATCTATTACAATCACGTAACAAGTCATTCTCAGCTTACAAATCACTGAATCGGTCAACCATTCGATGATAATCATTTACCATTACGTAACAAGCCATTCTGAGCTTACAAATCACTGAATCTATCAACCGTTTGATGAGAATCAGCTACAATTAGGTAACAAGCCATTTTGAGCTTAAAAATCACCAAATCGATCAACTGTTGGATGGGAATCAGCTACAATCACCTAACAAGCCATTCTGAGCTTACAAATCACCAAATCGGTCAACCATTCGATGAGAATCAGCTAGAATCACGTAACAAGCAATTCTGAGCTTACAAATCATCGAATCGGTCAACTATTCGATAAGAATCAACTATAATCACTTAACAAGCTATTCAGAGCTTTCAAATAATAGAATCAGTCAACCATTCGATGAGAATCATTTACAATCATGTAAGAAGCTATTTTGACCTTAGAAATCACCGAATCGATCAACTATTTGATGAGAATCATCTACTATCACATAAGAAGTGATTCTGAGATTACAAATCACTGAATTGGTCAACCGTTCGATGAGAATCAACTACAATAATGTAGCAAGCCATTCTGAGCTTACAAATCATTGAATCGATCAAGTATTCGATGAGAATAAGCTACAATCATGTAACAAGTTATTCTGAGATTACAAATCACTAAATCGGTCAACCGTTCTATGAGAATCAATTACAATCACATAACAAGTCATTCTTAGCTTACAAATCACTTAATCGGTCAACCGTTCGATGAAAATCAACAACAATCGCGTAACAAGCCATTCTGAGCTTACAAATCATCGAATCGGTCAAACATTCGATGAGAATCATCTCCAATCACGTAAGAAGCCATTTTGAGCTTAGAAATCACCTAAGCGGTCAACCATTTGATTAGAATCAATTGAGATCATGTAACAAGTCATTTTAAGCTTACAAATTCTTGAATCGGTCAACCATTCTATCAGAATCAGCTACAATCATGTAACAAGTCATTCTGAGCTTATAAATCACTAAAACAGTCAACCATTCGATGAGAATCAGCTACAATCATGTAACAAGTCATTATTAGCTTATAAATCAATAAATCAGTCAATGGTTCGATGAGAATCAATTACAATCATGTAACAACCCATTCTAAGGTTATTAATCACCGAATCGGTGAACCGTTCACTAAGAATCAACCACAATCATATAAAAAGTTATTCTAAGCTTACAAATCACTGAATCGGTCTACCGTTCGATGAGAATCAATTACAATCATGTAACAACCTATTTTGAGCTTACAAATCACCGAATTAATCAATCGTTCGATGAGAATCAGTTACAAATCACTGAATCGGTCAATCCTTTTAGTGATTTGTAAGCTTAGAATGGCTTGTTACGTGATTGTAGCTTATTCTCAACAAACGATTGATCGATTCAGTGATTTGTAAGCTCAGAATGACTTGTTACATGATTGTAACTGATTCTCATCGAACAGTTGAACTATTCGGTGATTTGTAAGCTATGAATGGCTTACTACATGATTCTAATTGATTCTCACCAAACGGTTCACCGATTCGGTACTTTGTAATCTCAGAATGGGTTATTACGTGATTGTAGTTGATTCTCAAAGAATGGTTGACCGATTCGTTGATTTGTAAGCTCAGAATGGCTTGTTACGTTATTGTAGTTGATTCTCATCAAATGATTGACCAATTATGTGATTTCTAAGCTCAGAGTGACTTGTTAGGTGATTATAGCTGATTCTAATCGAACGGTTGATCGATTCGATAATTTGTAAGCTCAAAATGACTTGTTACATGATTGTAATTGATTCTCATCAAACAGTTGACCGATTCAGTGATTTCTAAGCTTAGAATGTCTTGTTATGTGATTGTAATTGATTCTCATCCGACGGTTGACCGATTTGGTGATTTGTAAGCTCAGAATGGCTTGTTACATGATTTTAATTGATGCTCATCGAACGGTTGACCGATTCGGTGATTTGTAAGCTCAGAATGGCTTGTTACGTGATTGTAGTTGATTGTCATCGAATGGTTGACCAAATCGGTAATTTATAACCTCTGAATGGCTTGTTACGTGATTGTAATTGATTATCATCAAATGGTTGACCGATTTGGTGATTTGTAAGCTAAGAGTGGCTTCTTACGTGATGTAATTAATTCTCATCAAACGGTTGACTGATTCAGTGATTTGTAAGCTCAAAATGGCTTGTTACATGATGAATTCGATGATTTGTGAGCTCAGATTGGCTTGTTATGTGGTTGTAGATGATTCTTATCGAACAGTTGACCAATTTGGTGTCTTATAAGCTCACAATGGTTTGTTACGTCATTGTAATTAATTCTAATCGAGCAATTGACCGATTAATGATTTATAAGGACAGAATGGCTTGTTACATGATTGTAATTGATTCTCATCGAACGGTTGACCGATCCGGTGATTTGTAAGCTCAGAATGGTTTGTTACGTGATTGTAGCTGATTCTCATCGAATGGTTGATTGATTCAGTTATTTGTAAGCTCATAATGGCTTGTTACGTGATTATAGTTCATTCTTCTCAAACGGTTGACTGATTCGGTGATTTATAAGCTCAAAATAGCTTGCTACGTGATTGTAGCTGACTCTCATCAAATGATTAACCGATTTCATAATTTGTAAGCTCAAAATGGCTTGTTAGATGATTGCAATTGATTCTCATGGAACGGTTTACTGTTTCAGTGATTTGTACACTTATAATGGCTTGTTACGTGATTGTAATTGATTCTCATCGAACGATTAACTGATTCGGTGATTGCTAATCTCATAATGGCTTGTTACATGATTGTAATTGATTCTCATCGAATTGTTGACCGATTCGATGATTTGTAAGCTCAGAATGGCTTGTTACATGATGACAATTGATTCTCATCGAATGGTTGATCGATTCGGTTGTTTGTAAGCTCAGAATGGCTTGTTACATGATTGTAATTGATTCTCCTCAAACGGTTGACTAATTTAGTGATTTGTAAGATAAAAATGGCTTCTTACGTAAATGGAGATGATTCTCAACGAATGGTTGACTGATTCGGTGATTTGTAAGCTCAGAATGACTTGTTACGTGATTATAATTAATTCTCATCGAATGGTTGACTAATTCGGTGATTTGTAAGCTCAAAATGGTTTGTTATGTTATTAGAGATGATTCTCATCGAATAGTTGACCGATTTGATAATTTGTAAGTTCAGAATTGTTTGTTATATGATTGTAGTTGATTCTCATCGAACAGTTGACTGATTTAGTCATTTGTAAGCTTAGAATGTCTTGTTATGTGATTGTAGTTGATTCTCATCGAACGGTTGATAGATTTTGTGATTTGTAAGCTCGGAATGGCTTGTTAGGTGATTGTAATATATTTTCATCGAACGGTTGATTGAGGGAGGGATCTGTAAGCTAAGAATGGCTTATTACGTGATTGTAATTGAGTCTCAATGAACGGTTGATCAATTCGGTGATTTGTAAGCTCATAATGGCTTGTTACATGATTGTAATTAATTCTAATCAAACGGTTGACCAATTGGGTGATTTGTAAGCTCAGAATGGCTTGTTACGTGATCGTAATTGATTCTCATCAAACTGTTGACCGATTTGGTGATTTGTAAACTCATAATGGCTTGTTACATGATTGTAGCTGATTCTCATTGAACAGTTGACCGATTTGGTGATTTGTAAGCTCAGAATGGCTTGTTACATGATTGTAATTTATTCTCATAAACGGTTGATCGATTCGGTGATTTGTAAACTCAGAATAGCTTGTTACATGATTGTAGTTGATTCTCATTGAACGGTGGACCGATTTAGTGATTTGTAAGTTCAAAATGGCTTGTTACGTGATTGTAATTGATTCTCATCAAATGGTTGACCGATTCGGTGATTTGTAAGCTTAGAATGACTTGTTACATGATTGTAGCTAATTCTCATTGAACGGTTGACCGATTTGGTGATTTGTAAGCTCAAAATAGCTTGTTACATGATTGTAATTGATTCTCATCAAACAGTTGACCGATTCGGTGATTTGTAATATCAGAATAGCTTGTTACGTTATTGTAGCTGATTCTCATCGAACGATTGACCGAGTCGGTGATTTGTAAGCTCATAAAGGCTTGTTATACAATTGTAGCTGATTCCCATCAAACGGTTGACCGATTCTGTGATTTGTATGCTCAAAATAGCTTGTTACATGATTTTAGCTGAGTGTCATCGAAAGGTGTCAATTTCGGTGATTTGTAAGCTCAGAATGGCTTGCTACGTAATGGTAATTGATTATCATCGAACGGTTGACCAATTTGGTGATTTGTAAGCTCAGAATGACTTATTACATGATTGTAGGTGATTTTCATCGAACAGTTGACTAATTCGGTGATTTGTAAGCTCATAATGGCTTGTTAGGTGATTGGAGATGATTCTCATTGAACAGTTGACCAATTCGGTGATTTGTAAGTTCAAAATGGCTGGTTACGTGATTGTAATTGATTCTCATTGAACGGTTGATCGATTCGATGATTTATAAGCTCAGAATGGATTCATATTTGATTATAATTTATTCTCATCGAACGGTTGACCAATTTGGTGATTTGTAAGCTAAGAATGGGTTGTTACATGATTGTAATTGATTCTCATTGAATGGTTGACCGATTCAGTCATTTGTAAGCTTAGAATGGCTTGTTACGTGATTAGAGATGATTCTCATTGAACGGTTGAATGATTTGATGATTTGTAAGCTTAGAATGGCTTGTTACATGATTGTAGCTGATTCTAATCGAACGATTGACTGATTCGGTGACTTGTAATCTCAAAATAGCTTGTTACGTAATGGTAATTGCTTATCATCGAATAGTTGACTGATTCGATGATTTGTAAGCTCGTAATGGTTTGGTACGTGACTGTAGCTGATTCTCATCGAATGGTTAACTGATTCAGTGATTTGTAAGCTAAGAATGGCTTGTTACATCATTGTAATTGATTCTCATCGAACGATTGACCGATTTGGTGATTGGTAAGCTAAGAATGGCTTGTTACATGATTGTAATTTATTCTCATCGAACAATTGATCGATTCAGTAATTTGTAAGCTCACAATGGCTTGTTACGTGATTACAATTGATTCTCATTGAATGGTTGACCGATTCGGTGATTTGTAAGCTCAGAATGACCTGTTACATAATTGTAATTGATTGTCGAACGGTTGACTGATTCCACGATTTGTAAGCTCAGAATGGCTTGTTACGTGATTGAAGCTTATTCTCATCAAAAAATTGACTGATTCAATGATTTGTAAGCTCAAAATTGCTTGTTACGTGATTGTAGCTAATTCTCATCGAACGGTTGATCGATTCAGTAATTTCTAAGCTTAGAATGGCTTGTTACGTGATTGTAGCTGATTCTCATTGAATAGTTAACCGATTCAGTAAGTTGTAAGCTCAGAATGGCTTGTTACGTGATTGCAGATGATTCTCATCGAATGGTTGACCGATTCGGTGATATGTAAGCTCAGAATGGCTTGTTACGTGATTGCAATTGATTCTCATCGAACGGTTGACCGTTTCACTAATTTGTAAGCTTAGAATGGCTTGTTTCGTGATTGTAGTTTATTCTCATCGAACGGTTGATCGATTCATTTATTTGTAAGCTTAGAATGGCTTGTTACATGATTGTAGCTGATTTTCATCGAACGATTGACCGATTCGGTGATTTGTGAGCTCAAAATGGTTTGTTACATGATTGTAGCTGATTCTCATCGAATGGTTGACCGATTTGGTGATTTGTAAGCTGAGAATGGCTTATAACGTGATTGTAATTTATTCACATTGAATGGTTGACTGATTTGGTGATTTGTAATCCCAGAATGGCTTGTTACGTGATTGTAGCTGATTTGCATCGAATGGGTTACCAATTCCATGATTTGTAAGCTCAGAATATCTTGTTACATGATTGTAATTGATTCTCATCGAACGATTGACCGATTCAGTGATTTATAAGCTCAGAATGACTTGTTACATGATTGGAGATGATTCTCATTGAACGGTTGACTAATTTAGTGATTTCCAAGCTCAGAATGGCTTGTTACATGATTGTAATTGATTCTTATCAAACGGTTGATCGATTCGATGATTTGTAAGATCAGAGTGGATTGTTATGTGATTGTAATTGATTGTCATTGAACGGTTGACTGATTTGAGGATTTGTAAGCTCAGAATAGCTTGTTACGTGATTGTGATTGATTCTCATCAAACGGTTGACTGATTTGGTAATTTTTAAGCTCAAAATGGCTTGTTACGTGATTGTAATTAATTCTTATTGAATGGTTGACCGATTTGGTGATTTGTAAGCTCAGCATGGCTTGTTATTTGATTGTATCTTATTCTCAATGAACGGTTGACTGATTCAGTGATTTGTAAGCTCAGAATGGTTTGTTACATGATTATAATTAATTTTTATCGATCGGATGAATGATTTAGTGATTTGTAACCTCAGAATGGCCTATTACATGATTGTAGCTAATTCTCATCAAACAGTTGACCCATTCGGTAATTTGTAAGATTAGAATGGCTTGTTACGTGATTGTAGCTGATTCTCATCGAATGGTTGACCGATTATGTGATTTGTAAGCTCAGAATGGCTTGTTAGATGATTGTAGCTGATTCTCATCGAATGGTTGACCATTTTGGTGATTTGTAAGTTTTGAATGGCTTGTTACATGATTGTAATTGATTCTCATCAAACGATTGACCGATTCGGTGATTAGTAAGCTCAAAATGACTTGTTACGTGATTATAATTGATTCTCATCAAATGATTGACCGATTCAATGATTTGTAAGCTGAGAATAGCTTGTTACATGATTGTAATTGATGCTCATTGAACGATTGACCGATTTCAAGTTTTGTAAGCTCAGAATGGCTTGTTACGTGATTGTAGTTGACTGTCATCGAATAGTTGACCGATTCAATGATTTGTAACCTCAAAATGGCTTGTTACGTGACTGTAATTGATTATCATCGAATGGTTGTCTGATTCAGTGATTTGTAAGCTTAGAATGGCTGGTGACTTGATGCAATTAATTCTCATCGAATTATTGACTGATTCAGTGATTTGTAAGCTTAGAATGGCTTGTTACGTGACCGATTCTGTGATATTTAAGCTCAGAATGGCTTGTTACGTGGTTGTAGCTGATTCTCATCAAACGGTTGACGAATTCGGTGACTTGTAAGCTCACAGTGGTTTGTTACGTGATTATAATTGATTCTCATCGAGCGGTTGACCAATTCGGTGATTTATAAGCTCATAATGGCTTGTTACATGATTGTAAATGATTATCATCGAACGACTGACTGATTCGGTGATTTGTAAATTCAGAATGGCTTGTTACGTGAATGAAGCTGATTCTCATCGAATGGTTGACCGATTCAGTTATTTGTAAGCTCAGAATGGCTTGTTACATGATTGTAGATGATTCTCATTGAACGGTTGACCGATTCGGTGATTTGTAAGCTCAGAATGGCTTGCTACGTGATTTTAGCTAATTCTCATCAAACGGTTGACCGATTCGGTAATTTGTAAGCTGAAAATGGCTTGTTAGATGATTGCAATTGATTCTCATTAAACGGTTGATCGAATCACTTGTTTGTAAGCTCATAATGACTCGTTACATGATTGTGAATGAAGATGATTCTCAATGAACGGTTGACCGATTTGGTGATTTGTAAGCTCAGAATGACTTGTTATGTTATTGTAATTGATTCTCATCGAACGGTTGACCGATTTGGTGATTTGTAAGCTCAGAATGGCTTGTTATGTGATTGTAATTGATTCTCATTGAACAGTTGATCGATTCGGTGATTTGTAAACTAAGAATGACTTGTTATGTGATTGTAATTGATTCTCATCAAACAGTTGACCGATTCAGTGATTTGTAAGCTCATAATGGCTTGCTACGTGATTATAGTTGATCTCATCGAACTATTGACCGATTTAATGATTTGTAAGCTCATAATGACTTGTTACATGAATGTAATTTATTTGCATCAAACAGTTGACCAATTTGGTGATTGGATAGCTCAGAATGGCTTGTTACATGATTGTAATTGATTCTCATCAAATGGTTGTTGGATTCGGTGATTTGTAAGCTCAGAATGGCTTGTTACATGATTGTAATTGATTCTAATTGAATGGTTGACCGATTCGGTGATTTGTAAGGTTAAAATGGCTTGTTACGTGATTGTAATTGATTGTCATCGAATGGTTGACCGATTCAGTGATTTGTAATCTCATAATGGCTTGGTACGTGATTGATTGCAATTTATTCTCATCAAACGGTTGACCGTTTTGGTGATTTGAAAGCTCGGAATGGCTTGTTATGTGATTGTAGCACATTCTCATGGAATGGTTGACTGATTCGGTGATTTGTAAGCTCACAATGGCTTATTATGTTATTGTAATTATTTCTCATCGAACGGTTGACCTATTCGATGATTTGTAAGGTCAGAATGGCTTGTTATGTGATTGCAATTAATTCTCATCAAACGGTTGATCGATTCAGTGATTTGTAAACTCAGAACAGCTTGTTACATGATTGTAATTAATTCTCATCGAACAGTTGACCGATTTGGTGATTTGTAAGCTCAGAATGGCTTGTTACGTAATTGTAATTGATTCTCATCAAACGGTTGACCAATTCAATGATTTGTAAGCTCAGAATGGCTTGTTACGTGATTGTAGTTGATTCTCATTGAACAATTGACCGATTTAGTGATTTGTAAGCTCAAAATGGCTTGTTATGTGATTGTAGTTAATCCTCATAGAATGGTTCACCGATTCAATGATTTGTAAGCTAAGACTAGCTTGTTACGTGATTGTAATTGATTCTCAATGAACGGTTGACTGCTTCAGTGATTTGGAAGCTCAAAATGGCTTGTTACATTATTGTAATTGATTCTCATCAAACCGTTGACCGATTCGGTGATTTGTAACTTCAGAATGGCTTGTTACATGATTGTAGTTGATTCTCATCGAATGATTGACCGATTCAGTGATTTGTAAGCTTCGAATGGCTTGTTACATGATTGTAGTTGATTCTCATCGAACGGTTGACCGATTCAGTAATTTGTAAGCTCAGAATGGCTGTTACATGATTGCAATTGATTCTTATCAAACTATTGACCGTTTCGGTGATTTGTAAGCTCAAAATGGCTTGTTACATGATTATAGCTGAGTCTTATCGAACGGTTGACTGATTTGGTGATTTGTAAGCTAAGAATGGCTTGTAATGTGATTGTAATTGATTCTCATCGAATAGTTGACCGATTCGGTGATTTGTAAGCTCAAAATAGCTTATTACGTGATTGTAATTGATTCTCATTGAACGGTTGACTGATTCAATGATTTGTAAGCTTAGAATCACTTGTTACGTGATTGTAATTGATTCTCATCGAATGGTTGACTGATTTGGTGATTTGTAAGCTCAGACTGTCTTGTTACATGATTGTAGCTGATTCTCATCAAACGGTTGATCGATTTGGTGATTTGTAAGCTCATAATGGCTTGTTACATGATTGTAGCTTATTCCCATCAAATAATTGACCGATTCGGTGATTTGTAAGCTCAGAATGGATTTTTACGTGATTGTAGCTGATTCTCATCAAACGGTTGACTGATTCAGTGATTTGTAAGTTCAAAATGGCTTCTTACGTGATTATAGTTGATTCTCATCGAATGGTTGATCGATTCAGTAATTTCTAAGCTCAAAATGATTTGTTACATGATTGTAGCTGATTCTCATCAAAAATTGTAGGTGAAAAATATTGAATTTACAATGTGGAAAACATAGATTCTATAGGTGAAATCTTGATAGAGATACAATTATTTACCTAAAATGATGGTCCATTGGGTTGTGCGTTTGACCTAATATTTATAAATTCTAAGTAACATGGTCACCCCAATAAATACAATATACTCACCAATTTCCAAGTCGCAAACATGAAATACTTGCCAATTGGTGAAAATTCACCACAAGTAAACTCTGATGAAGATATAAATCATAAGGATAAAGCTAATTCCCTTTCATGAATTTAAAGATTAAATTAAGTGTTGAGACTCATAAAACATTATTACCTTAGATGAGATGATGAAATTTGTGAAGTAGAGAGTATGAGATGGATCACTAAAATAGGTAGGATGAAAAAAATATGGTCAAGCACTAAAACCTCAAATGAGATGCTAAGATTGACAAATCATCATTACGGGGGAGAAATATAGAAAATCAGCTATAGTGAATGGTTCACTTATGTAGGAAGTTGAATGCATTTGAATTGTCACAGGAATCCCAAAAAGGATGAAGTAAATTTACTCTTAGAAAGTATGTAAGGAGAAGCACAAGTTGAAGCATGTCATATATGCACATTGAATATTTGAAACTAATATGAATCTTTCATAAACATTAGAAATTGTACCCTATTGTTTATATGGCAAACTGTTATGCAACTGATTAAATTCAGCTGATTAGACATTAGAAAATAAATTTATTTTTATTGTTAATTTAATTTAATAGATCATCATAAATTATCTTATCATTAATAGATAATCTTAATTTCTAATGATAATTTTAAATATTTTATATTTATTTATTTATTTTATTTTTCTTATAATTATTTTTCTTAGTTATAATTTTATGATTTATATTATTTATTTTTTTATAAGTTTTCTCATGTATAGTTATATATATACTTAAATGTATTTTATTAAAGGAAATTTATTTTTGAGTAGCCCTGAAACCTTAACAACCAAAAGAGTCCAAAAAATAAATCAATAGAGAGCTAATCACAAGCTTGTAGTCAACTAATAGACCAAAAATAGGGGAAACATACCAGAGTGGTAAAACAACAAAAAAATGGAGTGCTTCCTACAAGTATCATAAGGAAAATTGGGAAAATATACTAGAAACATTAGAAATGCTTTAATAGATTAAAATTGTTCATAATTATATCTTTTTTAATGATTTGCGCATTGTTAACCATGGTGTCCACTAGAGTAGCCTCTATGTATTTTATTTTAAGCCTTGTAGTAGGGTCGAATAGAAAAACTAAGACAATAACAAGAACCACACAAAGAACCTCAAAATAGCTTGTTATGCTATTGTATCTAAATCTTATTGAACGGTTGACAAATTCGATGATATGGAACCCCATAATGGCTTGTTATGTGATTGTACCTGATTCTTATCGAATAGTTGACCAATTCGGTGATCTAGAAACTTAGAACAACTTGTTATTTCATTTTAGCTAATTGTCATAGAATGGTTGACCAATTCGGCTATTTGGAACCTTTGAATATCTTTTTATGTGATTGTAGCTGATTCTTATCGAATGATTGACTGATTGGGTGATCTAAAACCTCAGAATAGCTTTTTATATGGTTCTAAGTGATTCTCATTGAGTGGTTGACCAATTCGGCCATTTGGAAACTTGGAAAGGTTTGTTATGCAATTGTAGGTGACTCTCATTGATAGTTAACCAATTGGGCAATCTGGAAACTCAGAACAACTTGTTATGTGACTATAGCTGATTTTCATCAAACGGTCGACCAATTTGACAATATGGAACCTCAGAATAGCTTGTTAGCAGTCACATAGTAAGTCAAATAAACAAGGTGTGGTTCTTTGTGTTGTCTTAGATTTTCTATTTGACCCTACTATGAGACTTAGAAGAAAATACATAGGGGCTACTCTAGTGGACATCGTGGTTAATAATGTGCAAAGCAATAACAAAGATATAATTATGAATTTTTTTTAATCTATTAAAATATTTCTAATATTTATAGTATGATTTCCCAATTTTTGTTATGCTACTTTGTGGGAAGCACTTCATTTTTGTTGTTTTTCCAATTTGGGATGTTTCCCCTATTTTTGGTCTTTTGGTTGACTACAAGCTTTTGATTGGTTCTCTATTGATTTATTTTTTGGATTCTTTTGGGTGTTAGGGTTTCAGGGCCATTGAAAAAAAAAAATTCCTTTAATAAAAAACAAATAAGTATACATATAACTATGCATAAGAAAACTTATTAAAAAAAACAATATAAATCATAAAATTATAATTAAGATTATGAGTTAGCACAACCGACTTTAACTTGAGATGCTCATTTTTCAAACATTCACAATCATTTCTAGTTATGTATACTTAGATTTTCAGAAGTGTTATACTCTTAAAGTTATTCCTACTCAATGTTTTAGTATTCAAAACCAACATGAGTTATGTATGCTCATAATTTAAGCACCTGCAACTTGTTTTGGTTTTGCATATTCAAATTTTGAGTATTAAAATTCAAACATAAGTTATGAATGCTATAATTTTGAAAACTTGAAACCAATTTGGTTTTGATTGCTCAAATTTTAAGTATTGGCCCTTGTGAGTTGTGAACGCTTGCATTTTGAGCATTCAAAAACTTTATAGCTAGGAATTTTGATATTTTGAGCATATCTAGCAATGGGGCATTTGACATTTTTCATTAAAATAGACCCATTTCAAAGTTATAGATGTGGGCAACCTTAAAATAATTAAAATTATCCTAAAAACAATTTTAATTATTTATTTAAAAATTAAAAGATTGATCCCATATAATTTAGTGAAAAGACTAGAACCAAAAATTTTGAAATTTGGATTTACAGGAAATGGGGCAATACACCTTCTAGAGCTCATCTCTCACAAGTTCAATCACATCATCTTCTTCCAATTTTATATGAATAGTTTTGTCATCTGTAAATTGAATTTTAGTTAAAATTTATCCCCATTATGCAATCTAACTCTTTTTAACCAAGGAAGAGTAAGTCATTCCTTAATAAATATTATAGGGAATTACCAGTAATCACAAATAGTATGTAGTGAAGGATATATCCTTTCTTGATAGTCCTAGATAGGTCAAAATGTTCTGATATAATACCATTTACCTCTACTCATGCCTTGGAATCATTTATCATACTCTAAATCATCTAACAGAATAACTTAGGGAAACCAAAGCTCCCGAACATCATGAAATTCCTATCATAACAATTTTTATAGTATAATACCATCATATTCAATTTCTAGTTGGAGTCTCTAGCCTAACTCATGGCTTCTCAGAAAGTAAGCAAGTTCTCCACAATGTAGCAGCCTTTGATAAAACCAATGTGTGCTCGGTTAATCACCTAGGAGGGGATATTCTCTACCTTTTTAGCTAGGACCTTTCCCAATATCTTATATGATACATTAAGTAGTGTAATAGGCCTCTAATTTTTTATAAGTTCCTATCACCATATTTGTGGATAAGTTATCGAGTGTATTTGTAATTGATCTAGTTTTTTGCTTAAGGTATCAAATGTCTTTGAGTCCAAAGGCCGCATTTTTTAAGTATTGCATGGCAGATGGAATACAGAATGTACAGTGTTGCCACGTACATTAAATGCAACTTTTCCTATTGAAGCTACAATTATGCCTTTAACCTTGAGTGGATCACTATCTAGTTGCTTATCGTAGTATCATATCATTGCTTCGAAGAGAACTTTAGCTGTGAAGGTCTTGCATGTTCCTACTCCACCAGTCAAGAACAAGTATAGTGGTTTTTGGGGTGCATATCTCTTTGTCATAAATACATCTTTGACTATCGATTGTTGTTCTCTATTTAATTATCTTTGTAGATTGAAGTAATCATGATTACTTAACAAAAATGGATGAGGTGTGTGAGGATTGTGACACATCACTTTACTCCAAGTGGATACTTCTACCAACACATTTACATAGAACATGTGCCAATTGACACCACATGACAAGTCACACATATACACTTTGCATGTCCACTAATATGCACAAATAATTAAGAATAGAATTTGAAAATAACATACACACCACATATACTTTACAAAATAAACACATTAAAATGAGGTCTTATCTATCTAATAGATGTGACTATGGTATCAAAAGTATCACATAAGAGTTGGCTTATTCCCGCTTAATCCCATGGTTTTATTTCTGCACACTCAATACAAATATCAGTAGTCTACTGAAATTATAAACATAATAATAAAATGCAAGATCATAACATTACTTAATATATTTACCACTTTAGTAACATTTTTAATTTATCATTCTTACAACCCAATTCACAATTCAATTATAACAAATGGATCATACTCATAAAACTAATTTTTCTTCATTTAACAAGACTAAATCACTATGCACTAACAAGTGAACACAATTCCCAACATAAGCTACATAATTCAACTTTCATCATAGGATTCACATTTATCTCTAATCTACTTAGTTTATATTTTAAACAAAATCATAAAACATATAATCATTTAATTATTTTCCAATTGCATCATTGTAATCATGAAATTAAATTTTGTATAATGTTCTATCTACATAAGTCATAAAATTAAAATCATAAAGGTTATTAAAATTTACTATCCATAAAGTATCAAGTATTCTAACATCATAATTCAAGATGTTGAATTAACCATAATGTAAAAATCCATCAGATCTGCTAATAGAAAATATAAGTCAAATAGGTCTAACATGCAAAGTAGTGTATCAGTAATGTCTTAAAATGTATGGAGATAAAATTATGCTACAACAGGTCGGGGTGGGGCCCTCTCAGGAAGAAATAAAGTAATCTTTCCATATAAGCATACCCTTAACTATTGAATATAAAATCACAACCTCAAATTCATATTTTTCAGTTATTTCAAAAGATGATTTTGTCTTATACATATAAAAATTAAATTCATTTCAAATGTGACCTTTTTCCTCCCTTCACCTACCTTCAAATTGATCCAATTATATTTTTGTAGATATTTATCATTCTTCTCTTACATATCATTACTATAGAATTAGAATTGAATCCAATATCTATTCTAGTAAAAATTAAGTGTTTACGGTTCTGTCTTCGACATTGTTCATAGATGGTAATCCAAGATAGACTACAAGAAATGAAATCATCATAAAACCTTGAATTCAACATTTAATGGTTTTGATACTCAGCTAATGAGGGGCCTCGCATGCTCCCCCACCCCCTAGGATTTGAATTCCTCCCATAAGTCACTTGAGGTTGCTTCTATCTACTCAACTCAAGGAGTAAATAATATGACTCATCAAGGGACCTTTAACCTAAGAATCATAGAATATGTCTCCATAGGGGAGACATCCATGATCATAGGCTTGAGAAAGAATTAATCTCACTCACACATTGAACTATAATTAGTATCTCTATATTTTGATATAGTGACATTATTTTGGCAATTGTTTCTCAAAGTAATTGATTTTATCAATCCTTTCAAACTTTATTACTATCATTGTAGCTAGGAATGTCCCACATTTAGGCATCTTATTAGCGAATAATGCTTAATAATGAACTATATGCATGTCCTATTATCCCTTTCTTAGATATATAAGTTACCTCGCACGTAGATTTATAGGTTTCCCATGAAAGATTAATAAGTCCCCTCAACACATAGATAAAATATTTATTATGGGACACACTACCCTTGCTTGTATATTCATGGAGTTCCAATAAAGGCTCATGGTGCTACACAGATAAAGAATATATATGTGTCATTATATCAATATCACAAGTTATGGGTGTTTTCCAAGAATGTATTACCTCCTTTAAGGAGTTCTACCTTGTTGTTGTAAGACTTCTTAGGAAATACTTACTATAAGTCCTTTTATATTTCAGTGTCAAGAACAATGATCTCATTCGAAGCCCATAATGCGAGCAGTTTCTACCCCTTAGGAAACCCTTCATTCATGCTATAACATCTTCATGTGTACTTTGAGGTATTCTTAAAACTATGCTTACAACAAATTTTTCATAGGTGCAAATAAATGATGAAAAAGATTGAGGTTCTTGCAAAAGTGAATATCACAAAATCAAGAGATCATCAAGTAAATCTTTAAAATAATTCATATAAACATTTAAAAGAAAGGGTTGCCACCACACCAATGAATAACTAAAATAAATTCAGATTAAAAACAAAGTTAAATAAAATAAATATATAAGAAGTCTTCAAGGGAGGAAACCAAAATATGTAAAATCTTGCAATCAACAGTATCATACCCAAATTTTGAAAATCTCTAAAAAAAATTTAAATCAGAAATCCCAATCTTGACCAATCAGTTGCATTAAAAATATAAATTAGTGGTACCTCAAATAACCTCATGACTAAGATAAGCAATAATTAGGGGTGATGGTAGTCATTAGGCTCTCCTGAAAGTGGCTAATTTAGGGTTAGATTTTAAGCTTAAGGGTCTTTCAACATAATGACCTAAGGTGTTACTGGATCTAGAGGTGAGAACCTAGGATCTCTTGTAGATCAATATGAGACACTTTTACTTATAATGATAGGATATTTGTATGTCCATTTAAGGTTTACACCAAAAATTGTATGGATATACCTTATTCTCCATCCTATAGAAACCATATAAAACAATACTAATCTCCCTCATATTGATAAAATTGGGAGACCATCCCAAATAAAAAATATGTTTAGGTTCCACTTTAACTCACATTGTGCAAATAAATTAATAAGGCAAAAACCAATTCAAGAAAAACAACAACATATATGCAAATGAAGACTTATTGGATCTACATAAATCTTTGTTATTCTCAAGATCGTACGTAACGCAAGAGATATAACAATAAGATTTTACAAGATCGCTTAATAATCTAAACTTTCAAAAAATGCTCTAATACCATGTTAAATTTCTGCAAAAATAGAAATAATCCAAGATCTAATTGAAAGTATTAAATCAACAACTGGAAATAACATAAGAAGAATGACAATATTAGAAAAAATTAATGTAAATGCTCAAAGGCATAACAACATTAAGATAATTCTCTATTATGATATTCTAGCATATCTAATACATCTCCAAGTTACAAAGTATAATCAAGGATGCTTGTTTATATAGGAAAAATGGTAGGTGCCTAATTATCCCATATGTATAAGATGGTCAAATGTAGGTGGCCATCCATATGAATAGGATGGTCAAATGTAGATGGCCATCCATATGAATAGGATGGTCAAATGTAGGTGGTCTCATAATTATCCCATGTGAGAAAGGGAGAGTCCAAGGTGGGCTTAACCTTATTATTATCGAAAATTCAGAATACTAAGCTTTGACTGAAACATAATCAAGAGACATGTTAAATAATTATTGGTTGATAGATGATTGATTATTAGTCCATTCCTTAATCACTCACTATTTCCCCTAAGAGGATAGGTTGGTTTTGTGTAGGGAGAGGCAGAGTGATTCCTCACAAGGTAGGTGAACCCCACGGTGGGGTGAAGACATGTATTTATGAGGCCTTGAGGGAGTAAGTCCCAAGATGGGTACGAACATGTGTTCCAAAAACCTTGAGGGAGCCCACTAGTAGATTGGTTTTCAAGTTCCCCGTGACAAGTAATTTCCCATCCTTGTTGTGTCTGATGATTAGGAGAGAAGTAAGAAATTGAGGCTTAAGTCTGTTAAACTATCAAATGTATTATGAATCATTAATTGTGTCTTAATTTAATCTGATTTAAATGTTGAGTGATGTATGTTAATTATTAGAGATCGACAGCCTCCTAGTAAGGGACATTACCAAGTCTAAAGTAAATTTTCATTTCCAAACACAATCCAAAACGTAGTTGGGAATTTTAGGGTAAATCAAGTAAAGTTACAATAGGAGACATTACAGAAGACTCAACATCATAATCATACTCGGCAATGAAGATATAAGACAAATTAATGCGATGAGGGAAAATTACCAACAATTATTATCCTAAGCCTGTCGTTAATTGTAGAGTCAACCAAGGATCCATCAAAATATACTATTGGAGATTGATCGCATGTAAAAATCAACGATCATCCGAAATACTCGTTATTGAATAACATAAGTGAATAACAATATCAAAACTATTGAGGATTAAAAGGATATTGATAATGTTAAAGGCTACCATAGTAAGAAAATTTTTAGGTTGCGGACATGGGTGTAATATTTAAACTACCTGGGAATCATGGAGATTAAATAGGTGGTAGAGGACATCATGAGTGAGATATTGGAAATTCATAATACTAAGCTTCGACTGAACCATAATCAAGAGACATGTTAAATAATTATTGGTCGATAGATGATTGATTATTAGTCCATTCCTTAATCACTCACTATTGCCCCTAAGAGGATAGAATGGTTGTGTGTAGGGAGAGGCAGAGTGATTCCTTACAAGGTAGGTGAACCCCGTGATGGGGTGAAGACATGTATTTATGAGGCCTTGAGGGAGTAAGTCCCAAGATGGGTACGAACATGTGATCCAGAAACCTTGAGGGAGCCCACTAGTAGATTGGTTTCCAAGTTCCTCGTGACAAGTAATTTCACATCCTCATTGTGTTTGATGATTAGGAGAGAAGTAAGAAATTGGGGCTTAAGTCTGTTAACTATCAAATGTATTAGGAATCATTAATTGTGTCTTGATTTAATTTGATTTAAATGCATAGTGATGTATGTTAATTATTGGAGATTGGCAGCCTCCTAGTAAGGGACATTACCAAGTCTAAATTAAATTTTCATTTCCAAGCACAATCCAAAACCTAGTTGGGAATTTTAGGGTAAATCAAGTAAAGTTACAATAGGGGACATTACAGAAGACTCGACATCATAATCATACTTAGCAATGAAGATATAAGACAAAGTAATGCGATGAGGGAAAATTACCAACAATGATTATCCTAACACTGTCGTTAATTGTCGAGTCAACCAAGGATCCATAAAAATATACTATTGGAGATTGATCGCATGTAAAGAATCAAGGATCATTAAAAATACTAGTTACTGAAGAACATAAGTGAATAATAATATCAAAACTATTGAGGATTAAAAGGATATTGATAATGTTAAAGGCTACCACAGTAAGAAAACTTTCAGGTTGCATACATGGGTGTAAGATTTAAACCACTTGGGAATCATGGAGATTAAATAGGTGGCAAAGGAAATCATGAATGAGATATTGGAAATTTAGAATACTAAGCTTTGACTCAACCATAATCAAGAGACATGTTAAATAATTATTGGTCAATAGATGATTGGTTATTATTCCATTCCTTAATCACTCACTATTGCCCCTAAGAGGATAGGTTGGTTTTATGTAGGGAGAGGCGGAGTGATTCCTCACAAGGTAGGTGAACCCCATGAGAAAAAAATGTATTTATGAGGCCTTGAGGGAGTAAGTCCCAAGATAGGTATGAACATGTGTTCCAAAAACCTTGAGAGAGCCCACTAGTAGATTGGTTTCCGAGTTCCCTGTGACAAGTAATTTCCCATCCTTGTTGCGTCTGATGATTAGGAGAGAAGTAAGAAATTGGGGCTTAAGTCTGTTAACTGTCAAATGTATTATGGATCATTAATTGTGTCTTAATTTAATCTGATTTAAATGGATAGTGATGTATGTTAATTATTGGAGATTGGCAGCCTTCCTAGTAAGGGACATTACCAAGTCTAAAGTAAATTTTCATTTCCAAGCACAATCCAAAACCTAGTTGGGAATTTTAGGGTAAATCAAGTAAAGTTACAATAGGGGACATTACAAAAGACTTAACCTCAACCCTTTTAAACATGTCCTTGGTCTAGAACTCTTCCTGATAGAATGTAGTGGACTAAACAGCCATGACAACATTACCAGTGAACAAATACCTAATTAACATACAATCAATCAAGTACCAATGATTCAACTAGCTAAAATGTGCAGAAAACAAAAATTCCATTGTTGTTCATTCTTGCTACATAAATTGGCCCAAAGTCATCTGAAATGAAAATTTAATCAATGATAATTATTTCATGAATTTTTTAGTGAAGGAAAATTTGGTTTTCTCATTGGAGAGGTGTACTGTCCATGGTGTAGGTGTGGAATTAAAGACTGAGACTAGTTTTGTTTAAAAATCCCCCCCCCCCATAAGTAGTATTGAACTAAGGTAGATGACTACAAAAAATAGTGAGGGGAAGTGTGTGAATACTTTCTAGCCCAAAAAATAGTGCATCGGAACACCAATAGCTTGAGATTGTGTGATCCACAATTTTCAAGAAGAATGGGTTGTGTGAATTAGAGATCAAAATAAATTTAATCCCTTCTCTACTACTTGGATTTCCTTTCAAAAGATAGTGGAATTCCTTACATGTACATTCAAAATGGAAGGATGATTTCACAAATATAAACAGAAATAAATCAGACCATTGATGTAGACAGATTTATCCTATAAATGTCACCGCAAGAAAACTAGTTGAAAATGGCATATGCAAGGATGATTTCACAAGCATGAACATAAATAAATTAGACCATTGATAGGCAGATTTATCCTACAAACCTCATGGCAAGAAAAAAATAGTTGAAAATGGAAAATTCACATCTTCAACTTGCTTAGAACATTGAAACAATTACAACTATCCAGCTTGCTCCATGTGTTGCCTATCTTCCTAGAATTTCAAATCTCTCTCTCTCTCTCTCTCTCTCTCTCTCTCTCTCTACCATGCTTGCATTCTTACTCTTTCATTCCTCCATTGAAGATCCATTCCCTCTAGAACGCTTGTGATGATTCAATCCAACCCCCTAATGTTCTTAAATGGATGTTGGAGAATTCTCCAAATACACAAACGCTTTAAGTGAAATTAGAAGATCAAACATTGTACTACTCATTCTCACCATATCATTGTAATCACACTTATAGAGCATAAAAACATAAATGCTCAAAGAAAATACATCAAGGGATGCGGGCCTACTCATCAAGCATCACTCTAATACTTCATTACATGAATTTATTACATCAAGATTTGAAAAAGGATGTCAACCTACTTGTCAAACATCAAGTACAATATACATCAAATGGGTTCAACAGCAAAGACCATGAAGGTCAATCAAGTACATGATACAAGAATGCCATCAGACATCAGTCCAATGTTGGCAAATTCTCCAAATGCATAGATAGACACTTGAATTGAAATTAGAAGATCAAACATCGTACTACTCATTCGTACCATATCACTCTAATCACACAAAAAAATATGTAAATAAACATGTACTAAAAAATGATATCTGCATTGCCATATTCAATTCTCACTTAGTTCATACCTTAAGACCAAGCTGTAGTTCTTTACAAATAGTCAAAATTATTTTATAAAAAGAAAAATTGACAAATTTGCTGGGGACAAAACTAAAAAGGAGTTAGGTATGAGGATCTTACCTAGATACTTGGTGCGACAAGAAAAATATATGAGATATAGTACATTGATTTGTCTTGGGCTCTTAATTGTTTTTGTACAAAAAGAGAGTATTAGGCATTTCTTTAAAAGACAATTTAAGCCAGAACCAGAGTGAAACAAAGATAACAACAAAAAAAACAAGATACAATATGACTAGAAAACATCAATATTCTATATTTAATAATCATAAAAAAATATAAGAGATCCCTGGAGCTAGTATAGGAGCCAGTAGTTTCTTTCCCAAAATATGCATTCAATTGGAGGCAGGAAATCATAGCTATAGATGATGGATCCATTGCAAGGCATTGACACAATGTTAACAACCATTCATACTTTTTTGATACTACCTTAGTGTCCAGATGTAAATATTTATTTAACAACATTGGTATCATATTTTTAATATCCACTTATGAGCTGTAAAATTTGATATTTCTCATGCTTAATCATCCTCAATAGGTTGGACCTCAGAATAAAGGCATTCCAAATCATTAGATCTTTGTAAAACACCACATAATTTCCTTTATAATCATTGTTATCGTGAAGAATATGATGTAAGTGGTGGGGGTGTTTGCTCTTTTCTCTTCTACACAAGCTTTTCTACAAGGATTCTCTCCTAAGCCTTCAACACACCATAAGGTCCCTCACGACTTCAACATGGTCAGAGGTGTGGTGAGTGGTCTCTTTTCACTGCCACCTTCACCTTTCTCCTTCACCTCTACCTTTCACCAACAAGCAAGTCAACAACTCACTTCTTCTTCACACTACACACCCCACTTCCTTACACCCTCTAGGATCTTGTCATTCCCAATACTCCCAAATGCTTCTATGGGCTTTAACTGATCACTACTAAAGTGATTTCAAACATGCAAGTGGTTCCATGAACATAGATGGGCTCCATGCACCACACAATAGACTGACCTAACAAGGGGCTTTCCTTGTAGCCCTATTTTTGAGGTTTCAAGGCAATAAAACCAAATCTCTCCAAATGACCTTAACTTCCAAATGAGGATTTAGACACCCACTAACAAACTCTAACAAACTTCAAAAGATTAGAACCCCAATTGTTCATTAAAGCATTCAAACTGCCAGCCCTAGTGGATGGCTAATAGGCCTAATGGACACTATCCAACTCCAAACTTGTAAATATTCCAAATAACCTACAAGAATGAACATGAAAATGTATTTACCTTATCAGTAGCCTTCAAACTTCACTATCTTAGACTCTGATCTGCTGAGGATACCACTAAACCATAAAACCCTTACCCAATGAGGGTTTTACTGCCATGTTTGGTAACAGTTACCCAAATCTTCTTTATCTCACTTGCCCACTTCAATAAAGGGCTTCTCCAATACCTTGAGAGTGCATGCAAGACTCCCAACACACATGCAAACCCTTAATAGCCTATTGTCTATGCTTCCCACAAAGTTGTTCCACTGTGCACTAACATTCCAGCAAGCCACATATAGTATGTCTTGCTTAATACTTCATTGCTGAGGCCTCGGCCATGGTGCAAACTAGAAAACAATGAAATAAAGAAAATTAAGACATCATGCAACTCTTATTCCTACTCCAGTCCTTGAGCTATAGAGTCAAGGTGGATTGAAAGTAAAAAGATGCATTAAAATAACTCACTGTCTGAACCAGTGGATAAAAACTAATGAAAGTGGACTAACTTATTTACCAACAATGTAAACAAATGTATTCCAACTATCTAAAGCTATCAGAGGTTCATTCCACGAGATCTAGGAAAAGAAAGTACAGTCCTGTCATTAGAATGCAAAGTACAGACCAGAAATTGCACCAAAAACCAAAATCTATCACATCATATTAATCTCTCAAAAACTTTACACACTAGCTCTGCATTTTCCTCTCATTCATCTCCCATGCCAAGGATTGCATTCTTCATGCAATATATAAAGACCTTTCAACTTCCTAATCACCCCTATTCAAGCGTACTAGCTTGATGACCTTTCAACTTCTAAGAGTTGTCAATGTGCAACAAATGTTGTCAGCAACATTTTATGCAACTTTTCACAATTTGACATTTATGCTATCCTATGCCCTCTTGGTACCTCAAATAGGTCCAATGGCTCACAACTTAACATTTCTAATGCAAATTTAATGCATTTATGCCTTTACATGGAATTTTACAACTTCAGGGTCTTTGACTGCCTTTGACCTTCAATGACATTGGTCTTAAATGACCTTAATTAAACACAAAATTACATGAATTGAAATGAACTACTTTGCAAATCCTATCATGACTCTAAAGACATTACATGACTCAAAATGATTCCAAATTCATTGGGGATGGCCAGGGTGCACCTACACCATACTTGCTGATTGTTTTTCCAACTTGCCTGCAATTTTTTTAGCATGTAGAAATGTACAAATATTAAATATGGAACCTTTATTTTGTTATGTTAGAGCTAATAGGGGTGTGGGGGCCCACAAAATCCAAAGAAATGTTTTACTTTCAACCTACAACCTTTTAAAAAGAAAAGCATGCTACAGCTCTAGGGAATGGTTGGCCATCCCCCGCCCATCCCCTTCTTCTCTACACATCGCCAAGATGTTTCTACAGTTATTTCTTTCAATTGGGAAGGCTACGACAAATCTGCAAGCCGTCCCTAGGATGTCTACGATACAGATAAGGGAACCTATGAACTTGGTTACAAAATAATAAAAGATATTGATTTCCACTAAGTGTCGGTTCCATACCCATTATTATCAATCATTAGTTTACTAACTTACATGTATATGCATGAGGGCCATATCACAAATCATGCACAACGTGATTATCTCGAGCATATGTCACATATACAAAACACTAATTTATACACATCACAGTTATGCACGCTAACTAGCTTTGACATACATCACATACACAATAAGTAGCTCCAACATACACCACAAATACAGTAGGAGCCAACTTATAAATGAATCACAAAGATAATAGTCATTGGCTCATATAAGCATCACAAATAAAACAGTGACTGGATCATATACGATGGCTAGCCATCCCTTGTCCATAGTGCATCTCATGGAGAAGAAATATTAGTGCATTACATGCTACATTGCCCCATTCCTTTCCCTGGTCTTTTGCACTAATGGATAATTGGGAAGAGGATTCAGTCCACTCCCTACTACAATGATTGTTTGTCTTCATCCCAACAAGGTGTAATATACCATTTCCACATCGAGCTATGCATAATCATACTATGAAGTTGGGTCAAATTATCACCTACCTATTCTTTATTGGAAATTCTCTTGCTTGCAGTCCATCAAACAACTAAGTAATGAGGAAATCCGTCACCAACACATAGTTGCCCCCCAAACCACATGCTCCTAGTGGAATCAATCCAATTCCTAGATCAACATGGGGTTCTCTTCCTTGCATGTAGTCAACGGTAACCATTTGCTAGCTAGGTTGTACGACTGACAATCTACTGGGATAATACCCTCCTTGACTATGGTCAATCTCAAGTAGATAAGCTTATCTTAAGCGAGTCATAGGATTTATCCTTCAATAATCACCTCAGATAGAGAGGACTACTCTACATGCTAGAGGAATACAGACTGCTAGCTATGCCCTCGTAGGCTCCTAACTCCATCCATTGTAGTAAAATTCAGCACCTGTACTTTGCTTAGCATTATAACTGGAAGAAAGGGTTCCTAATTTAGAACAAGCAGATCACAATTGAATGATCTAAGAATACATACACTAATTCTTAAGTCTAGAATTGAATTTCTCAAACACATTACAATTACATTGAACAAACACAAGATGGCTTCCTCTAAAGCCTACAAAAGTGGGAATGTCAAATAAATTCGAAATGAAACTAATACCTAGAAATATCCCCCTTAGAATTTCCCCCTAAAAACTTATGGTTACAAGGATATCCTTCATCCAAGGACTGCCCATGCTCCCACTTCCAAACGGGTCAAAGTTACATGTAGTTGTCCTCACAAGGCTTCTCAAAAGGACTACTCTACATGCTAGAGGAATACATACCGCTAGCTATGCCCTCGTAGGGTCCTAACTCCATCCATTGTAGTAAAAGCCAACACTTGTACTTGGCTTAGCATTATAACTGGAAGAAAGTTTCCTAATTTAGAACAAGCAAATCACAATTGAATGATCTAAGAATACATACACTAATTCTTAAGTCTAGAATTGAATTTCTCAAACACGTAACAATTACATTGAACCAAACAAGATGGCTTCCTCTAAAGCCTACAAAAGTGGGAGTGTCAAATAAATTCGAAATGAGACTAATACCTAGAAATATCCCCCTTAGACTTTCCCCCTAAAAAATTATGGTCACAAAGATATCCTTCATCCAAGGACTGCCCATGCTTCCACTTCCAAATGGGTCAAAGTTACATGTAGTTGTCCTCACAAGGCTTCTCAAAAGGATGCCTACACACAAGTTCTCAAGATTTCATCATGTCAAGATAGGGGCTAGGCTGATTTCTCAACCCAAATCTACCTTGGTTCACACAAAACCCACAGGAAAACAGTTCCATTGGAAGTTCAAATGATAGGTTCAACACTGAGGTTCTTAGACTCAAGGGATCAATAAATCATACTTGTAGTTATATGAAATCCTTTACCCCAATGACCAAATACCATTCTAGAATTATATGATAGATCTTGTTGTTGCACAAAGATAAGGATAAAATGGCATTACATGAACCTATTACACCTATTGTCATTACAATATAATTTCCAACGGTCATGGATTACATATATCTTAATATTGTCTCAATATAACACTCTATCCAACAATTCCAATATACAAAGCATTTTAAACCTCATAGGCCTTACAACATAGGTGTTTCCTTACCTTAGCCACAATTCTTACACAAACTTACAATCATCAAGCACAACCATAGTACCCTTCCTAAGTTCCTATGATAGTTCCTCTATCATCTCTAATGTACTTAAGAGCTCAATAAATATAATCTTGTCATAATATTGATATGATGCAAGATTATTTCAAAGCTTCTCCAAGACTTCAAGTGGCTTCCCCCTTCAATAGAGTTCAACGGTATCAAGTATTGTAAAAATATAGGGCATCATCTTAATAAAGCATCTTAAATTCCTTTACAATCAATGGTAACAATTTTCAAGCTTCTTATAATTAGCTAAGTATTGAACAATCACCCATTTTAATATCTCTCATTTTCATATTTAGGTAAGGTTCCTACATGTGATTCCAAATAGGGATTCATGCTTAATGGAAAGGAAACATTTCTAATTCAATTCCCAATTTAAAAAGGCATAATTATAAAATTTCAATCTATGTTTAAACTCTACATGGATGCCCTAACACCAACGGACATATCTACCTCCAAATATTGTTCAAGTTGAAGGTCATATATCATAAATTTAGCTATATATATGTATGTATGGATCACAAACAACGAGCTATCGTAGTCCAATAAATGATACACATGTATTCAATTCACACTATTATATTAACCTCGTATTCTTTTATTACCATAAATACATCATGACATATACATCAATCATATATTTAATAAATCTCGAAGACATCACCTTGTGATTAAATACATGGTATTAAGTGCTGATATAAACCATGATGATATAATTATGTCCTAGTAGAATAGATATCATTATTGCGATATTGTTTCCTGATAAAAAGGGTTCAATGCTTGGAATCTATTTTCACAATAATTAGAAAAAATCTCTGATCAATGTTGATAAATAAGTCAACTTGAGATTGTTCATAACACTATATCTATTGGATTACATCCTGGACAAGTTATCAAGCACTTTATTAACCACATATATCACTCAATTATATTGATATATCACAATTGTAACAACTGTAATTAATAGGTTGTATCACATTCACTACTATAGGCAATACCTTGTTAAAAATAAACTTGTGTTTATTTACCTCTTCCTAAAAGATCATTTTAGAAATTCTTGATCTTTCCCATAAGTACACATGGTTTTAATCAACATATAATTATCTCATAAAAATATACTATGTTAAACATTTCAAATAGGTTGTTACAGGTCACGGAAAGTCGTAAGTCTATCCGTCGAGATAGAATGAGTCTTCCAAATTATTCTTCTACAGATTTCCATGTCTTACTTACTAATAGCTATGCCAATAGTTCACGCTATAATTGTAAAATATGAAAGCCCAATAAAAAAAAAAACTGCCTGAAAGATAATATGTTTACTATCATAACTATAATGTGAAACAAGCATAAGTGCATAGTAGTGTGTATATCTCGAAAGATGTAAATAGACACACTTAAGCATACATGCACAATCATGTGGGTGTCCCCTACAAAATATGTGACAAATAAGCATGTACACGTTTATGAGAAATATAAACAAGACCTTGTGTACTTCCTAACCTCGCTAATATTATGTTTTATAAACAAACACTAATGTACTTCAAGCTAAAGCACAAACCATACATTCATCAAAACAAGAACAATGTGAATAAAAAGAACTAATTGATGGTGATGCCATAGAAGCTGAGAGTGGTAGCCTACTCCACACAAGTGACCTCCTTCAAATATTTTTTAGTCTCCTTTGTCTAGTAGGCTGGCCTCCCTAACAAATTCCCCTCTTCTCTTTCAACTGCTAGCCACATTTCCTTCCAAGTTTCTACTACCTTTTCTGCAATATATCAACTGCTCTCTCACTCTCCTCCTGGTTGCAATTGCTGGTAGGATACACGCAAAAGGGTTTCTTTAGAAACCTCCAAAATCTTTCAAGCAAATGCAATTGCTGTATGCACACAAAACAGATTTGTTTAAAAATGTTGTAAAGACAAATACAAATGCAAGCGGTAGGAGGAAAGACAAATTCTCAATCAACATCCTCCCAGCCTATGCCAAAAATCAGAGTTTTGGGGATGTCATTGTTGCAACATCCTAGAAGACACATACACAAAAAATGGAATAATGCCTAAAGGAAATATGATCACATGGAGCTACCAAGATTGTAGGATGCGCACAAAATGGATATTTTGAAAAGAGCTTTTGAAACTTTTTTCAGGTAAATGCAATATGTAGCTGTGAATCACTTTCTTTTTCAGTGTTCTCCCAACCTCAGAGCAATGTTGTCTCATGGGATGCAATGATTCCTAGATTCGCAGAAAATGGAATTCATGAAAAGGCTTTGGAGTCTCTCAAGAAAATGTAGTTGGTAGGTGTAAAGCCGAATTTCACACCACACCTCATCAATTGTTGGTTGCCTCCTGTATACCCTGCACCCCTTTCTTCATAGTTGCATGTCATATCCGAATGCAATATCTCCAGTGCTTTTATGCAAAACATATCTATTCTTTGATGGACAACCATGCCTCTTAATGGCATTGTCATTGACCCTCACTCAACTTGGACATTGACTGCTGGGATGTGACATCATTCTCATGAAAATCTATAAATTTTCCCCCATCCATCATTTTCAGACATCCACTTCCAATATGATATTTTATTGCTCATTTAATCATCCAAAGAATGCTATTGATATGTTGTCGATGCTGAGATCACACAAATATCATCCTAACCCAAAGCACATCCACATTCAATGCTCAAGCAGATGTTTGTGTGAGTTAGAATTAAAGTTTTGAATTTGGTTTTAAATGCTTTTATTGCTTTGTTCCATCTTTGCTTGCAAAGGTTTTAATGTACCCAACATGAACCCTCTATTTAATACATTCAATTTGAGGATTCAGTATATGGTAATGTGAAGATCTATTATCGACTCCTCGAGTGTAAGTACAGTTTTCATATGTGTTTTGTAGTAAATGACTTCCTATGTCATTTGTTCCAGTAGCTTTCTTGGCTGCGATTACATAGCAAAAGTGAGTTGCAAAAGGACCTAGTTTTATTGCTTAATACTGGAATCATAGTTGCAGACTGCAAAAGCATTACAAAGTGAGTATCTAATGTTGTGAATTGATGTCTAACGTGATCAACTTATTTTGGATGCAGCTTCCTCTAATACAAATCACTCATGAAAAAATAAAAAACCAAAGACATAAAAACTAAATCTAGTAAGAAATTAAAAAAAAAAAGCAAGCATATAAATATGTCAGAGTATATATATATATATATATATATACATATATATATATATATATATATATATATATATATATATATATATATATATACATATATATATATATATATATATATATATATATATAT